>CM028345.1:83270767-83519767 GCA_016618105.1 Dendrobium huoshanense | reverse complement strand
GTTCGATATGACCCATTTCTGACAGTCCATAAAGATAGTCAAGGATTAGTTGGGCTTCATCTATAGGTTGTTTAGTCATGATCAAGAAGGTTACTATAGATAGAAGAGGAGTAATATTGATTATATCACCAGATTTAGTAATTATAGAAGTTCTAAGAACATGCTGGATGATACGAGCATTACGAATAATACTGGATACTTTAGGCATATGCTCATTAAAAATAATTCCTCTAATCACTGTATTAATTTTAGACCATTTATATTAAGAAGTGGTGGTCAAGATATGTGCTCTAGCTCCCTCAGTCCTTAAGTTCAAAAAGATTCCTAGGTCAGCCTTGGTGATTTCAACTTTTTTCTTAAAGACATAGGAACGAATGACAGAATGGTCGGAGTTGAAAGACATATTCGCCAGGAAATAGTGAAAGGTTTCTTTATTGTAGAGATAAACTAGGGTGAGGATGAAACCAAACTGAGTTGAAGCAAACAAGTTCATTACCTGAAATGTCAGTTGATCCTGGATAAGAATTCTAGAGGGGGTGATCTTAGCGGACACAAATCTGGGAAAAGACTCTTCATTGGCTTTGGAAAGAAAGTTATCAAAAGAGTTTCTAGGTGGTCCCTTGGCTAGAGTCTTTTGTCGCTTGCTTGAACTTGCCATTGCAAAGGATCTAAAGGTCAAAAGGTTTTGAAAGTGATTTGTGAGTGATGACTATTGAGTTCAAAAGCCCTCTAATTTATTGAAAAATGATTGTTCTCCATTCTCACGCGTGAAACCAAGCGGACCGAACGGGAGCGGACGGACGGGCGACAGGCGGCTTCCGCGAGGGCTCTCCAGCGACGATTTTCCGGCGAGAAATTTTAGTCGAATCGAAGAGGGCGATGAGGGAAACATTCAGGTACGATTATTTTGTAGCGAATCCTTCTAAATCTCTAGATATTTGAGATTTATAAATCTAGGGTTTTTCCAAAACGAAATTTTACGTTCATCCCATACAAAATCTATATGTCTCGTATAAAAAAATTTTGTATGGACGAATGAATGCGTCCAAATTAAAATGGCTTTTTGTAATCACAAAATTTATGAAGCATCCTTTCGTACAGACTTTTAACCAAAACGATCGAACAAACAAACCCGTGTTCTTCCTGGATGATCAGAACTTATGATCATTTTAATGGCAGTTGAAACTGTCACATGCATTGAACCGACATGTGTTCGTCCAGACGAACCAAAGGTTTGTACGTACGAAATATAACATTAAAAACTACCTTATCCATTTAACCGACATTCAATCATCTTGTCGTTTGAGCAAGCTCATTCTGGACAATCATGACGATCATACAGAAAAAGTTAAAATTAAAAACTAAAAAACTGCACGTAAACGGTTCAAAATCTGACTGTTTGACATGCGACACAATTCATCCCGTATGAAAAAATTTCATCCCAGACGATTGTCACTCAAAATTTTCAAAACAATCACTTAATCAATACTAAAATATAAGCACACTAAAAACACAATGAAAACCAAAACAAAAACTCAAGATACAGAAAAAATTCACAAAACACAATGATATATAGAAAATTACTAACTAAAAACACATATCATTGTTGCAAAAAAAAAACATTTTTATCAAGCATTCAAATCAATTACTCCAAGCCTTGTTCTTAATGCACTGAAAGTATCAAAGGCTAAAGGTTTTGTAAAAATGTCTGCAAGTTGATTTTCAGTAGAAGTATGAGTGAGTTCAATTTCTTCTTTGGATACGTGATCTCTTATGAAATGATGTCTTATGTCAATATGTTTGGTTCTTGAATGTTGAATAGGATTTTAGAAATACAAATAGCACTAGTGTTATCATAATAAATTGGAACAGTTCCTATAGTTAATCTTAAATAAATCAACTGTTGTTTCAACCAAAGTACTTGTGCTACATAACTTTCTAATGAAATGTATTTAGCTTATGTAGTAGATAGAGCTACTGAATTTTATTTTCTATTGGACCAAGAGACTAAAGAATTTCCAATAAACTGACATATTCTAGAAGTGCTCTTTCTATCCACCCTACAACCTGCAAAGTCAGAATCTGAAGAACCAATTATTTCAAATGAAGAGCTAAATGTAGGATACCAAATTCCTAAGTTCTAAGTTCCGAACAGGTATCTTAAAATCCTTTTTACTGCTGTTAAATGTGGTTCTTTTGGATCTAATCGAAATATAGCATACAAATAAACACTAAACATGATATTAGGCTGGCTAGCTATCAAGCAAAGTAAAGATCCAATTATCTCTCTAAATTTCTTTTGATCAATAGATTTTTTCCTTAGGGTCCTTATTCAACTGAACTGAGGAACTCATAGGTGTACTAACAGGTTTAACATTATTCATTTTATACTTTTTGAGGATGTCCTTAACATATTTTGATTGACTAAGAAATGTACCCTCTTCAATTTACTTAATGCTAAATCCTAAAAAGTAACTTAAATCTCTCATTAGACCCAACTCAAATTCGCTACTCATTATTTTAAAAAAATCATCACAAAAATTTTTATTTGAAGATCCAAAGATGATGTCATTGATATAAATTTGTACAATGAGTATATCCTTTTCAAATCTCTTCAAAAAAAGAGTTGTATCCACACTTCCTTTTTCAAATGATCTTTCAAGTAGGAAGGTGCTCAACTTCTCATACCAAGCCCTAAGTGCCTATTTCAATCCATATAATGCCTTTTTTAATTTGAAAATATGATTTGGATATTTCAAATTTTCAAAACCTAGTGGTTGTTCTACAAAAATATCTTCTTGAATTACCACATTTAAAAAGACACTTTTTACATCCATTTGATACAATTTAAATCCTCTAAAATAGGCAAAGGCTAGAAAAACCCTAATTGCTTCAAGTCTAGCTATAGGGGAAAAAGTCTTCTCAAAATCAATCCCTTCAATCTGATTATACCCCTTAGCAACTAATCTACCCTTATTTCTAATGACTACTCCTGAGTCATTCATTTTATTTTTGAATGCCTAATTAGTTCCAACTACACTTTGATCCTTTGGCCTTGTAGTTAATTCCCAAACTTTATTTCTTATAAATTGATTTAACTCTTCTTGCATGGCCAAAATCAAAAGTTCATCCGAAAGTACTTGATCAATATTAGTGGGTTCTATTATTGAAATGAAGGCTGAATGATTGACTTCTTTATTTAATCCACGCCTAGTCCTTACACCCTCACTAGGTTCACCAATTATCAACTCCTTTGTGTGATTTTTAGAAAATCTCAAATCTCTAGGCAAAGGGTTTTCTATCTCTAAATTTTCTTCCACATTTTCTTTCAAATTTTCTTCCAAATTTATTTTATCAATCTTTTGGGAGTTATCCTCAATCTCATCTTCTATAATATTTGGCTCTTCCAAATTTCCAGATTCATCAAATATAACATATGTAGTCTCCTCAATTACCAAAGTTCTTCTATTGAATACTCTATAAGATTTTCCAACACTTGAGTATCTAACAAAAACTCCTTCATCTTATTTTGGATCAAATTTTTTTAAGACAGATTTTCCATTGTCATGTATAAACACCTTTCAACCAAAAATATACAAATGAGACAAATTAGGTGTTCTTCCTTTTAGCAACTCATAGGGTATTTTATTTATTTCAAATCTCACATTAACCCTATTCAAAACATAACATGCAGTGCTAACCGTCTTAGCCCAAAAGTATTTAGGTAGTGAGTATTCTGCCAATATTGCTCGGGCGGCTTCTATTTTTTTTCTTTCGACTACCTCATTCTGTTTTGGGGTTCTAGGTGCAGAACAATTTGGATCAATTCCTTTCTCCTTACAAAAATCCTCAAATCTTCCATTTTCAAATTCTCCTCCATGATCACTTTGTATAGTCATGATTTCACACCCAAGTTTTCTTTGAATCCAAGTCGAAAAATTTATTAATTTCTCAAATGATTCACTCTTATGAAATAGAAATCTAACACATGTGAATCTTGAGTATTCATCCACAATCACAAATCTTTATACCCTTCCTCCTAGACTTATAGTTCCAACTGGTCCAAAAAGATCCATATGCAAAATCTCCAATAGTTTACTAGTTCTAAGATCATTATTGGATTGAAAAGAGGACTTCACTTGCTTTCCTAATTGACATGCATCACAAAGGTGGTACTTAGTAAAGTCTAGTTTTAGTATATCTCTCACTAAGTTTTTTTTTGGATAATTCTCCTAAAGGTTTTCATGCTAGAATGACAAAGTCTCCTATGCAAAAGCCATGACTCATTAGAAATAGTTTTTAAATAAAAAATAGTAGGAATTTCAATGCAATTTAAATCTAGCATATAAATATTATTTACTATTTTTCCATTTAAAACATCATTTTCATTTAGGCCTAAAATGCAGCTAGTAGGAAAAAACTTTACACAATATCCTTTGTCACATAGCTCGCTTATACTTAAAAAATTATGCTTGAAGCCTTCTATCAATAACACATTTTCAATATAAAAACTATTTAGATTTCCAATCATGCCTATCCCAATCACCTTTCTTGTGGTGTTATTTCCAAGTATAACCTTGCCTCCACTCCTCGCTTCCAGCGATATGAATTATGCAGTATCTCCAGTCATATGCTTTGAACATCCACTATCCAGGTACCATATCCTCTCACGAGTTCTTGTGTGAGAGCGACCCTACAAAATTATCAAACGTTAGACCTGGTAACCCAAATAAGTTTGGGTTCTTCTTTTGGCAATTTATAAAGAGATGCATGTATGATATGTCTAGGTTTATGCATCTTAGGTTTCCACACCAAATAAGTTTTCTTCTTCAAAGTACAGGTGTGAGCTATGTGTCCAATCAATCCATAATTGTTTCATTTGACTTTTGGAAAAGGATTCCTAAGTCTACTACTACTATTCATTTATCTTTTTAGGGATTGCATAAATTTAGGATATAAAATAGGATTAGTGAAATCTTCAAGTTTAGGGGGTATCCTATTATCCTTGAGAGCTTTTATCGTTAATTTGTAAAATGAATTCATATCTTCTAAAATTCGATTTGTATTTTTAGATTTATAAATCTTTCTCTCTGATTCATCCTTAAAATTTTTAAAATCTTTTTTAAGTTCTGTATAGGATAATTTTAAATTTTCATGATTTTTATTCAAGTTATTAAACTCATCAATTAATTTCATGTGATTTTCATCAATTAAAGCATGATCTTTCCTAAAGATTTCATGATTCATTTGTAGTTCTTCAAATTCTAAACTTAGACTAGCATGCATTTTCTTCATTTTCCTATATGCATCATGCATGTGTTCAGAAATCTCAAAACGTTCACCATAACTTAAGTCACATACCTCTTCTTGATATGATTGATCAAGACTATCGGCCATTAAGCACAGATTAGTGAATTCCTCTTCCTTTTCTGTCTCTAACGAGTCCGAAGCTGACTCCACCCAAAAGGCTCTTTGGAATTTCTTCTTGCCCTTCTTCACAATGGTTTCTCCTCTACCTTCTCCTTGCTAGGAGTGGCTTTGAGTTTTGGGCAATCTGCCTTTATATGTCTAGGTTTCCTACACTCATAGCAAATAACATCATTCAAAACCTTTATATTTCTATTAAATTTACCTCTATTCCATTGCTGGTGTCTCTTCAGCTTCCTCTTCAGAAAGCTTCTAAATTGTCTAGTCATTAATGCGATGTCGTCTTCATCATTAGGTTGTGAGTGTTCACTCTCAGACTCCTCCACTTTTAGTGCTATGTTCTTCTCCCTTCGTGGTTCACCTGCATCAATCTTTCTTTGGCTAACTCCTTGCTCGTAAGCAATTAGCGAACCAAGAAGATTGTCAATAGAGTAAATGTTTAGATCTTTAGACTCTGTAATTGCAGTAATTTTAGCATAATAAGAAAGAGGCAAATAACGAATAATCTTATTAACTATTTCAGCATTCGTTAGTTCCCTTCCTAATGTATGTAAAGATGTGACTATTTGTGTAAATCTTATAAACATGTCAGAAATGAATTCATTAGGTTTCATGCAAAATAATTCATAATCATGCAATAAGATATTAAGTCTAGATTGCTTAACCTCATTAGTCCCCTCATATGTTATACAAAGTCTATCCCATATGTCTTTTTTACTCTTGCAAGTAGAAACCCGCATGTAATCTTCTGATTTAAGTGCACTAAAGAAATTTTTCAAGCATTTGACGTTTAGTTGTGCTAAGTCACGATCTTCTACTATCCAGTCCACAAACGGTGTTTCAACTCTAACTCCGTCAACTAGTCTAGTTGGTTTTCCATACCCTTCCTGAACTAATATCCACATACGATAATCAAGTGACTATAAAAATTTAGACATGCGTGTTTTCCAATAATCAAAAGGAATATTGTCGAACAATGGAGGACAAGTTATAGAGTAACCCTCAGGTGTATTTTGGTTTCCAAATGTAGCCATCTACGTTAATTAAAAAGTAATCTAAACGTTTGATTTTGAAACAAAGCTCTGATACCACTTGTTGAAGCTTGTTCACTATGAATTAGGTTATTAAACTTAAGCTTATGTCCCAGTGGCTAACCAAGAGGGGGGGTTGAATTGGTATTTAAAATATTTCACCCTCTTTTTAAAATTTAAAACCGAGAATTTAACTTTAGTGAATTTTATAGAAAACGTTTTTCAACCACAAGTTATAAATAGTAAAACAAAAATAAAAGCAGCAAAAAAATAAAAGACATGAGATTTGTAGTGGTTTTGTCGTACACGACCAACATCCACTCCCTAAAGGCACCCTCCAAGTATTACACTAATACCACTAGTGACTCTCCTTTTGCACCCATAGCGAGGCGGAGAAGCCTTTACAAAACTCTCTTCCACCACTACCCGGTGCGATGGAGAACCGTCGTCCTTTTACACTCTTCCCAATGTTGACAGAGAATCCTTCTTCCTTTCACACTCTCCTAGTGTGAGCAGAGAACCCTTCAGCTATTCACACTCTCCTAGTGTGGGCAGAGAACTCTTCGGCTGTTCACACTCTCCTTGTGTGGAAAGAGAACTCTTCGATTGTTCACACTCTCCTAGTGTGGGTAGAGAACCCTTCGTCCTTTCACACTCTCCGAGTGTCGGAAAAGAATCGGATCTCCTTGACATATCTTCTTCACAAGAAATCTAGAAGGAAGAGAGAATAGAGTGAAGTAATCAAAAACCAAAAGTAGAGACTCTTACCTTTGAGTACCAAGTGAAACCTTCACGCTCCGATAGTAATAATTCTCCTTAAAACACTCTCTCACACTCTTTCCTTGACTCTTCTTTTGATTGGCACGAGGATCAGTAGGTAAAAAGATTAAGTGGTAGTTTATATTGGACTTTATATAGGGAAGACACATAAATTTGTCCAAAACATGCTAAAATTCAAGTCTGTCAGCAGTGGATCGTCCCGTACGATCCTGGATTGTCCTTGATGATGTTACTTAATTCAGTTGGAAATGAACCTAATGTATATTGGTATGAACTGACTTCATACATTATAATAGTCCCGTATGAATAAGGTTCATCCGGTACGAGCATTTATAACATAGGTCGATTCTGAAATCTGCAGGAAGTCGCCAAATTTTTAAGAGTCGGTTCACTTCATCCTGGGACGAATATGAGTTCGTATGGACAAAATTTTCCCAGTGGACATTTCATCCTAGGATGAATTGGAAATTCGTTTGCACAAAAAATTTTCAGAGAGCATTTCATCCTGTAACGAATATGGATTTCATCTAAACAAAAATTTTCCAGAGGACATTTCATCCTGGGACGAATTGGAAATCCTATGGACAAAAATTTTCCAGAGAGCATTTCGTTCTGGCATGAATATGAATTTCGTCTGAGCAAAAATTTTCCAGAGCCCATTTCGTAATGGGACGAATAGGAAATTCGTTCTGGATGATCAGGACTTAGAAACATTTTCCAGGCTTCTTGTTCATTCCATTGCTCTTCCTAGGAGATAACTGACTTGATCATCCCATACGAACTGTGTTAATCTTGTATGATCAATATATTGTTTTAAAGATCTCCATAAATGTGTGTGTGTGTGTTTACAATCACTCCCTCTCAAACTCAATTCAAAGAAAATACAAACTTCAATTTACAAACTATCTTATGTTGAAATTGATTTGAAGTCTTCATTAGACTGGAGTTCAAATTTCTTGAAATATTAGTCCACACAAGAGCAAAAAACAAATATTCCAAAAAGTGTTTAGAAGATAACAAAACTTAAAACAATAATATTTGGAATCATCAAAACTATATAAGATGCAAGAATATAAAACATGCAATTAGCAACTCTCTTAACACTCTAGAGATGGGTATTTCTATCTAAAAAAAACTTAGAATTATTTTAGAACTAAACTTGATTGTAATAAATTTTTTGGTAAATTTTGGAATTTTACTACCACTTATATTTCCTAACTCATATGGGGTGTTCTAAAAGATCTTATTCTAGTTAATAGAATATTAAAAAATAAGGATTTTTATATTATTTTGTAAATATCAATATTATTTTTATGTTGAGATGATTTGGTATGTTTTTTCTGAATGGTCCAATTGCCTTTGGAGTTTGGTATGCACTAGAAAATGCTCTTGACTTGAGTTTAAATAATAATAGTAATAATTATTTTTCATTTTTAACTAATTGGTGTATTAATAAACCTAAAGGCAATCTTCTTATTATCATTCCTATGGTTGTTTGATGGCTTTTATGATTGGAAAAAAGTAATTGTAAGCACCAAGGAGTTAAAATTAATGTTAACGGAGTAATTATCTGTCTCAAGAATAAAATTCAACAACTTATCATTACTAAGTGATTGCAACTAAACATCATGTGGGTAATGCTTCAAGGTCTTTTTTTTCATGTTGTATTTGATAATGTTATAATGAGACATACTCACAAAATTCTTTATTGGATCAAACCTTCTAAAGATCAGTTCAAGCATAATATTGATAGTTTTGTTACTCTAAATGGAGCTAGCTTGGGTGGCTTAATTAGAGATCATCAGAGGGGTTTTTTTATATGGTTTTACTTCAAACTTGCCTAAATGTAATATTATTATGGCCAAATTGAATGCACTATATATGGGTCTCAATTTGTGTATTTCTATAAATACATTAAATATATGGATAGAATTTGATTATAAATTGCTTATATATTTAATTTCTTCCAAAACATGTCACAATGCCATCTTATTTTACTTGTTTAGTAAGATTATGGCTAATCTTGATCAATTTGATTATAGAATTTCCTATATTTTTAGGGAAGGTAATTTATGCACTGATTAGTTGCCTAATAAAGGTAGTACTCTATATAATACCAATTTCTTTAATAATAATTTAGAACTAAGAAAATTGAATGGTATGATGAGAGTTAATGCTTTGGGTTTAACATATATATAAAAAAGAATAGTTAGATTTGTTTGAGGTTATCATTGCTTCTTTAATTTTAAAAGTTTGGTTTCACTGCTTTTTCTTTGTTTACTTATTCTTAATTTTGGTCTTTAGGATCCTTCCACATTTCCTATATCCTTTTAGGTGTATTTTTTTTCTCTCTCCCATTTAGCTTTTCTCAAAATTAATTCTATTTAACTTTTAGAGTGACCATTGTAGTTCATTCTCATCTTAGGTTTAGTGTCCAATACTTCTTTTCTCTCCCTCCAACCTCAGCTTCTTCAAGGCTTACACAAATCTTCTATTGCGACTCTACATTACATGTAATTCTAGTTTCACATGAAAGATGACAACATTTCATAATTCACAGCACTAACATATAGAAATTATTACCATAAGTTATAAATAGTATAACAATGATATCACCTTTTATTAAAATAATGTATAAATTATAATTTAGAATGTTCCTAGATGCATGAGTTATAGCTAGTAAAAGGCTTAGCATTTCTATCCTTCAGTAAATAACATTGCTTTTCTAGGTAATTATTGTTAATAAATTGCATTGCAAAACTATTGTCCTGCTATAGAAAATGATACTTAGAATAAAATTAATTAATGGATCAAAATGTTACCAGCTCACTGCCATAGTATTGCACAATGTTTGCATGTGAGAGCTAACCAAGCAATTTTTTTTCCTGAGAAATGATAAAACAAGCAAAATCAATATGATTGTATAGCATGATACCTCAACACAAAAGATGATCACACTGAAGGCAGGTCTCTTAAGGAGAAAAAGGATATTTAATTAAATATACTAATAAAGTGAAGATGCCTACCTGATTTAATTGCTTGAGAGATTCTCTTGAATGGGAATCATCAAATATGACCGATACCCAGGGGTGGAGCTAGAGCGGGGGCCCTATGGGCATGCCACTGGCCCATTACTATATAATAGCAAAGCCCACAATAATAAAATAATCTAACAAGAGGCTTCTTGTGGATTTGAACTTACGCCACCCAGGTTCTGCAAGATGCAATTACCATCTAAGCCATGGAGCATTATATGTTTATTTTTCAAAGAATTTAATTTAAATTATAATTAAATTTGAATATTCCCTTCCTTATAAATAGGGCTGTCAATATTCAACATGACCCAAAATACGACAAAAAAATGACACGAAAAAATCCGTGTTCTGGTCAACCCGGGTAGCAAATGGGTTGTGTTCGGGTTAGAGAAATTGACCCAATTTGGGTTTTAGGTCATGTTCAGGTCAACATGGAAACCCAAAGATGACCCGATTTCAACCCGTAAAATTTAACTTGGCCGCTCGAGTTCGCCTCTTCGCCCATTTGGCTGAATAAACAAAACCATGGGCTTAGGTTAATACCAATGGGTCAAGGCGTCATTACGTCAAGACTTAAAGTATCCCATTCCATCATTTTGGTTCAAAACTTTAAGTTCGCTCTGCGTGCTGGAGTTGGAGAGTGGAGGCCCTAGCCCAGTTACACTAGTTTTCCGCCTTTCCTATTTCTTCTTCGTGATTTAGTGGTTGTTGTTTGATCAATTTTGCAAGAATCGTAGGTGATGAATTCTGATTTTAAGTCTCGTTCTCCCCTTGAAGTCTCGTTCTCTCCCCATGTTGTCATATATCGAGAACCAAAATTTCCTTTTAATCTTTTGGATACACTATTTTGATAGGATTATTGCTTGGTAAATGTCAAGATTTTTTCTCTTTATTATGAGTTCCTAATTTCTCAAGCAAAAACCTTAGGGGATACCATGAAGATTTTGTGATTAGCAAACCCTAGAGTTGATTTATCACTTATTTCCTTTATTCTTTACTGATTTTAAAGATTTTATTTATGTTTGATTACATTATTAACAATATTTGAGTTTAACCGAAATCCCTTTCACCCTTTGTCGCTTTGTTCATGTTTGTCCTCTCTTCGTTGTCATCATCATTATGTAATTAATTTTTAATTGATTTTAGGCTTTTAGCTTTTATTAAGACTTGAAGTTATTTCTTGTAGTTATGTTTGTGGCTGTGGACTGATTTTAAATATTTTTTGTGTCGGGTCGTCTTGAGCCGAACCTGATCCGGGGCAGGTTCAGGTCTACAGAAATGACCCGAAACCAATTCTGGGGCATGTCAGATACAGCTAGGTCAAATTCAGGTTTGACCCAAACACGACCAACCGACACGAATTGATAGACCTACTTACATATGTGCATTGCAATATATATAATTAAAATTTAAAATTAATAAATTTCTTTGGCTAATTATCCTTCTCACAAAGTTATAAATAAAATTTAAGTATTTATAAATAATACTTAGATATTTAAAACACACACATGTTATAAATTTCTTTTTTTAATAAAATTAATACTTAAATATTTAAGATAAAATAAAGTAATCATAAATTTGTGTTAAATACAACTAATAAAAATAGAATTTAAAAGATTATTACAAATAAATATTAATCTTTCTAGACGTTCTAAATATTAGATTACTATGAACTATTAAATAAAAATACCTATAAAATTTTCAAAAAATAATGAAGACTAATTTGAAATCATTAATTTGTGCCCCCACTAATAAAAGTTTATGGCTCCACCCGTGCTGATACCTATTTAATAACACACATTTGCCAACTTTCACTATCAAATAAGTTATAATAATCAATTTTCCATTATTGGGAGGAAATAAAACTTCTTAAAACATTAAAATAAATGGCATAGTTAGTGCATCAGACTCCAGCAAATGCTAAGTCAGGGAAGGGATTCCTCGTGCAAGATTTACCATGCCTGCCACATAGGTTATTAAACAGATTTGAGCCCAAGATATCTAGGTCACTATGGAGGAAAGATAACCTTAGCTCTAGGCTATGTAAATTCTTTATTTAGCTCTTCTAAACAAGCTCAACAACAGCAAATTTCTTCAGTCTTAATTTCAAATTTACAAAATTTACAAGCTTATGATAGAGAAGGAAGATAGAAATACATTTTAAATCCAAAATAAAAATTTCCAAAAGTTCCTCTGCCCAACAACATTCCCTTCTTCCATGATGGCTGAGAAGGACCTCAAGAAGAAGTTGGAGAATGAGGTAAGATTAGATTTGGATGCTGTGGTTGAGGCAGGCTCCTTAGACCATCTTGCATACCTGATGCATTGAATCAATGTAAGTGAATTTTATTTCTCAAAGATTTAGAGGACGATGAAGATTGGGAGAAATGGGTACTCTATTTATATTGGGAAAGTAATTTATTCTTCTCTTATGTATATCATTAAAGGCTCCACTTATGTAAGTTTAGTCACTCCTCGTTAATTTGCTTTCTTTGTTTCACCAATAATGTTTTAGGAGACTCTAATGAGTAGAAATATTTTCCATTTTGGCTCCAACCAAGTTAAAAATTTATATATTTAAGGATGGTTGAGATAAGGGGGAAGTAGGACCTAGTGAGCCCTGATTTCTTAGTCAGCCTAGTTCTAGTCAATAGAGCAGCCATACCTTCATGATGTTAGGAGATCAAGTTATTAATTTTAGGGAGCAGATGGGTGGAGTGGCTACTTTTTGAGAGAAAAGTAGGGAATGGTGAAAGAGAATGTCACACTGGGTGGTCCATGTGATGGACATGCAACACTAATAGTATAGCTATGCTTCCCAGTTCAATAAAGTATTAGTTGCGATGTTTAATAGAAGCCTCTTTGTGGAGAACCCCGACCAATACTATTTCCTATGATCCACTTCTTATAATCTTTATGTCTGGCAATCACCACCAGCAATAGACGTTGATGATGATGATAATGATGATGATGAGGAGGAGGAGGAGGAGAAGGAAGATTGGAATTGAGGAATGTTATTTTTTTATTCACTTTATTTTTATTTTCCTTGCTTATTGAGTTTTGATTATAATGTAGTGAGGCATAGTTCTTGTGTTAGTGAGTGTAATAGAGTAAGATATATCTTGTATTTGTTGGTTAGCATGATTAGAATATGGTGCCAATTAGCATTTTTTAAAAAAATGCCTTTTAGTTTTTTGGTTTGTTTGTTCTTATATATGTGCAATTTATTATATTATATTAGTTATTGTTATTTAAAGTTGCTTATTAAATATTTTAATTAGCTTAAAATTTTTTATATCTTTAGTTATTATATAATAATCTCACTTTCATAATCGCTTGACAAAAAAATGCTTTTAAAAATATCTTAAAATTAAGAATAATATAAAACTATAGGTGCTTAATTGAATGAACATAGAACAACAATTTTTAATTTAATAATCATAACAAACTACGAAGAAAGTTATATAAGTTAATACATCACAATAAATTTAAATGCTATAATACCAAGGCACAAACTATTTGTTACAAGATTGAATAACTAACTTTATAAATGGGAGTACCTAAATTAATTTATTAAATTCATTATAAACTCAAATATAAAATTAGTGAACTTATAACAAACATTAAATTATTGCAATTCAGGATCATTGAAAAAATAAGGCAATCAGTCATTCAAAATCATTACTTAAGTACTAATAAAAATTAATGAAATAAATGAAAAATAAGAAGATCAGAAGAAAAAAGATAAAATAGAAAGAAGAGGAAACGCTTAAATTATTGATGTCAAATCCACTAAATTAGTTTCAAAATGCATATGCATATTTATTTTCAAGAACATTAGATTCTAAGAAAGTGATATCAACAACTAATTCATATAACTTCATAATACTTTGCATATAAATTATAGTTTTTTTTATGTTTTACTATTTAATTTGGAAATTGAAATAAGTTATAAAGATGGTAAATAATCAATAAGTAGTAGTTAAGTAAATTAAAATATTTAATTGTAAAACACAATGCATGTATTCAATGAATTTTAAATAATATAAAAATAACAATTGGAAAGAATAAATGATACATTAGTTTTTAATTATTGGTTGCAATCTACACAAAATATACTTACTATTTATCTAATAAATTAATAACTTGAATTATTTAACAAAAGTTACTTTTAAACCAAAAATATACTAAACTCCTATAAAAGAAAAAAACAACTAAATGTAGAATTTCCAAAATGGCTTTGCCTTGGAACAAATTACCTTCAAAATTAAATAACTTCAAATAAAATTAAATAAGAGATCTTACATTTTTTTAGTTAGCTCCAATATCTCAGGTAGTTGAAAAAACTTCAAACTGCAAAGAAACTACTCTTATCATTAATCAATTAGACAATATTTGTTAAGGGCTATGGGTGATAACACATCAATATATATAAAATCATATATTGATTTTGAATGTTTTTCACAAAATAAGCATGCAAATCATAAAAAAAGAGAGTAGTCACATGGCTTATTAGGTAAAAAATGCATGCATACTATTTAGGCTTGAAATAAGCCACAAAAGGATGAAAAAAATTCAATTTTTATACATTTTCTTGAATACATACATTTAAATAAACTGCATATAGATAATTTAAATTAAATACATTTTCATGAATAAATAATGAAAAGTTATCATAAAAATATTATTTTATAAACAAAAGCCTACAACTATTTACATAATTAATACAACTCACAAATCCTCAGAAGACCATTTTTAGAAGTTTTTAAAATAGACGATACCCATAAATTATAGTACATATTATATAAGTTCCATAATATCGATTTTAGTTATATGTTATTGGAATGTTTGTAGAAGTCTCACATTCAATATATTTTATATACTTTTTTTTTTTTGCTTTCTCATAAGCCAAGCTCATGACCATTGCCAAATACAATCTTAGTATACTCGACATTTCCACTTCATCCAATAACCCTCAATTTTTTTCTTTGTGAACCTTCCCTTGCTTGGATCATTAAGCCTCATGCTGACATCCTCACCTACTGCTAGTGATCTACTGTTGGTTAAACCTCAAAGCAGTTCTGCCACAAATTTTGACAAATTTTAGCATTAGTTTATGTCATTTTATTATTAGCATGATCTATATTTATAGCTTTATTGTTGCAACATCCTAGTTCTACTCCATAGGCTTTTTTTTTAAAACCACCTAGTTATCAGTGGCCTCCTATTAGTTAGATTTTTTTGGGGTAAATTGAGGGCTTGGCCCATTCTATTAAAAGAACTATGGATTATAAAGAAAAAACAAACAACTTAGGCAGCAAAAAGTGGCTAAGACAAAAGCAACAAGTAATAAATGCAACAAAAGAGAAAGAGGAAAAAACAGACAGAAATTCTATCTAGCTGGGACTCAGAACTAGCCAAAGTGATCATGAATAGTAGTTATATTCTCCTTTAGTTTCCCGAAGACCATCCAAAAGGTGGAAAAAAAATAGCCTGCTAGAGTAGAAGCGAGCGACCAAGCCAAAGTATAGCCTGTCAAAGAAGGAATTGTGCATCCAAATAGGGTTTGGGCAGCAAAATGATGCCACCAGGGAACCAAAACACCTAGGGACCATCCAAATAAGAGAACATAAAATTCTTCGGGAAAGGAAGCCATCCAGTATGCAGCCCATCATAACTTTATCAGACAAAGAGCAATTTGGCAAGACGTAGAATAGTGAACTTCCAGAAAAAAAGTCAGCCAAAGCACGAGCCAAGAAACAACAACAATAAACAAAGTAAATGGCATATTAATAGCAGGTTGGGCAACAATAAAATGCCCCCAACAAACCTAATCACCATCGGTCCAGGAAAAAAACATAGAACGATTAGCACCAAACATCAAAATTGAGCAAAACCCCAGCAATTCGATCAGTGTAGCAGTAAAACAGAGCCATAAAAGTCAGGTGTATCTCAGTTGTAAATGTTCTTTTATAAAATTCCCATATTTCTAACTCTCAAGTTTACAATAGACAACTCTAGAAATTTTTTTGGATAAATAGACAACACAAACAATTCTACCATTAAACTTTCAATTGTTGCGTTAAATCCAAGTATAATAAATAATGGCATGAAAGAAAAGAAGAATCCCTTTCTTAACTTTACAGTGCATATTAAGACCATCTATGTATTGAAGTGCTTGGGCTATGTTCGATCTCAAAAGGAAGTTTTTGAACTGAGGAATGAGGAGAACTATAACAATATAAGAGTAATCACATTCAAAGAATATATGAGCAGTACTTTCATTATAGCTATGACAGAGAGAGCAGGAGCGATCCTTAATGTGAATGTTTCTCCTAGTAAGAGCCTTAGATGTTTTGAGACCACCAAATAATGCCAACCAGATATAAATAGAGAACCTAAGAGAGTGCTTTTTATGCTACACCAAATGGTACCTGTCTACAAACAAATCAATAACAAAGAATTCAGAAAAGTCTTTGAATGTGGTATTTTCATCATTGTCCCAAGAGATATGCCTAGAGCATGAATTAGTGATATGAATGGTTTTAATAATATTTCTAGTATTTTGGCAAAGGGCATGAGGTAAAAACCAATCACTAATCATCCAGGTCTTTAGAGAAGCACTTAAGTTACCTAGATGGCTATTAGTCTCTTCAGGGAATCTATGAGAGAAGCATTCATTGAAACACCAATAATCCTACCAATTGGAAATAGGACTTTTAGGGGCAACATAGAAGCAAAAATTATTTGTAAACATGACAACAATGGAATAGATACTCTTCCAAAAGGAAGAATAGAGCTGAGGATAAGGTTTCCAAGGTGAATAATATCTTAACCTCAACCAACAGGACAAAGGGGAGTCCTGATTATAAATCCTAAGAGTCATTCAACAGTTAAAAGCTAATCTTAGAGCATGTAAAGATGCAATACTAATATCCCCTCTAGAAATAGGTCTAGTGGTATTCTTCCAAGAGATGAGGTACAGATGTTTGGATTGGGAGCCTCAATGGTATAAGAATTTAGAATAAGCCTTGCCAATAGATTTCATGATGGTTTTAGGAATGATAGATCCATGAAGCTAGTAAGCCACCATATTAGAGATAGCATATTTGATGAATTGAAATCTACATGCAAAAGAGAGCAATTTTTCTTTCTAGCCAGAAAGCAGGGTAGTAACCTTTTCAATCAAGGGAGAGAAATCAGTGAGCCTAGATCTTCCCATAGAGATGGGAAGACCCAGGTAGGTCATTTTGGTGGAGCTGTTATAGATGTGGAGTGCAAGGGAGAAGCTAAAGGCTTTAGAAGCATGGGGGAAAGCAAAAGAGATCTCTTTTGAAGATTGAGATGTAAGCCGAATACACTAGAGAAATGGTTCAAAATACCTATGAGGTATTAATAATTACTAATATCCGCTTTCCCGAAGATAAGTAGATCATCCGCATATGAGAGATGGGAAATGTGGAAAGTATTATACTTAAAGCCTACAAAGCTGTTTGACTAAGAAGTGTCGTGAATGAGGTAGGAAAGAGCATCCATGATGATACAAAATAAGTATGGGCTAAGAGGACAACCTTGACGAAGGCCAGTGCTGGAGCACAAGAAACCTTCAACCCCCCATCAATGCAAATAAAGAAGTAAGTCTCCTTAACATAAGCTTTGATCCAGTTGATAAAGATAGGAGGGAAACCCTTTTGGACCATTATAGAGTATAGGAAATCCCTCGATATAGTGTCCAAATCCTTCCTAATATAAATTTTTCCATAGGAAAAACTTATCTTTATGCCTCTTGGAAAGAAAACCAAGAATCTCAGCCGCAATAATAGGATTAACAGTAGATAGCTGGTTGGAGATGAAAGCAGCATGACTCTTATGAATAATAATAGGCATGGTAGGTTTCATTCGAGTGGCAATAATTTAGGCAATGATCTTGTAGAAAACATTGCAGAGGGATATGGGTCTAAAGTCATGTATAGTACTAGCATGCAAATTCTAGGGAATGAGAGCAATCACAATTGCTTTAACCCGGTTGGGAAGGTAGCACTTAGAGAAAAAAGATTTAACTGCTTGAATAACCAAGGCCCAATGATTGCCCATGTTTTCTTATGCAAAGCAAAGTTAAGACCATCAGGTCCAAGTGCCAAGGAGGTGCATCCACAGGAGATGGCCACAAAAAAATCATCATTAGTGACAGGATGGACAAGAGATCTTTTGGCTTCATCATTAAGAAAATTATCAGCCGGAACATTGTCAAGGTTAGTAATAATAGGTTTAGGTGAGTTACAAAGGTTCTTGAAATGCTTAATATTACCAGCCACATTGGAATCTTGAGAGTGCTGATGATCACAAAAGGAAGCATGGAGGATGCTTCTATTATGAGATTTTCTCTTGTGCAATTTGGAATAAAGGAATTTAAGATCCTCCTCCCCTGTTTTAAACCATTTAACTTTGATCTTTGAATGATCCAAGCAGCCCATAAGGAATTTTAGAAAGCAAGATCCTTATTAACTTTCTTAAGGCACATACAAAGAGACAAATTGAGAGGATAGACTGAAATAAGCTACTGATAATGGTTAAGGAGGGTGGATAGTTCAGCACATTTGGCTTCAATGAGATTAGAAGTCTCCCAACTCTTAGTTTTAATTCCCTCCTTCAGAAGTTTGAGCTTGTGGTATAAGCTAATGATAGGGTTCCCTTGCGAGGGGGAGGTAAAAATAGAGATAAGAAACTCCAAATCTCTAGAATCATGCACAAGAAATTCTTGAACATAAATCTCTTAATATTAGGCTTAGAAAAACACATTTTTAGAATAAGAGGCGAATGGACTGAAATAAGATTGTTGCAAACATTATAGAAAGAGTTGGGGAAAGCTGTGGTCCAAGCATCATTAGTAAGAACCCGATCCAGCTTGATGTGAATAGGGTTGTCCTCTCGTTGATTAATCCAAGAGAACTAGTTGCCCGTGGAAGGGAGGTCAACAAGGCTCATATCATAAATAAGAGAATTGAAAGGAGCCAATCTAGAAACATGCATTTTATTCCCACCAGATTTCTCAGATAGGTAGCGATAGTTGTTGAAATCTCCAAGCATAACCCAAGGCATAAATTCTTTGGTGAGTAGCTCCTAAGCTCATCCCAAAATAAGTTGCACTCCTTAAAGGAATTTGAGGCATATACTACCGAAATAAGGAACTGTGGTTGAGTGTTGTTGGTAATAATTCCAGTAATGACTTGCTTGGAGATAAAGGTTTGTTGAAAGGAAAAATTATTAGCATTCCATTTGAACCAAATCTTACCTGGAGAAGCTAGGTCAAAATTGTTATATCTCATTTCATTATCATAGATTTTATGAGTAATGGAAAACCAAGGGTCTTCGAGATTATGAGGTAGGATATGATTCTCAAGAAGATAAAAAAATGTCAAGCTTGAGGTCACGGGTTAGGTTTTTACAACAAAAAAACCTTATCAAGGTTATTGAAGCCCCTGATATTCTAAAAAATTATGTTTGGATGGGTCATGATTTACTTGCTATTTCAGGTCCCTTCCGGGCGCCCTTCCCTCTAGTATTCCTTTAAGACTGAGATGCTAGTTTGGATTTAGAGTTTATTGGCTAAGAGTTAGAAAGGGAAGAAGAGCTATTCATGCCATTTAGATTGTTGTCGATATTTCTATTCTTCGGTTCAAGAGAAGAGGATGTCTCTGATTCATATATGTCAAGTAGAATACAGAACTTGTTTGGGGAGGTGAGTCTCAGAGTTAAGAGGAGCCAAAGGATCAAAATATGAGGATGCTGGTTTAGAGGGGGAGTTAAGGTTAGGTTTTGTAGAAGTGTTAGTGTCAGTAATATTGGCAGTGGGTTGGTTTTCTATAGGAGAGGGAATAACAGAGGCTTGCTCGGGAACAATAGATGCTGAGTTGAGAACAGGGTCACATATGACAATCGAGGGGGGGGGGGGGGGGGGGGAGAAAGAGTGATGTTGTCGAAGGAGGTATTATTAGGTGGAGGTTGAGAGGGGATGTTAGGTGAAGGGAGAATACCTCTAGGATTTTTTGATTGTGGTCTAGGGAGTAGACTGGAACTGCAACCTCTGAGGATCCTTGGAGGGAGATTAGTGGTAGGAGTCGGGTTAGATGGGAAATGAGTTAGCATAGTGATTAAGTGATTGATAAATGGAGCAAATTATCAAGCGCCATTCATTTTTGAATCTGAGGTTGAAAGCTTTCCTTCCACTGTAATAGGGACAATTTTCATCTAGGTGGTTGAGGCATCAACTTGAATACAGACTCTGGCATAAGTGAGTTGGGATTTGGAAGTAGTTAAAGCCTCGACAACATAGGGTTTTCCTATTTTTGTAGCAATTTTGGAGATCCCCACCAGATTCCAATAGTAGAGAGGTAGGTCATGGATCTTAAACTAAACTGGGACACTCATAAATTCTTCCCTCTTGGGATTGAAGTGGGAAGACCACTTTTAAAATATGAAGGGTTTACCAAAAATAAACCATGCACTATAGGACCAAACCATCTCAAAATCCTCAAAGCAAGAGAACTTGAAAAGAAAAAACCTTCGCTGAGAGATATTAGCTTTGACTTATGTTAAGAAAGGTAGGGGTAGACATAAAAAGACTTGGTTAGAAAATATTAGGATTGACCTTTCTTTATTAGATTTAAACCAGAATTTGACTTTTAATAGGACACAATGGAGAAAAAGGATTCATGTAGCCGACCCCACGCGGTGGGATAAAGGTTTGATGTTGTTGTTGTTGTTGTTGTTGAGAGAGATTAGCTTTACATTACCTTTAAGATTCCATAGTTTCCTCACTGCATTAAGAAAAGTCTATAAATAAGGTCTATTTTCAAGAGAGTAGCTGACCAGAGTAAGATTCCATTCTTCCATAGCTCCGATAATGTCACCATTCAGGAAGTCTATGATGTCCTATAGAGTACATAAGGTAGAGATAGTAAACTCACAAACATTAGGGGGGTTATCAAGGATACAGTCCCACGTTAGGGGATAGGAGGGGCTGGTAGTAATGGAGGGAAGAAGAAGAGTTGGGGAGGGTGGTAAAGGAAGCAGAATAAAGGGAGGGATCTAGGGATCCCTCCACCATCACAACTGGAGAAACCTCGAAGAAGCGAGGAGGAGGAGAAGAAGAGAAAATCACGCCAAACCTTAACAGAGCTTCTCTCACTAAAACCTTATAGAGAGAAGTTCATCTGTGATATTTTTAATTTTAGTAATTCATTAGCATACCATATATATATATATATATTAATCCCATTTAAAGTAATATGATGTCCTCTTTGGAGTCTATTTAGGGCTTGCTTGACCTTATGATTCTAAAATAGTGGGCCACCTAACATCCTCCTTTAATGTTTCTTTTGTCAATACTTCCCTAGGTGTACTTCACCATCAATTAAAAGTGTTGCAATGTAAGATTTTTTTTTTTCAATCAATAACCTCTTGTTCCTTCATTTTATAAAGGCAAGCCTATTTTTTTTATATCTAATAATGTTCACTTAAGATTATCAAATCCTTTGAAATTATCAATGGTGGGAACATTTATTCTTAGCTTTCTCCTCAATTAATTAAAACAATCATTTGAGCTTTATGGATTTAAAGTAAATTCTCTATTTTGAGTATTATGTAACTATCCTTTTAAGAAAAAAGTTTTGGTTGTTGAATGCTACATAATGAGGCTTTTCAAGAGGTCCTTTATATTTAGATTTTACAATGAATTTGGTTACATTCTTATGTGTTTTGAATTCCTTATTCAAGAGTACAAATATTTAATAAATCTATTGTATTCTTATTCAGGTATTTGTTTTGAAATCCTCTTTGAGTGGAAGCTCTTATTACTTCTATTTCAATGGCATAAATTACTTTGTTCTTATTGAAAATTAATGTGTCCAAAAATAGTTTGAACAAAATTTATTCTCTTTAGTGAGAGGAGAATTCATAGAAAGTGAAACATAAAAGGCAAAGTTTTTGTTCTCTTTACCTCTTGGACTCACAAGAGATATATATATCTATAAAAAAAACTCTCAATGAAAAATGCCTAACTAAAGGAACTATTTACCAGTATCCTTTAAGATTCTCCCTCACATTAGATGTATACCACATCACATATCTAATTCAATATGAAGATTTATCTACTTTCAACTATGGTAATTATTGATCTTTCCCTAACAAAAATTTTCACTTCTCTCTTTTTCCTTTAGATGCATGTTACTTTACTAGTTGTGAAGACTTAGTTTTTATTCATTTTTATTTTTCTATTACGAATAATTACAACATCCTAACATTATATTACATATAATGACAACTTTCAACTTAAACTCATAAAAAGTTTGATTTATTTCACTTATAATTTTTTTACTCGGTATATGCTTGACTCTTCTCAATCTCCATCAATGAATGACTTCACTCTTTAGTAGTATTGCAAAAAATAAAACTTTCAGTTCTCATAATCATCTATAAAGTTTTCATCATCACTCAGAGAAAATTCCCTTGATCATCTTGTAGCCAAAAAATTCTTAGAAAGTGATGTTAGCTATTCAATGGGTTCATTTTCAAGAGCATAATTTCTAATTCTATTTATCTTTTAACTAAAACAATTGCTTGAAAATAACTCATTATTTCACTTTCATATTAAAAGAATTGGATTCTGAGATAACTAGAAATTATAAATTTAGTCTAAATCTTGAGCTCAAACATATATAATTAATCAAGCTCAAACCAAAGATTACAAAAATTTTCAACTGAATGAAGTGTTTTCCCTAGCACAGCCTCTTCCTTCCTCTCTGCCTGGATTCATAAATCTCTTTTACTACACTGCATCATCTTCAAATATTAAATCTAGGGGGGTTCATCTTACCATTCCTTATATTGTTTCCCTATTTTTCATGCTTTCCCTTTTGTCCTTTGCTCGTCTTTTGGACCAGATGTAGAGTCTTCCATTGGAAACTTCTTCACCCTGAATGACTACTATTTCTGTTAAATAGAATTAAATGATCTTGTTAGCTACTAAGAACCAATCCAAATCTTTCAAGGTTATGTCGGATGATTTCACTTCCGTTAATGCTTCAAATTTAAAAGCTACTACCCATTGTGGCCTAAGAACCTTATAAATTTTTTAGGAAGAAATTCTAGTGCTTGTTGCCCCTTTTAAATTTTCTTTGGTCATTTTTCCCCCTTTTTTAGATATGATATGCAATTCTTTATGACTTAAAACTCATGGAGGATTTTTTGTTACTATCTGACATCAAAAGCATGTGTTAATTAAGCTCTCAAAAGATCTTGATTATAGTAGGACGTTTCGGTGTAGATTGTAGTATGTTAGTAAGTAAGTTTGGGAGTTAATAAAATGGTCACCACTTTTTGATATTTCATAAGAATCTCTAATCGTGCATGCTTGGATTTCTTTTCCCAATCTACATCTTCATTTGCTTTCTCACTATATCTTGCATGGATTGTGTTCATCATTTGGCCATCCACTTCAAATAGATAAGGCCTCTGCTGGGGGTTCTACGTAATCTATGGCTTGTATATTATTTGAACTTGACAGTACAAAATAGTAACCTTACTCAATACGACTTGGTAACTAAATTATGGGTAAGTTCAAATGGAGGTTATTAATGACTTTCTAAAGTATTGTGAACACTTCAAATCTATTGGACATAAAAGATTAGGATGTTTTTATTTATATCCTCATTTATGGAAACCATTGGTGGCTAAACTTATTATTGCAATTTTAAATATTCGTGTTCCTGCTTCTGGAATTATGTTAGAAAAATTGGTATTAAATGTATATATATTTTTAATCATATTGATAATAAATTAATTATATAATATGTTCATAAAATGAAGACTTGATGAGAGAAATTGTAGGTGTCATATAACAGGAATATGAGTAGCTTATGTTCTTGATTGTAAGTTTTTAAATTATATAATTTATCTTTTTTTCTATTACATATCAAACAATTATTTTTTTAAAGTTGTCGATATCATTTTCAAGTCTAAAAGAAAAGGGTCGAGGATATTTTTACTATTCATAATTTGTTCCCCCATAGGAAATAAATTCTGCCTCCATCATTATCAATATGGTTCTTTAAGAAACATTAATAGAGTAAAATGTTTGGAAGTATGACTTTATCCTTATTGTCCAAGAGATAATTTATCATGAGAGTGCCAGTGTTATCTTGGACTATTTGAATTTTTTTGGTTTGCAATTGAAATAAATAATAATAAACATAAATATAATTGATTTATATCCAAACATGCAACTAATAAAAGTACTAAAATGCATGTATATTTATTACACTTAGTTTATTAAATAGATATGTTTTAAAACATAAAAAAAAAATAAGCCTTTAGATGACTTATAGTGTGAAACTTACAAGTGCAAAAAATGTCAAATCACTAATTTCTCTCAAGCACTGCTAGGGTTTGGGCGGCCTATCCTCCTTGGGGAGCCACTGCTTCACATGCTAGTTTTGAGCACGCTGCGGTGTTCTGTTCCATTTTTTTTACTGCGTTTGCTATTTTCATGTGATATTTTGTGCTTGTTTACCATTTTTTCCACATTCACCTATCTCGTTGGCCAAATGGAGGTTACTCAGCAAATGATCTGGGCTTTCTTAATGTGAAATTGTATTCTCATTAGTTTTTGGATGCTTTGACCAGAACGTTTTCTTCGAATCCTTTTCATAATTGTAAAATAATGAGTCATCATGGTTTAACTTCCTTGTGGATCTCAAAAGAGGAGATCTTTTCTTTTGCAGCTCTTTTTAAATTTTCTTTAGTTAGTAAATTCTTGCTCATAGGCTAGCCTTGATTCGATTAGGATGTTTTTCTTCAACCTTAAACTCAATGGGTATTTCTCTGTTACCCTCTTAAATCTCGAGCATGTTTTGACTAAATTGGTTAATGATTTGGATAACAATCATATTTTTCTTCATCGATTGTATTTTGTGAACAACCACCACATGAAACTTACCAAATGGTCACCATTCTTTAATGTCCATACGGAATTCCTTGTTATCTCGATATGTGTTTCCTTACCCAATCTCCATCCTCGCCTATTTTCTTTTTGTATTCTTCATGGTTTGGATTCTTCATTTAGTAAATCACAAAATATTGACAATGCCACCTCAATTAGTTTGAGGCCCTCTATTATCTATATGTTAGTTGAGCTTGGTGTCGCCAAACATTACCCCAATCATATTTGGCTTGGTCTTGATAAATTTGGATGCAAACAACTAGTCAAAATGGTGTTTTTTCCTTTCTTTTTTGATTAATTCAATTCCTTAAGGAATCCGATAATGGATTGTCACAAACTTCACCCCCATTTAATTGGCAACTTTATTTGCACTACGATTGTTAACACTTTGCACCCTCATGTTGTTAATGATGTTGCTAGTTCTAAACCACCACACTTATTAATTTTTAAGGAGCGTAATAATTTGATATAATTTGGCCTCATCACTGATGCTTCAATTCTCGTTACTATTCATTTTGATTGAAATGCTGATTTGGAAACTCCACCTTCTTAGAATTTAATTCTTATCATTGAGACTCCTAGAATTTCCTTAAACATTTTTCTTGAGGCTATTATTGATAAGCATAATATTTTTAATGTTACTTATCCTTCTTATATTGATGTTTCTAATATGGGGCCTAAGAATTTAAATGATGTTGATGTTGGTAACATTGGTGTTGGGGAGAAAACTGATGTGCTAGAGGATAAAATAAATAACATAGGTGTTTCTCTTGGTGTTGTTAATAATATGGATGTTGCTAATTGTTTGGTTGTTCCTATTCAAAATGTTGTTGTGGTTTTGGATACACAGTGTAACCCCTTTAGTTCACCTACTGATGTTGCTCAATTTCATATGCAAACTCTTATGGAAGCTAAGCTTGGTGAATTTTATCAGGTGTTTTTAAATGATCATTCTACATAAATTATTAATGTTTATATTATGCTACCTTTGTGTTATATGGATATGAATGATGAAGTACCTCTTATAAATATCCTGATTTCTCTTATTTTAAATGACGTGTTGTTGGCACATTTGGCTTTCACATCGAAGGATAATAGTGCGGTTCAAGGTGATTGGTTAGCTAATTGTGATTCTTCAACAAATGGGAATGTTGGGGAGGAAAGTAATATGTAAGAGGATGATTTTATGGAAATATATGGCTTAAATATTATTTGAATCAACGAGGAAGGCTTTTACAAGAATGCTTGTAAACGTAGATGGAGAAAATCCAAAAAGAAATAGCTTATTTTTTAATCTTTTTTTCCCTTGCTTTGTTCTACTATTTATGTATTTGTGTTAGGTCCTTATTTCTCTTTGTGTTTGTTGTGATGGTTCTATTTTTTGTTGTTAGGACTGGGTTAGTTTGTGCTTCCCAGGGATGGGCTGGTTCTATGGGACTTGGATGGATGCTGCCTTCTAATTGGTTTGGTGAGTCCACTTTCCATAATTTGGTTGGGGGTTATGCTATTTTATTCTAGCTGTCTCTATTTCTGGAGGTTGGTATTTTAGTCTGGTTGGGTTTTGGTTATTGTTATTGATCTATTTATTTAGCCTTAGGGGGTTAGTTTTTGTTCTATGATCCTTGTGTTCCTTGGCAATTTTATGTTTTGCGAGTTTATCTCTTGTTATATATTATGCTTTTGATCTGTTATTAGTTTAACTATTTTTCTTTGTCTTTTAGTTATATGATTGATGCTTTGTGTGGCTTTAATTAAAGTTATTGAACTCCTTTGAGTTGCTCCCTTATGTCATTCTGACTACTTTTGTTGGACTACTTATTTGTCTTTACTTTCTCTTTGTGGTTTTTTTTGGCTCCATTTTCATTTGGCTATTTAATATAATAGGTAAAACCAATGGTTCGTAGGTTTTTCTTTAAATGTTGTATTTTTAGAGAGCTTATGGTTCTTTAAGGACTTTTAATTTTCCTTTTAATTTAACTCTTAGGCCCCTATGTGGGTTTTTTCCAAAAAAATAAAAAATATTATCCAGTGTAGATAACCATATTAACTTCTCCTAATCAATCATGAAACTTGCATGTTAGGAAAGCTTGATTATGAAATTTAAGCACACTTTTTTCTTGGATGCTCTAATGCTATAAAGATATAAAAGTAAGTTGTCTGATTTTTTTTTTTCATATTTAATTATTCCTTCTACAAGATTTGTTATAGAATTCTATGTAGGTGTGGGCTCTAAAAATTTGGCCCCAGCCTCCGCTCGTTATTTCTTTTCTTCAGGGGAGTTTTAACTGAATTAAGTTCTAGGGTAAATTTTGGGAAGGCATATGGGTTTGTAGATAAGACACTACCCAGAGATTTTGCCCTCATTTTGGGAGGACATTATAATATGAGTTCTGGTTTCCTATAGACATAAACCCCTAGAGTTAATTACCCCTCTCGATAATGAGAGAGAACTTTTAATGAAGGATAGTCGTCAATCAAATACATTGTATCCATAGATATGTAGTATAAGGTATATAGTAGAAGAAAATGAGTGTTTGGAAGTTTGAAGATTTTATATTTAAAATTAGAAATTTCACCATCGTGCACTTAAAGCAGATAGCGGGGGAATGGATGATAGACCCAATCAAGATCCCATGATTCCGTCATCTTTTGCCATCATGGTCCCTGGTCTACCTAATCAGAGGATGTAGTTGACCCAACATGATAAAAGGATCCTTGTCAGTAACCATGGGTTGCTTCATCCAAGGGTACCTTCTAGACCTAGGTTGAATGTTTATCTAAGGGGACAAATTTAAATATACCTTAGCTAATAGAGGGATTTGTGCCCTATCGATCATATCATATTGATTTATATCTCAAGGATTTGATACCACTAAGGAATGTATTGGCTCTAACTAAAATTGATATTTTGTGGTGCAATTTGGCCACAAAACCACTCAGTTTAGAAGGCCCCAAGTCATAGCCATTTATCCTGCGGTACCATTTGGCTACAAAACTACTGATTAGAATACACGTACCACATCCTCATTAGCAATAGATTACTTGAGAATAGATCCAAGTGACATTTTTGACTAGGCATTAGCTCTTTGTGTGAGAAAGAAGTTTTTAATTTGTCAACCCCTTTCAAATTATTGTGGATGATGAATAGATTTTATGCTTTAAGTACTCGATGATTTCTTTAAGTACTTGATGATTAAATTTCAATTTTAAATATTTAGATTTTGAGGATTTTGAGATTTTTTTTGATTTTTTGGATATTTATAGTAATATTTTGAAATACTTGAAATTAACCCCTCCGGTTGAGATTTGTATTCAACACAGCCATCATCAGGGTGACTTTAAAGTCACTCTATTTAGAAATATTTATATTTTGTGGATGAACCTTGTCAACTCTGTCGAACTATCGACAGAGGATCGAGCATCAAAGGCTTTATGCCTTTATTACTAAATTCTTATTGTTATAGGCCTTGAAGGCCTAATATAAATATATTAAGAAAAATATACCAGTTGCCACCACCATATATTTATTTGATGATTTGAACCATGTCAACTCTTATTGATCCACATAGATGGATCAAGTATGAACTTGAATTAACTTATCGACCTGCGCAGCATCCCTAGACATCACGTGTGTACCAATAACATGTTTATCGGAGCCTATGCAGGTGTTTGGTGGTATTTTGTAATTATTTGTTGAACCTTGTCAACTCCTATTTACCTACTTAGGGGGATCATGTTCAAATTTATTGACCCGTGCAACATCCCTATATGTCACATATGTTCCTATAGAATGCTCACTGCGGCCCATACGCATTTTGTCATTGCACTTACCCCTTGTGTACCTATGTGTATACAAACTATGGTACGTGTGGAGGGGAACTTTGAAAATTTTTGTAAATGCCTTATGTACGCTTGCATGGATGTTGCAGATCCGGTGGCGTGGCGTAGCAGCTTCTGAATTGACTTGTTCGCTTCTTTATACATGTAGATTGACATGCACTATTTTATTGCTTTATGCTGCTCGATCATAGTGTACAAACGAATCTCATGCTTTAATCGTAGATGCTTGATTGACATTGACTATGAGAGTATCCCAATAATCATCACATGGTGTGCTGATATTGTTTCTTACAAGCAAGTTGATATATTCATCTATGAACCATCTGATGTTGAGTGTGCATTTAAAATAAATAATAACAAACATAAATATAATTGATTTATATCCAAACAAGCAACTAATAAAAATTCTAAAATGCATGTATATTTATTTCTCTTAGTTTATTAAATAGATATACTTTAAAATATAAAAAGCAAATAAGCCTTTAGATGACTAATATTAGGAAACTTACCAGTGCAAACATGTCAAATCACTAATTTCTCTCAAGCATTGCTAGGGTCTGGGCAGCCCATCCTCCTCAGGGGTCACCGCTTAACATGCTAGTTTTGGGCACTCTACATGTGTTATGTTCCACTTTTTTCCTGCATTTGCTATTTTCATGTAATATTTTGTGGTTGTTCACCATTTTTTCGACCTTCAGCTATCTCATTGGGTAAATGGAGGTTACTCGGTAGAATGATTTGGGGTATGTAATATTGCATTCTCATTAATTTTTGGATGCTTTGATCGAAATGTCTTCCCCGAATCCTTTTCCTTATAACAAAATAATGAGTCATCATGGTTTACCTTCCTTTTCGATCTCAAAAGAGGAGATCTTTACTTTTGCAGCTCCTTTTAAATTTTCTTTAGTTGGTAAATCCTTGCTCATAGGCTTGCCTTGATTTGATTAGGAAGTTTTTCTTCAACCTAAAACTCATTGGGCATTTCTCTGTTACCCTCTTAAATCTCAAGCATGTTTTGACTAAATTGTTTAATGACTTGGATTACAATGATATTTTTTTCATCAATCATATTTTTTGAACAACCACTACATGAAACTTACCAAATGGTCACCATTCTTCAATGTCCATCTGGAATTCCCCATTATCTCTATATGTGTTTCCTTCCCTAATCTTCTTCCTCATTTATTATTATTATTAATTTTTTGTATTCTTCAAGGTTTGGATTCTTTGTTTAGTAAATCACTAAAGATTGACAATGCCACCTCTATTGGTTCGAGGCCCTCTATTGTTTGTATGTTAGTTGAGCTTGGTGCCTCCAAACATTACCCCAATCATATTTGGCTTAGTTCTGATAAATTTGAATGCATATAACTAGTCAAAATGGTGGGTTTTCCTTCCTTTTGTGATTAATGTAGATCCTTAGGGTATTCGAGAATGGATTGTCACAAAATTTGCCCCCATTTAATTGGCAACTTTATTTACACTACGGTTGTTACCTCTTTGCACCCTCATGTTCTTAATGATGTTGCCAGTTCAAAACCACCACACTTATTAATTTTTAAGGAGCGTAATAATTTGATAAAAATTGGCCTCATCATCGATGCTTCCCCTCTCATTACTATTCATTTCGATGGAAATGATGACTTGGAAACTCCCCCTTCTCCAAATTTAATTATTGTCATCGAGACTCTTAAAATTTATTTAAACATGGTTCTTGAGGGTATTATTGATAATCATAATATTTTTAATGTTACTTATCCTTCTTATGTTGTGGTTTCTATTATGGGCCTAAGAATTTAAATGATGTGAATGTTGGTAACAATGGTGTTTGGGAGGAAACAGATGTGCTAGTGGATAAAATAAATTACATAGGTGTTTCTCCTGGTGTTGTTAATAATATGGATTTTGCTAATTGTTTGGTTGTGCTTATTCAGAATATTGTTGTGGTTTTGGATACACACTGTGACCCTTTAGTTCACGTTTTGATGTTGCTCAACATCATGTGCAAACTCTTATAGATTCTAGGCTTTATGAATTTTTTCAGGTGGGTTTAAATGATCATTCTACAAAAAAATATTAACATTTCTATTATGTTACCTTTGTGTTCTATGGATATGAATGATGATGTAACTCTTATAGATATTATGATTTCCTTCATTTTAAATGATGTGTTGTTAGCACATTTGGCTCTTACATCGAAGGATAATAGTGCGGTTCAAGGTGATTGGTTAGCTAATTGTGATTCTTCAACTAATGGGAATGTTGGGGAGGAAAGTGATATGCAAGAGGAAGATTTTATGAAAATATATGGATTAAATGTTATTTGAATCACTGAGAAAGGATTTTATACGAATGATAGTAAACATAAATAGAGAAAATCCAAAAAGAATTAGCTTCTTTTTTAATCTTTTTTTTCGTTGCTTTGTTTTACTATTTCTGTCTTTGGGTTAGGTCCTTATTTCTATTTGAGTTTGTTGTGCTGATTCTATTTTTGGCTGTTGGGACTGAGTTAGTTCGTGCCTCCTAGGGATGGGCTAGTTCTATGTGACTTAGATGGATGCTGCATTCTAATTGGTTTGGTGAGTCCCCTTTCCATAAGTTGGATGAGGTTTCTGCTATTTTATTCCAGCTGTCTCTATTTCTGGTGGTTGGTCTTTTGGTCTGGTTGGAGTTTGGTTATTGTTGTTCATCTATTTGTTTAGACTTAGGGGGTTAGTATTTATTCTGTGGTCCTTGTGTTCCTTGGTAGTTTTATCTTTTGCGAGTATATCTCTTGTACTAGATTATGCTTTTCATTTGTTATCGGGTTAAGTGGTGTTCTTTGTCTTGTAGTTATATGATTGATGCTTGTTGTGGCTTTACTTCAGGTTGCTGAACTCCTTCGAGCTACTCCTTTATGTTATTTTGACTACTTTTGTTGGACTATTTGTTTGTCTTTGCTTTATCTTTAAGGGTTTGTTTTGTTTTGTTTTTTTTTTGCTCCGGTTTCATTTGGCTATTTATTATAATAGGTAAAACCAATGGCTCATAGGTTTTTCTTCAAATGTTGTATTTTTAGAGAGCTTATGGTTCTTTAAGGACTTATAATTTTCTTTTTAATTTAGCTCTTACGCCCCTATGTGGGTTTTATCCAAAAAAAAAAAAGAAAATCCAGTGTAGATAACCATATTAACCTCACCTAATCAATCATGAAACTTGCATGTTAGGCAAGCTTGATCATGAAATTTAAGCACATTATTTCTTTGATGCTCTAATGCTATGGAGATATAAAAGTAAGTTGTTTGATATTTTTTTTTTTTCATATTTAATTATTCCTTCTAAAAGATTTGTTATTGAATTATATGTAGGGAAACTACATTACAAATTAGTTATACCTCCATATTATTATGTCTTATCTGAGATATTATATGAATGCAATGAGAGTCTGCAAAAAAATTTGAACTTCTTGCCTCAAAATTAAATCCCATGTCTCATAGAATATATATGTTTATAAAAAAATTAATGATGCCTCCGCTTTAAATGTTTATAGTTTGTTGAATTTTTAGATCATCTGACTATGTTATTAATTTGGTTGGGTTGGTGAGTGGAATACTTAATTTTATATTTTTGCTTCTTTTATTAATTTATTAAACTGCAATTGCTTGTATTTCTTGTTTTTTTTATTAAACTTCTTTGCTCTTTTACATTTTTCCCCTTTTTGAGCTTATCAAATGAATTATCATATGTTAAATAATTATCTCAATAGTAGGCGACCAATGCCTGTGACGCCACCATTGTAGCTAAGACAATCTTAAGTTCCTTATGTTTTTTCCCGATGTAGAAAAATCAAAGATAATGACCATTAGTTCATAAGATATATGAAATCATTTATGCCATTTGCATGTCAAACTAATTAACACTATGAAATTCAATATTTATCAAGTTTAAAATGATTTTTTTTTTAAATAACAAGCAAAAAATTATGAAGTATATACAATGAGACATTAATATTAAGAAAATACATTTTCTTTTAATGACAAATCTTATAACATTTTGAGATTAATTATGTCAACCTATTAAGATTTTAATTTGTCCATAAATTGGATCATGACCTTATCCATGAGTTACTAAGTGAAATGTAATCATGATTGCAAAAGATAATGGAGAAAGGTGATAGGCATAGAGAAATGGAGAAACATCTTGAGTAATTACACTCCCTTTCTTCTTCTCTTTTAACAGAATTATGAATCATTATTTTGTTTATGGATGAAGTTAAGAGACACATCTAATTTCATAAAGTGGAAGAAGAAATTGCTATGCTTAGAATTGGCTTGGCTATGCCCACACAACTTGCTTAATGGATGTTCAAACTAGGGCTTTGTGTTCACACGGACTTACTGAGATATGAAATATGCTTTCTTAGAACTAATGAAATTAATTTAAAATAAGTGTAGAATATGCATAATTAGTATAATTTAATATTAATATGAACTTCTAAAAAATCCAATAAATTTAATGCTCATCCTAATAAGAGTTTTGATATGATATCCTAACATAATTTTAATTTATTTCCTATATAAAAATGGTATTTTCATTACAGATAAAGAAAGACTATATGGGGTAAAACTATATATATATATATATATATATATATATATATATATATATATATATATATATATATATATATATATATATATATAGGCATCACTAAATGAATGACGTTTTAGTGATGTTGGCGGATAAGTTCGGTTTAAATTTTTCTATGGGTGGCAGTTGACCGTACTAGCAGGTTAGTGAGATGCTCTAAGATATATGTGAATAGTAAAACTTACACAAAGTTCAAAGCATGGCTCTTAATTCTAAGAGAGCTACAAGAAATATTACTACTTGCAAAATAAAAAAAAATAAAAAAATGATATGGTTGATAAACTAACATAGACTAAGTTGAATAGTATGTTCATGTCCCTTTATCTCAACATGTCTCTCTTCTCTGGCCGTGTGCTACAAGAGGCCAAGATGGTGCCTTTATGCAATTCTTTTGGGATGTGTTTTGGGTAAGTTTCCAAGATCAAGTATTTGGGGCGAGTATGAAGATGAATTCTTCAAACTAAGTGATAAGTATTCTTGGCTAGTTTAAGAATTCTTAAGGTTTAGTATTGAGTCCCCCAATAAAACATGATTGTGAGTTTGGGATGAGGATGGAAGAGAAGCAATGAAAATGGGCTCCTGTAGTTGTGTGCTTCTTGTTGATTTTATTGGGCCATCCAAGAAAGTCAAATGGCTTTAGTTGAATACAATTGTTAAGCGTGTAAATTTTCTTAGTGGGTGATTTCTCCTTAAGGTGAAGGCCCATCTTGGTGAATCATCTATATGATTATTTAGGATGAAAGTTCTATTGTTTTTATCTTCAAGTGCAAATTTATTTTATCTCAAGGTTTGCTTGGTTTAGTGTTTACTTTCTCATTGGAAAGTTTTATGAATTATCATTCAGACCAAGATTTCATTTGGGTGACTATTGCTTTGAGTGAGTATTTTCCATTGACTGCAATTCTTAGATAGCAACCTATTTGGAAACCAACCAATTATCTTTATGGGAATGCATGTACATATATTTAATTCTCCAATTCATTTACTCTCTCTATCAAATTATAAAAAGGTTGAGTAAATGATAATTATTTCCTTATTTTACTATTACCTTGTGTGGAGTGCCCTCATCAAAGATTCTCATTAAATCATTGATTTGACTAATGTATTAACTTTAATTACAAACAAAGATAAAGGACACTAGTATGACTAACCTCCTCATCATTTTTTTAATTAAGATCTTATATCTCACTTGAGCTTGGCTAACTAACCTATTACAAATATGCAGACACGGATAGTTAAAAATTGAGTAATGGATTTCTTAAAAAATGTAAAGTAGGAAAAATGAACTAAAGAAGAATGAAAAAACTACCAAGAAGAAGAAAAAGGTGATGATGGTTAGGCCCAGCAATACAGCAAGGGAAGAGCCAAGTAAGTTGAAAGAGATCGAACAACATAAGGTGGCGATAGTTTAGCTGCATAAGGAGAGATTGGTCCTTTCTGTGAGCTTTGATGATGTGGCTCTATTTAAAAGGAACACTAGAGGAGTCTTTATATTATAGGGATCTCGCTAGGTCTTAGTGGCAATGAGCTCTACTCTTGAGAAGGCAACCTAAAATTGTAGAGACTCACTCTCAGATCAATCCAATTGGTTTGTTTTTGGTATGGAAGCACCATTTAATTTCCATTTAAGAGTAGTTATTTTCTAGAAGACTTTTATTTTAGCAAGAAGGCAGCTTTTTTTTTTCGTTTGAGAGAAACTCTTCAATTTGTATACAATCATAACTTTTTGCAGGTTGATTGAGAGAAAAGTCAATGGATCTTCTTGTAATGATGAGAGAGATGAGGGAGATCTAGGTCATTAATAATAGATGTAATCCAAATACCACACTCTCATCTCTACCTCTCATATCATAAAAAAATTAAAATAATTAGCTTCATTCCATAATTAAATCACATTTTGAAGTGCCTCATGAGGAATTATTTATAATAAGTGTTGCAACTTGGGCTAGAGAGTTTATGTTTTTGATGATAAGAGATATTATTTATTACATATTTAAGTCTTTAGTGTTTGTAGTGCATTTTTTTTCTGTACTAACATTTTAGGTATATAATTCACCATTCAATGAAGAGTCAAGGCTTAATATTGGGTAGCATAAGGTTTGCTGAAAGAGTTTATAATTTTAATTAATTTTTTTTTAATTTCTTGAGTCAAGTCATGTATAGGTGTATACTAGCCATGTGAATGTTAACACAAACACTTAGGGTAGTAAGATGGGGAGAAAAATTAGAAGTGTAGTATTATGAACTAATCATATTGTATTGAAGAGATTTGTAAGGGCTTTTCCACCAAGCTATAGGGGCTCAAAGAGAGTCACTAAAGGTTTAGTGAAATACCTGGAGTGGAGGACTCTGGAGAGTGGATGAAGGTCATGGTTTGATCGAACTACTATAAAATTATGGCGTGCTTATTCTAATTTTTTATTTTATGCACTTTACATTTCTACATTTTATTTTTGTGAAAATTACATGATTGAAAATCCATTGGTCATATTTTGTTGTGTTAATTAAACTATCATCATCATTATTAAAACTTTTGATAAGATTATTATCTTCTTCAAAGGGTGATATTATTGTTTTCACATTAGTGTTACCAGAGATATTCACTTATGCTTAAAATCCTACCTCAAATATTCAATTTGTATAACAATTATCACAAGTAGTGTTTTAGAAATCTTTGAGAAAAATGATAAATGACATATTTTAGTAATAGAAACACCACAGAGAGTTCATTTATAATTCAACCACCATTATTTCATAATATTCAATTTGATTTTTGGAAAATTTGCATTTCTACATTTTATAATATATTTATTTTAAAATGTTGCATATGATTCAAGTTAGTTATTTTGTACTATCATGTGTTGTAGATGGAGTCAGAACTAATAATCCTTTTACTGAATGGAGTAGAGAAGAATAAGCCTCTTCACAACTGAATGCTAAATACTTAAATTATTATTTTTTTGAGCACTTAAGTCTAAATATTACATGGGAGTTTCTACCAATACCAGTAGCATGGATATTTTGGACAGACTATGAATTACATATGAAGGTACTAGTCAAGTCAAACAATCTTGGTTAAATATATTATTGCATGATTACAAAATTTTTCACATGAAACTTTATGAGACTATCTAAGACATGTACACTAAGATTATTCAGCTATTGACATCATTACCTGCTTTAGGTAGAGCATTCAAATTTGAGAAGGTTAAAAAATTTCTACATTGCTTACCTGATGATTTTGATACCATAGTCACTGCTATATGTGAATCAAAAGACTTGAATGCTTATTCTAAGTTTGAGTGAAAGATTTTTTTATGTAATTGATATGAGAATAGAGAAGACTCTGAATAGACAAATAAAAATGGCTTAAGAGATGATGTGAGTAAGGATATAGCATTAATAACATGTTAATTCAAAAGATTCCTTAAGCGTAAGCATATGCATCAACTAAAGTAAAGCAAAGGTAAATATGGTAAAAATGCTAAGTTTTCTTCAAACCTTGTTTTCTTTGGGAGTAGGAAATATGGACATCTGAAATATTATTGCCCTGACCTAAGGACTCTCTCTATAAATGAGAAGGGTGAGGATAAGTCAAATACCAAAATGGGAAATGAAAAGAAGCAAAGAATCTCTTACGTAGACTTAGCCACCGACTCATCAGAACAGGAGCAAGAAGAAGAAATAAGAAACTTAAGCTGAATTAATGATTCAATTATTAATGCTGATTAGGTATAAGTAGTTATGGTCTATTTGTGCATTTTTTTATATATTTATACTATTTATGTTTTTAATAATTATGTTTCGTAAACAAATGTATGTTTTAGTTTCCATTGGCATGTTCTCATATTTTCTATGCTTCTCTCTTGTGTGTTTTTAGTTGTTCTTATTCCCCTTTTTTAAAAATTTTATTTTATGCATGAAGCTCAAGTTATGTGTTTTATCTCTCTTCTTTGTGGCGATGTCCAGGAGGAGTAGATATTTGGTTTGTTGTATTTGTTCATTTTTTATTTAGTTTAAATTTCTTTTCTCTCACACTATATATATATATATATATATATATATATATATATATATATATATATATATATATATATTCCCTATTTTTAATATAATTATCTTAGGGAGGCACACAATAGGAGAAAATAATTATTAGTTTACAAATTCAACCATTAATGTTTAATATTAAAAAAAGGGAGAGATTGTTTCGACTCGCGCTAATGAGTTTATTTTTTTATGATAAAAAATATTATTGATTGAATTTTTATGTCTCCTAATATTTGTAGTGTATCTTTGTTTTTTGTGTGTACTAACAATTCAGGGACATCATCCACTATTAAAAATGATTTAAGGTAAAAAGTTGGGTAGCATAGGGTTATAGAAAGAGTTTGTAATTATCATTTATTTATTTATTAATTTCTTGATTTAAGTCCTGTAAGAGTGTATGCTAGCTTGGTAACCATGCTCACACACACTCAAGGTAACGACGTAGTGAGAAAAATTAGAAGTGTAGTTTTCTTAACTAGTCATATTATACAATCCATATGATAATGTATGATTAGCTATACAAATTTTTTTTAAAATGGATAATTGGAATAATTAAAGCTTTTTAAACTAATCATATTAGACGATACAAGACATACAGGATGATCAGCTAAAGTCAAGTTCTCATCCACCAATCATAATTTAGGCAATATTTTTAAATATAAATTGTGTAGTAATCATACTATATGATATGTGTCATATTGTATGATATAATCAAATAATAACTAAATGAATCATATAGTTAGGGATAAAATTTATATTAATTGGTTCAATTAGATCATGTCGTACGATTGGAAAAATTATACCGTATGATATGTGAATAGAGAAGACTCTGAATACACAAATAAAAATGGATTAAGAGATGATGGGAGTAAGGAGATAGCATTAATAATGTGTATTTCAATAGTTCCTGAAGCGCAAGCATAAGCATCAAATAAAGTGAAGAAAAGGTATATATGGTAAAAATGCTAAGTTTTCTTCTAACATTATTTCCTTTGGGTGTAGGAAACATGGACATCTAAAATATTATTGCCCTAACCTAAGGACTCTCTCTATAAATGAAAACGGTGAGGATATATCAAATAAAAAAATGGGAAATTAAAAGAAGCAATGAATCTCTTAGGTAGACTTAGACTCCGACTCATCGAAACAGAAGCAAGAAGAAGAAATAAGAAGCTTAAGCTGAAAAATCAATGATTCAATTATTAATGCTGATTAGGTATAAGTAGTTATGGTCTGTTTGTGTATTTATTTATCTCTTTCGTCTATTTATGTTTATAATAATTATGCTTTATGTATAAATGTATGTTTCAGTTTCCTTTGGCATGTTCTTATTTTTTTATGCTTCTCTCTTGTGTGTTATTTGTTGTTCTTATTCCCCTTCTTTAAAATTTTTATTTTAAGCCTGTAGTTCAAGTTATGTGTTTTATCTCAGTCCTTTGTGGCGATGTCAACATGGCGAGTAGATATTTGGTTTGTTGCATTTGTTCATTTGTTATTTAGTTTCAATTTCTTTTATCTCTCTCTCTCTCTCTCTCTCTCTCTCTCTCTTTATATATATATATATATATATATATATATATATATATATATATATATATATATATATATATATATATATATATATATATATATATATATATATATATTCCCTATTTTTTATATAATTCTCTTAGGGATGCAGAGCATAGGAGAAAATAATTATTAGTTTGAAAATTCAACCATTATTGTTTAACATCAAAAAGGGGAGAGATTGTTGCAACTCGGGCTAATGAGTTTATATTTTTATTGTAACAAAAATTATTGATTGCATTTTTATGCCTCATAATATTTGTAGTGTGTCTTTGTTTTTTGTGTTTACTAATAATTCAGGGACATCATGCACTATTCAAAAAAGATTCAAGGTAAAAATTTTGTTAGGATAGGGTATGTAGAAAGAATTTGTAATTATCATTTAATTATTTATTAATTTCATGAGTCAAGTCCTATAATTATGTATGCTAGCCTGGTGACCATGCTCAAACATACTCAGGGTAATTACATAATAAGAAAAATTAGAAGTGTAGTTTACTTAACTAATCATATTGTTCGATCCATATCATCTTATATGATTAGCTATTCAAAAAACTATTAAAATGGAAAACTGGGATAATTAAAGCTATTTGAACTAATCATATTATATGATACAGGTCAAAATGGATGATTAGCTGAAGTCAAGTTCTCATCTGCTAATCATAATTTAGGCAATATTTTAAAATACAAATTGTGTAGTAATTGTACTATATGATAGGTGTCGTATTGTATGATATTATCAAATCATAACTATATTAATCTTGTAGTTAGGGATCAAATTTATATTAATTGATCCAATCATATCTTATCGTACGATTGGAAAAATTTATATTAATTGGTCTTTCACTAGGAGGGTGAAAAATGATTCCTGGTTATCTATCTTCACCAAGTGGGTGAAATAGAATTCTATGTTCTTTGGCTTCACTAAGTATGTGAAAAATGATTACAGGTTCTCTACTTTCATTGGGATGGTAAAAAAAGAGTTAAAGTCATTTATCACATAGGGTTGGTGGAAGAGATGTTCTAAGGGTTTCTCCACCAAGCTGTCGGTGCTAAAGGAGAGTTACTATTGGTTTAAAACAACACCTTGAGAGGATGACTCTTGGGACTGGACATAGGTCATGGTTTCACAATACCATTATATTATTCTAGTGTGCTTATTTTGGTTTTTTATTTTTTGCACTTAACTTTTCTGCAATTTATTTTTGTAAAAATTATATGATTGAAAATATGTGGTTAATATCTCATTGTGTTAATTAAACTATCATCATGAATATAGTTATTTTTTATAAGTGTATTAGATTCTATATTGGGTGATAGTATTTCTTTCGCATTAGTGTGCCTAGGAATAATTCACTTATGCTTACCATCCATCATAAAATTTTCTATTATTATATGAGCAGTACTAATAAGTAGTGTTTTAGAAAATCTTGGAAAAATAATCCATGGCACAAATCACTAATAGAAACAACGCAAATGGTTATTTAATAATTCATCGACCATTATTTGATAATATTCCATTTTATTTTTGAAAATTTTGCATGTCTACATTTTACAATCTATTGTTTTAGAATGTTGCATATGATTCAAACATGTTATTTTGTACCAACACTTATTTCAGATGGAGTCAAAATGAATATTACTTTTATTGAATAGAGTAGAGAAGAATTATTCTTTACACAAAAAAAAATGTTAAATGCTTAACCTATTTTTTTCTGGTAATTTATGTCTAAAAATTACATGAGAGTTTCTACATGTACCACTGGCAAGAAAAATTGGGATAGACTACATTACATACGAAGGTACTAGTAAAGTCCAACAATCTTGATTAAATATATTATTGCATGATTATAAACTTTTTTGCATCAAGTCAAGGAATGGAAACCCATGCTATAACATCAAGAGGATCTTATTCAACAATGGGAGATACGTAGATATCCTATTTTACTCAACTTTTCTTAACATGGGCCTAGCTAGAGAGAAACTCTAGCCCACCAAAAGCCCACTATATAGGTTTGATAATTAACCTGTACAGGTAGAAGGAACAATCAGTCCCCCAGTCATACTTGGAGAATTTTCCCAACAAGCTACATATTATATACATTTCGTTGTAGTAATGTCAGAATTGGCTTATAATGCTATCTTTGGAAGGTTACTCCAGTCAATCTATGGGTTTATTGCCTCCAACCCTCACCTTAAACTAAATTTTCTTACCCTAGCATGGGTAGGTATAGTACATAGTGAAATTATGAGATGCGCCATGAGGGGGGTGAATTGGAAAAATTGTTGCAATAAAAAATTCTAAACAGGAGTTCTAATAATTTTTTTATGTTTTTAAAATTTAAACAAGAAAATTAAATTATGTGGAATTAAGTACTTGAAACGTAAGTTGCAACAATGAATTTTTTAAACAACTTTCACCAAGGAATTTTATTATAAATAAAATGCAATCGTAAATAAAAAGCAGTAACGGAAAAATCACATCAGAGATTTTATAGTGGTTCAGTCACTTTACCTACATCCACTCCCTAGTGTCCTCCACTTCGGGAATTTCACTAATAAACAATAGTTCTCCTTTTGTCCCCACGATAAGGCGGAGAAACCCTTACAAACCTCACTTTCACCAACCCGGCGTGGCGGAGTGCCAAGCGCTTTGTCACCCTCCTAGCGATGATAATTTACCTTCTCATTTTTCTCCCTCTTGGAGAAGGTAGAGTATCTTAGAAGACAGAGATATAGAAGAGCCTCCCCTCATAGAGCCTTCCACAAGATCTTCTCAGGCGACAGGAGGAGAAAAGTGCAGAAGCTTGGAGCAACCGTGTGATCTCCCCCACACTCCTTCTCTTTCACTAAGCCCACCTTCTCCTTCCTCTCATAAAGCCTAAAATATTCTCAAGAGCTCTCTCCCAAGGAATCCCTTGTTGAAACTTGTTCACTATGAATTAGGTTGTTAAACCTAGGTTTATGTCCCAGCGGCTAACCAAGAGGGGGGGGGGGGGGTCAATTGGTAATTAAAAATTTTACCCCTCTTTTTAAAATTTAAAACCGAGAAAATTAACTTTAGTGAATTTTATAGAAAACATTTTTCAACCACAAGTTAAAAACAGAAAAGCAAAAGTAAAAGTAGCGAAAAAATAAAAGACATGAGATTTATAGTGGTTCGATCAAAATTGACCTACGTCCACTCCCCGGAGGCACCCTCCGAATATTGCACTAATACCAATAGTGATTCTCCTTTTGTACCCACAGCAAGGAGGAGAAGCCTTTACAAAACTCTCTTCCACCACTACCAGGTGCGGCAGAGAACCGTCATCCTTTTACACTCTTCCCAGTGTTGGAAGAGAACCATCTGTCCTTTCACACTCTCCCAGTGTAGGCAGAGAACCCTTCGGCTGTTCACACTCTACATGTGTGGGCACATAACCCTTCATCCTTTCACACTCTCCTAGTATGGGTAGAGAACCCTTCGGCTGTTTATACTCTCCAAGTATGGGCAGCGAACACTTCGCCCTTTCACACTCTCCTAGTGTGGGCAGAGAACCCTTCGGCTGTTCACACTCTCCAAGTGTTGGCAGAGAACCGGATCTCCTTGACAGATCTTCTCACATGAAATCTAGAAGGAAGAGAGAAAAGAGTGAAGTAATCAAAAACCATATGTAGAGATTCTTACCTTTGAGTTCCAAGTGAATCCTTCATGCTCCAGTAGTAAGAAATCTCCTACAAATACTCTCTCACACTCTCTCCTTGCCTCTCCTTTCAATTAGCACGAAGATCAGTAAGCAAAATGATTAAGTGGTAGTCTAAATTGGACTATTTATACGAAAGACAAGAAAAATCGTCCAAAAAGTACAAATTTTCAAGTCAGCATGAAGTTGATTGTTCCGTACGATCATGGATCATCCTGGATGATTTTACTTAAATGTGTGGAAACAAACCAACTGTATTTTGGTACGAATAGAAATCATACCCGAGCATTATCCCGTACGAACTAGGTTCATTCGGTATGAACAGTTATACCATAGGTCAGTTCCCAAAAAGTGCAGGACGTTGCCAAAATTTGAAAAGTCGGTTCACTTCATCCTGGGACAAATATGAGTTCATCCGGACAAAATTTTTACAGAGAACAATTCGTCCTGGGATGAATTTGCATTCATCTGCACGAAAATTTTTCTAAGCACACTTCATCATGGGATGAATTTGAGTTCGTCTAGATGAAACTTTTTCCAGAGAGCATTTCGTCCTAGCACGAATATGAATTTCGTCTGAATTAAAACTTTTCAGAGAATATTTCGTCCTGGGACAATTAACATTCATCCTAGACAATCAGGACTTAAAAATATTTTCTTCAACTCCTGTTTGTTCCATTGCTCCTTAGAGGAGATAACTGACTTGATCGTCCCGTACGAACTATGTTCATCCCATATGATCAGTATAAAATTTTAAAGATCTCCTTAAGTATGTGTGTGTTTATTCACTCAATTACAATCACTCCCTCTCAAACTTAATTCAACTAAAAGTATAAGTTTCAATTCACAAAAATCTCTCATGCTAAATTTGATTTGAAGTCTTCAGTAGTTTGGAGTTTGATTTTCCTGAAATGTTAGTTCATACAAGAGAAAAAATAAATCTTCCAAAAAGTGTTAGGAGATATCAATACATAAAATAATAATTTTTGGAATCATCAAAAATATACAAGTTGCAAGAATGTAAAACATACAAATAGAAACTCTCTTAACAATCTCCCCCTTTTTTATGATGGAAAAAAAATTATTATTTGTATAATTTTAAATTCTAAGAATCTCCTAAACTCCCCCTGAATTGATGAACATGTCAAAATAAAGAGGCAATTTAATCATAAATTTTTGTTTTTCAAAATTTTTAGAGATAAAAAAAAACTAAAACACATCAAAACAAAAACACATATGAACAAATAATTTCTCCCCCTTTTTGACAACAGCAAAAAGTGAAGAAGAAAAAAAAAAACCTGAAAAGTAAGCAGTCATATAAAAATCATTTGATAATTAAGCCTTGAAAGAGATTGAAATAAATTTTGTAAATAAAATCAAAACAATAAGTAAATCATAATAATTCATAGAATTTAAGAAGAGATATAACATTGATAATAAAAAGTATTTATCAAAAACATGAGTCAACTTAGACACTGAGATAGAGAAAATCATTGCAAAAAAGATGAATATAAAATTTGTATATTTCAAATTTTAATATGGAATATAAATGTATAGTAGATCAATTTGAATTAAGAGATTAAAAGATAATGGAAAGAAATAACTACCACATGTGGTGCTTTGCGCATCTTTTTAAAATTTGTGGCATATTTTTGTGCATCTTTTTACGTGTGGGCTTATTTTGTGCCTCTTTTTCAACTTGCGAACTATTGCACATTCCTTTTAATTTTTGTACATTTGTATATTTTTTTAAGAGTAATTTTGATCTTTCCCAAATCAATAATAAAAATTTTCAAATTTTGCTAAGTACATAAATATTTATTGATAAGTGAAATACAAGATAAAAAATCATCACAATTGCAATAATAATATTAGACATTAATGTAGTCTAAATAAGAGACATGAAATTGACAATCTTAATTACTTCAAGTTAAAAGCAATACTTAAATTTAGAAAAATTAGATTTTCTAATGAATTTAATTTTAACTTTCATTTCAAAGTATATCACTCTTAAGATCAAAAATTATAATCATTATCATATGGACTAATACACATTTCAAAAATAAGATTAAAGCCAAAATAGGATAACTTATATTGATATCAATATGAAGGATATTACAATCTAAGCATGTGATATCAATACATCATAAGATTTAAAAACAAAACATCTACGGAAAAGAAAGTACAACACATTTTACTAACTCACAAAAAAAAATAACAACTAAAAAAACACATAAAATCTAGTGCGACTGTCACTCAGAAGGATCCTGATCAAGAGGAGGATGAGGAGGAGGAGCATCACCAAAGATGTTAAAATAAGTACTCATCATAAGCTCGTTGGTACTAATATCATTCATTTGTTCTCTCATTAATCTCATGCCTTGAGCATACTGTATGTCCTGTTGCTGCATATGAGCTTCAATTTGATCAAACCTTTGATCTAAGTGTCTCTCTAAACGATCAAATCTTTGAATCAAATCCTGATAATTTGGTTCATTAGCAGGTGCAGGTGCAGCTTCATGTTCTTCCTCAATATTACTAATGACACGTATTTTACTTGGTTCTTCTTTGAATATTACTCTAAATGATCCGTCGTTGTAGTAGAGCAGTTCTTCAAACTCTGGATCAGGATGAACCAAATTATATTTCTTATCCAGAATGTAGGCAACCAGATGTCCTAAGACAATGTTCTTCTTTCTTTTATGTTCGATATGACCAATTTCAGAGAGTCCATAAAGAAAGTCAAGGATTAATTGGGCTTCATCTATAGGTTCTTTAGTCATGATTAAAAAGGTTACCATATAAAGAAGAGGAGTAAAACTGATTCTATCACAGGTTTAGGAATTACAGAAGTTCTAAGAACATGCTAGATAATACGAGCATTACAAACGAGAACGGATACTTTAGGCATATGCTCGTTAAAATTGATTCCTCTAATCGCAGTACTAATTTCATACCATGCATAATCAGTAGTGGTGATCAAGGTATGTGCTCTAACTCCCTCAGTTCTTAAGTTTAAAAAGGCTCCTAAGTAAGCCTTGGTGATTTCAACTTTTTTCTTAAAGACATAGGAACAGATTACAGAATGGTTGGAGTTAAAAGACATGTTCGCAAGAAAATAGTGAAATCTTTCTTTATTGTAGAGATAAACTAGGGTGAGGATAAAGCTAAATTGAGTTGAGGCAAACAAGTTCATTACCTGAAAAGTTAGTTTCTCCTGGATAAGAATTCTAGAGGAAGTTCTCAGATGAATTCTTTGGTGGACCCTTGGCTAGAATCTTTTGACACTTGTTTGAACTTGCCATTGATAGGATCTAAGGAATGAAAAGATTTAAAAGTGAAGTGAGAGTGTGACTGTTGAGTTCAAAAGCCCTTCTATTTATTAAAAAAATAACTATTCGTACAGACAAAATTTTATGTTCGTCCCGTACAAAAAAATTTTGTATGGATGAATGGATGCGTCCAAAATAAAACAGCTTTTTGTAATCACACCTCTTACGAAGCATCCTTTTGTACAGACTTTTGAGCAAACTGATCATACATACGAATACGTGTTCGTCCCGGGATGATCAGAACTTATGACTGTTTTAATGGCAGTTGAAAGTGTCCCTTCCATCGAACTGGCATGTGTTCGTTCGAACAAACTAAAGGTTCGTAGGTACGAAATATAGCATTAAAAACTACCTTATTTGTTTAACTATCATACAATTATCCCGTCGTTGGAACAAGATCGTCCTGGACGATCGTGACGATCGTACAAATGTAGTGAAAATTAAAAATTGAAAAACTACACACAAACGGTTCAAAATCTGACAATTTGGCACACTACACAATTCGTCCCGTATGAAAAAATTTTGTCCTGGATGATTCTCACTCAAAATTTTCAAATCTTGCACTCAATTAAAAGTAAAACACAAACACAACCAAAACTGTATAAAATCTCAAAAACTCAAATACAGAAAATCACAAACAAAAGATCAAAAGCTCATAAAAAACACATAAAAATATTAACTGGAAAACACATATCAATGTTGCATAAAACATTTTTAATTAAGCATTCAAATCAATCACACCAAGCCTTGTTCTTAATGCACTGAAAGTATCAATGGCTAAAGGTTTTGTAAAAATGTCAAGTTAATTTTCAGTAGAAACATGAGTGAGTTCAATTTCTTCTTTGGATACATGATCCCTTATGAAATGATGTCTTATGTCAATATATTTGGTTCTTGAATGTTTAATAGCACTAGTGTTATCATAATAAATTGGAATATTGCCTTTAGTTAATCCTAAATAAATCAACTATTATTTTAACAAAAGTACTTGTGCCACGTAACTTCTTAATACAATGTATTCAGATTCTGTAGTAGATAGGGCTACTGAATTTTGTTTTCTACTAGACCAAGAGAATAAAGAATTTCTAATAAACTAACATGTTCCAGAAGTGCTCTTTCTATCCACCATACAACCTACAATGTTAGAATCTGAATAACTAATTATTTCAAATGAAGAGCTAAACTTAAGATACCAAATTCCTAAGTTATGAGTTCCTAACAAATATCTTAGAATCCTTTTTACTGCTGTCAAATGTGATTCTTTTAGATCTGATTGAAATCTAACACAAAAATAAACACTAAACATGATATCAGGTCGGTTAGCAGTCAAATAAAGCAAAGATTTAATAATTCCTATAAACTTTTTTTGATTAACAGATTTTCCCTTAGGGTCCTTATCCAACTGAACTGAGGAACTCATAGGTGTACTAATAGGTTTAGCATTATCCATTTCATACTTTTTGAGGATGTCCTTAACATATTTTGACTAACTAAGAAATGTACCTCCCTCAATATGCTTAATGCTAAATCCTAGAAAGTAATTTAAATCTCCCATTAGACTCATCTCAAATTCGCTACTCATTATTTTAGAAAAATCATCACAAAGATTTTTATTTAAAGATTGAAAGATGATGTCATCCACATAAATTTGTACAATAAGTATATCCTTTCCAAGTCTCTTCAAAAAGAGTGTTGTAACCACACTTCCTTTTACAAATGATCTTTTAAGTATGAAGGTGCTCAACCTCTCATACCAAGCCCTAGGTGCCTATTTCAATCCATATAATGCCTTTTTCAATTTGAAAGTATGATTTGTGTATTTAGAATTTTCAAAACCTGGAGGTTGTTCTACAAAACATCCTCTTAAATTACTTCATTTAAAAAGGCATTTTTTACATCAATTTGATACAGTATAAATCCTCTAAAATAGGCAAAGGCTAGCAAAACCCTAATTGCTTCAAGTCTAGCTATAAGGGAAAATGTCTCCTATAAATCAATCCCTTCAATCTGATTATACCCCTTAGCAACTAATCTAGCCTTATTTCTAATGACTACTCCTGAGTCATTCATTTTATTTTTAAATACCCACTTAGTTTCAACTACACTTTGATTATTTGGCCTTGTAGTTAATTTCTAAACTTTATTTCTTACAAATTGATTTAACTCTTCTTGCATGGCCAAAATCCAAAATTCATCTAAAAGTGTTATATCAATATTAATGGGTTCTATAGCCAAAATGAAGGCTGAATGATTGACTTCTTTGTTTAATCCATGCCTAGTCCTTACACCCTCACTAGGTTCACCAATTATTAACTCCTTTGGGTGGTTTTTAGAAAATTTCAAATCTCTAGGCAAAGGGTTTTCTATTTCCAAATTTTCTTCCACATTTTCTTCCAAATTTTCTTCCAAATTCTGTTTAACAATCTTTTGGGAGTTATCCTCTATCTCATCTTCTACAATATTTGGCTCTTCCAAACTTTTAGACTTATCAAATACAATATGTGTGATCTCCTCAATTACCAAAGTTCTTCTATTGAATACTCTATTAGATTTTCGAACACTTGAGTATCCAACAAAAATTTGTTCATCTAATTTTGGATCAAATTTTCCTAAGGCAGATTTTCTATTATTATATATAAACACCTTGCAAATAAAAACATGCAAATGAGACAAATTAGGTGTTCTTCGTTTTAGTAACTGATAGGGTGTTATGTTTAGTTTAGATCTCACATTCACCCTATTCAGAACATAACAAGCAGTGCTAACTACCTTAGTCCAAAAATATTTTGGAAGTGAGTATTCTGCCAACATTGCTCGGGCGGCTTCTATTAATGTTCTATTTTTCTTCCAACTACCCCATTCTACTGAGGGGTTCTAGATGCAGAAAAGTTATGATCAAATCCTTTCTTCTTACAAAAATTCTCAAATCTTTCTTTTTCAAATTCTCCTCCATGATCACTTTGTATAGTTATGATTTCACACCCAAGTTTTCTTTGAATCAAAGTTGAAAAATTTCTAAATTCCTCAAATAATTTACTCTTATGAAATAGAAATCTAACCCATGTGAATCTAGAGTAATCATCCACAATCACAAAGTCATATACCTTCCCTCCTAGACTTACAGTTCCAACTGGTCCAAAAACATCCATATGCAAAATCTCCAATGGTTTACTAGTTTTAAGATCCTTATTGGACTAAAAAGAGGACTTTACTTTTTTTTTAATTGACAGGCATCACAACGGTGGTCCTTAGTAAAGTCTAGTTTTGGTATACCTCTCACTAAGTTCTTTTGGGTAATCCTTCTAAGATTTTTCATGCTAAAATGACAAAGTCTCCTATGCCAAAGCCATGACTCATCAGATATAGTTTTCAAACAAAAAGCAGTAGGAGTTTGAATGCAATTCAAGTCTAGCATATAAATGTTATTAACCCTTATACCATTCAAAACATCTTTACCATTTAGGCTTAATATGCAGCTAGTAGGAAAAAATTTCACACAATATCCTTTATCACATAGATGGCTTATACTTAACAGGTTATGTTTTAAGCCATCTACCAATAACACATTTCAATGTAAAATTTCTTTAGATTTCTAATCATACCTGTCCCAATGACCTTCCTTGTGGTGTTATCTCCAAGTGTAACCTTGCCTCCACTCCTGACTTCCAGCGATATGAATTATGCAGTATCTCTAGTCATATACTTTGAGCATCTACTGTCTAGATACCATATGCTCTCACGAGGTCTTGTGTGAGAGCGATCCTATAAAATTATCAAATGTTAGACCTGGGAACCCAAACAAGTTTGGGTTCTCCTTTTGGCAATTTATAAGTAGATGCATGTATGATATGTCTAGGTTTATGCATCTTAGGTCTCCACACAAAATAAGTTTTCATCTTTAAAGTACAGGTGTGAGTTATATGTCCAAATAATCCCCAATTATTACATTTGACTTTTGAAAAAGAATTCTTAAGTCTTCTACTATTTATCTGTCTATTTAGGGATTACATAAATTTAGGATACTTAATAGGATTAGTAAAAATTTTAAGTCTAGGGGGTATCTATTATCCTTTAGAGCTTTTATCTTCAATTTATAAAAGAATTCATATATTTTAAGATTTGATTTGTATAATTGATTCAATATATTTTGCGCTTAGATTCATCCTTCAAATTTTTAAATTTTAGTTCAAGTTCTGTATAGAATGATTTTAAATTTTAATGATTTTTATTCAAGTCATCAAACTCATCAAGTAATTTCATGTGGATGTCATCAATTAAAGCATGATCTTTCCTAAGGATTTCATATTCCTTTTGTAGTTCTTCAAATTCTAAACTTAGACTAGCATGCATTTTCTTATTTTTCCTATATGTATCATGTATGTATTTAGAAACTTCAAAAATTTCATCATAACTTAAGTCACATACCTCTTCTTGATCTGACTGATCAAGACTATCAGCCATTAAGCATAAATTAGTGACTTTCTCTTCCTTCTTAGTCTCTGATGAATCTGAAGCTGAGTCTGCCCAGAAAGCTCTTTGAAACTTCTTCTTGCCCTTCTTTACAGTTGATTTCTCCTCTACCTTCTCCTTGCTAGGAGTGGCTTTGAGTTTTGGGCATTCAATCTTGATATGTCCAGGTTTCCTGCACTCATAGAAAATTACATCATTTGAAACCTTGGCATTCTATTAAATTTACCTCTATTCCATTATTGGCGTCTCTTATGCTTTCTCTTCAGAAAGCTTCTAAATTGTCAAGACATTTGAGCTATGTCATCTTCATCCTCAGGTTGTGAGTTCTCACTTTCAGATTCCTCTACTTTCAGTGCTATAATCTTCTTCCTCTATGGTTCACCTGCATCAATCTTTCTTTGGCTAACTCCTTGCTCATAAGCAACTAGAGAACTAAAAAGATTGTCAATAGAGTAAATGTCTAGATCTTTAGACTCTGTAATTGCAGTAATTTTAGCATCATAAGTAGTAGGCAAACAATGAAAAATTTTATTAACCATTTAAGCATTCATTAGTTCCCTACCCAATGCATGTAAAGAGTTGAAAATTTGTCTGAATCTTGTGCACATATCAGAAATGAAATCATTTGGTTTCATACGAAATAGTTTATAATCATGCAACAAGATATTAAGTCTAGACTGCTTAACCTCATTAGTCCCCTCATAAGTTATACAAAGTCTATCCCTTATGTCCTTTTCACTTTTGCAAGTAAAGACCCGCAAGTATTATTCTGATTTAAGAGCACAAAATAAACTATTCAAGTATTTGGCATTTAGTTGTGCTAAGTCACATTCTTCTACTGTCCAATATGCAAAAGGTGTTTCAACTCTAACTCCGATAACTAGTCTAGTTGGTTTTGTATACCCTTCTTGAATAAGATCCACATACGATAATCAAGTGACTGTAAAAATGTAGACATGCATATTTTTCAAAAATTAAAAGGTATATTGTCGAACAGTGGAGGTTTAGTTATAGAGAAACCCTCAGGTGTATTACAATTTCCAAATGTAACCATCTACGTTAATCAAAAAGTACACTAAACTTATGACTTTGAAACTATGTTCTGATATCACTTGTTGAAACTTGTTTACTATGAATTAGGTTATTAAACCTAAATTTATGTCCCAGTGGCTAACAAAGAGGGGGGTGAATTGGTAATTAAAATTTTACCCCTCTTTTTAAAATTTAAAAATGAGAAAATTAATTTTAGTGAATTTTATAAAAGCAAAAATAAAAGCAGAAAAAAAATAAAAGACACGAGATTTATAGTGGTTCGGTCAAACTTGACCTACATCCACTCCTTGGAGGAAACCTCTGAGTATTACACTAATACCAATAGTGACTCTCCTTTTGCACCCACATCAAGGTAGAGAAGCCTTCACAAAACTCTCTTCCACCACTACCCGGTGTTGCAGAAAATCATCATCCTTTTACACTCTTCCCAGTGTTGGCAGAGAACCGTCCGTCCTTTCATACTCTCCCAGTATAGGCAAAGAACCCTTCAGCTGTTCACACTCTCCAAGTTTGGACAAAGAACCCTTCATCCTTCCACACTCTCCTAGTGTGGGTAGAGAACCCTTCGGCTGTTCACACTTTCCAAGTGTGTGTAGAGAACCCTTCGTCCTTTTACACTCTCCTAGTGTTGGTAGAGAACCCTTCGACTGTTCACACTCTCCAAGTGTCGGCAGAGAACCGGATCTCCTTGATAGATCTTCTCACAATAAATCTAGAAGGAAGAGATAAAAGAGTAAAGTAATCAAAAACTACAAGTAGAGATTCTTACCTTTGAGTTCCAGGTGAATCCTTCACGCTCAAGTACTAAGAAATCTCCTACAAACACTCTTTCACACTCTCTCCTTGACTCTCCTTTCAATTGGCACGAAGATCAGTAAGCAAAAAAGATTAAGTGGCAGTCTAAATTGGACTATTTATATAAAGAACAAGAAATACTGTAAAAAAACTACAAATTTTCAAGTCAACGCGAAGTTGATCGTCCCGTACGATCGTGGATCATCTTGGATGATTTTACTTAATTATGTGGAAATGAACCAAATGTATATTGGTATGAACAAAAATCATACCCGAGCATCGTCCCGTATGAACTAGGATCGTCCGGTACGAACAGTTATACCATAGGTCAGTTCCAAAAAACTGCAAGACGTAGCCAAAATTGGAAGAGTTGGTTCACTTCGTCCTGGGACAAATATGAGTTCATCCGGACAAAATTTTTACAGAGAACAATTCATCTTGGGACGAATTTGCGTTCATCTGGATGAAAATTTTTCAAAAGTCATTTCATCCTGGGATGAATTTGAGTTTGTCTAGATTAAAATTTTCCAGAGAGCATTTCGTCCTAGCATGAATATGAATTTCATCTGAACAAAAATTTTCCAGAGAAGATTTCATTCTGGGACGATCAGGACTTAGAAAAATTTTCTTCGACTCCTGTTCGTTATATTGCTCTTTAAAGGAGATAACTGACTTGATCGTCCTGTATGAACTATGTTCGTCCCGTACGATTAGTATAAATTTTTAAAGATCTCTTTAAGTGTGTGCGTGTTTATTCACTCAATTACAATCACTCCCTTTCAAACTTAATTTAAATAAAAGTACAAGCTTCAATTCACAAAAATCTCTCATGCTAAATTTGATTTGAAGTCTTCGTTAGTCTGTAGTTTGATTTTCCTGAAATGTTAGTTCACATAAGAGAAATAACAAATCTTCCAAAAAGTGTTAGGAGATATCAATACATAAAACAATAATATTTGGAATCATAAAAAATATACAAGTTGCAAGAATGTAAAACATGCAAATAGTAACTCTCTTAACATCCCTCTCTAATCACGTTCTTCTCTCTCAATCACTGCCAAAAAAACATAAGTTTTTTATATTTAAAATTGGCTCCAAGAAACCCTAAAATTTTCAAATTAGCCGTTAGGATCATACAGTACGATATAATGTTGTACAATATGATTAGTATAAAGGATATCATCCTGATACAAAGTTTTACAAATAAGCAAAAAGTTTTAAATATAATCATACAGTACGATATAAATCTGTACAATACGATATGTAAAATCCTTCTATTGATATAGTACAATTTCTGGGATAACAAAACTTGTCTCTTTACATTTTAGGGTACGGACGACTTTGTACAGTACGACTAGTCAAAATCAAGAGATCGTCTAGTATGAAAACTAGGATAATCGAAAATAACCTCGGTTAATCATAAAGTACAAACCATATCATACAGTATGTTAACCAATCAGAAATTAATCCTTATTTTATGCACTAATCTCAGGGTTAATTTAAGTAAGTATTCAAAATTAGGTCATACAGTACAAATGGGATCATATCGTACAAGGTGCTATTAAACTTAAATTAATCTAGCGGTTAGGGTTTTTGATTAGTAACACATCGTACAGTATGATTATAATCATATAGTAAGACTTATTCACATAAAGTCATTTCAGCCAAATCAGATCATACAGTACGATATAAACTTGTACAATATGAGCAATAGAGAAAAAACTTCTTTATTTAAAAAACCCTCTCCCCTTACGTGTGTGCCTGATTGCTCAGTCTTGCAAACAATTTATGGCCAGACTCAAGAAAAGAAAAATTGATAATAAATGAAAAATTATAATGTTATGAATTCCAACTCCTAATCTACCTAGTCTTGAGTCTTTTTATTATCTTGAGTAACTTGTGTTCTCCCTGAATTGTTAGTACTTATAGATAAGAGAAGAAATCAAAAGTATTCAATGAATAGTAATTCAAACGACATTATTGGTCATCATCCAAATCTCAAACTAGGGGTCATGGATTGCAACAATCTTCCCCTTTTTGATAATGTCAAATAATATTGGTTATAAACATTTTCCTTGATTACCCCATTCAAAAAAGTACTCTTTATATCCATTTAATATAGTTTGAAACTTTTGAAGCAAGCAAAATCTAAGAGAACCCTTATGGCTTCTAGTCTAGCTATCAGGGAAAAGGTTTCTTCAAAGTATATTCCCAATATTTGGTTGTACCCCTTAGCTACTAGTCTGGCCTTATTCCTTATTATGGTTCCTGAGTCATTCACCATATTTTGAAAACACATTTTGTTCTAACTACACTTTATTCTTTAGGTCTCTTTACTAACTCCCAAACGTCATTCCTGGAGAATTAGTTCAATTCTTCTTGTATTGCTAGGATATAGAATTCATCTCCCAAAGCTTAATCTATATTTGTGGGTTCTATCATAGAGATGAATACTGAATGACTAACCTCCTTCCTAAGTTCGTGTCTACTTCTCACACTTTCCAAAGGATGACTATAAGAGTATCTTCATTCTCTAGGCAAATCTTCCTGAGGTTCTCCCCTTTCTCCTATGGTTATAGTTTTTGCTCCTTAAATTGCCTCTACTTCATCTTCTTCAATTTTAGATTCAGAGGGCTTATCTGATTCATCAAATACTACATGGGTGGACTCTTCTACTACTAAGGTTCTCTTATTAAAGATTATATATGTCTTACTTACAGATGAATAATCTAAGAAGACACCCTCATTAGACTTGGGATCAAATTTTCCCAAGGGAAGTTTGCCATTTATTAAGATAAAGCTCTTTCAACCAAAGACATTTAAGTGTGAAAGATTTGGTGTCTGACCCTTAAGGAGTTCATAAGGAGTTTTATTCAGCTTTGACCTAATATTCACCCTATTTAGGATGTAACATGCCGTATTAACTACTTTTTCCCAAAATTATTTAGAAAGGGTGTACTCAGCGAACATTGCCCTAGTAGCTTCTACCAAGGTTCTATTCTTCCTTTCTGCTATTCTATTTTGCGGGGGTGTTCTAGGGGCCAAGAAATTATGTTATATTCCTATCTCTTGGTAGAATGATTCAAACTTTTCATTTTGAAACTCTCGACTGTGATCACTATGTATTGTTGAGATTTCACATCCTAATTTTATTGAATCCAAGTGGAGAAAATCTTAAATTCCTCAAACGTCTCATTCTTATGTGCTAGGAATCTTACCCAAGTGAATCTAGTGAAGTCATCTATAATCACAAATGAATAATTTTTTCCACCTAGGCTAGCTTTGCTAATGGGTCCAAATAAGTGAATGTGAAGGATTTCTAATGGCCTAGAGGTGATCACATCTTTGATTGAATGAAAGGATAATTAGATTTGTTTTCCTAGTTGGCAGGCTTCGCATAGATGGTCCTTAATGAAGTCTAACTTAGGTACGCCTCTAACTAGATTTTTTTAAGTGATGTCTCTAAGTTTTTTCGTACTAGCATGACATTGTCTCCTATGCCATAGCCACGAGTCACTATTATTTTTAAGCAAAATAAAATGAATTTAAACTGTCAATGTAATCAAGATCTAACATGTAAACATTGTTCATTCATTTTCCTTCTAAAACAAGTTTGTTATTTAAACTAATCAGGCATTTGTCAAAAAGAAATTTTATGTCAAAACCTTTATCACATAATTAACTAATGCTTAGTAAGTTATGCTTTAAACCATCAACTAATAAAATATTTTCAATTAAAAAATTCTTAGTATTACCAACAATACCTGAGCCCACCACTTTCCTGGTGATGTTGTCTCTCAATGATACTTTGCCTCCGGTCCTAGTCTCTAGTATAATGAACTTTTTCATATCTCCAGTCATATGTCGCAAGTAGTCACTGTCTAGGTACCACATGCTCTCACTAGGTCTTTTGTGAGAGCATCCCTATAATTTCATTCAAGGGATAGATTTTTAACCCAAGTGAGTGGGTTCCTTCTTATGATTGCATGAATGAGATGTATGCATGCTATACTGTGATGGATGTAGTTTAGGTCTCCATACTAGGTGTGTCCTATGGTAAATCGTGCAAGTGAGGGCTATGTGACCTAGCATGGCACAAGAGAAGCACCTAACATCGAGAAATGGGTTCACTAACCTATGTTGGTGGTGATGCCTCTTCCTAAAGTTATGTGATATATGCAATGCTGGATGTTTATTAGATTGGGCTAATGTGGGTGATGACTTCTCTTTTCTAGTTCTTTGATTTTTTCTTTAAATGTGTTAGTTTGATATGTCTAACCTAGAACTTCCCATTTAAAAAGGTGTTCATTGTGATCTAACTTCAAAGTAAGTTTGTCTAGTCTATTAAAATCCTTTTTTAGTTCAATATGCATTATTTTCAAGGATTCATGTGCTTATGTAAATTCAATATGCTTTTTATTTAATGCATCAAACTCATAAAGCAGGGTCATGTGATCTCTATTTAAATTAGAATTTTCTTTAACTAAGTTAGTATGCTTAGTTTGTAAAGTACTAAAATCAATATTAAGACTAGCATGCATTTTTTTCAATTTCCTATATGAGTCAGGATTTTCACAGAAATAAGAAATAGATCTTCATATGAAAGTTGACATACCTCATCTTGATCCAATTGATCAAGATTTTTGTTAGTCAATAGACACAAATTTGTTATCTCCTGCTCTGCTTCTTCTTCTAACGATTCTGAGGCAGAGTCGACCCAAAATGCTTTTTATGTCTTCATCTACCTATTCTTTTATTTAGCTTTGTCCTTGCCTTTTTCCTTAGTTGGTTGACTCTTTAAGTTGGGGAAATCAGCTCGGAGATGACCTGGTTTTCTGTACTTAAAGCAAATCATGTCAGATGAAACTTTAATAGTTCTTGAGCTTTTACATTTATTCCAGTTATTCTAATGATGCCTTTATTTTTTTTGAAAAAGTTATTAAACTGTCAAGACATCAAGACTATGTCATCTTCTTCCTCCACTGCAAAACTTTCACTTTCTAAGTTGTTTACTTTTAATGCCACCATCCACTCCTTTTTTCCTGCATCACTTTGCCTTTGACTCACTCCTTGCTCGTATGCAATGAGTGACCCAAGCAAATTGTCAATTGAATAAATGTTAAGATCTTTAGATTCAATGATTGCATAAATTTTAACATCATAGGAATTAGGTAAGCATCTAAGTATCTTGTTAACTTTTTCATAATTTGAAATTTCTCTACCTAATGCATGCAACGATGTCACGATTTGGGTGAACCTAGTGTATATGTCATATATTATTTCACTAGGTTTCATATGAAAGAATTCATAATTATCCAATAGAATGTTAAGTCTAGACAATTTAACTTCACTAGTTCCTTCATACGTGATGCACAATCTATCTCAAATGTCTTTACCAGTAGCACATGTTAATACTCTCATGTAGTCCTCAAATTTTAATGCACAAAAAAAAAGCAGTTTAAGCACTTCGCATTTAATTGAGCTAAATCCCTATCCTCATTGCTCCATTCATTAAAAGGTACTTGAGTTTCACTCCATTCATAAGTTTAAATGGTGTAATGTAACCATAATTAACCAACATCCACATACGACAGTCTATAGACTATAAAAAATTAGACATTCTATTTTTGCATAAATCAAACGTGATATTGTCAAAAAGAGGTGGGCGGGTTACTAAATAACCCTCCATAGTATTACGATTACCAAAATGAGACATGATCAATTTTCAAGGTTTTCTAAAATGCTATTTTTTAAACCCCACTCTGATACCAATTGAAATTACAAGATGCACCAAGAGGGCGGTGAATTGAAAAAATTGTTGCAATAAAAAATCCTAAACAGGAGTTCTAATAATTTGTTTTTCCATTTTAAAAATTTAAAAAAGAAAATTAAATTATGTAAAAGTAAGTACTTGAAACATAATTTGTAACAACGAATATTTTTAACTACTTTCACCAAGCAATTTTAATTTAAATAAAATGCAAGCGTAAATAAAAAAGTAGAAAAGGAAATATCACACAAGAGATATTATAGTGGTTCGGTCACTTGACCTACATCCACTCCTCAAAGTCCTCCACTTCAGGAATTTCCCTACTAAACAATAGTTCTCCTTTTGGCCCCACGATAAGGCAGAGAAGACCTTACAAATCTCACTTTCACCAATCCAGCATGGCGAAGTGCCAAGCGCTTTGTTAGCCTCCTGGCGATGATAGTGTACGTTCTCATTTTTCTCCCTCCTAGAGAAGGTAGAGTACCTTAGAGGACATGGTTGTAGAAGATCCTCCCTCTCAGAGAGCCTCCCATAAGATCTTCTCCGGCCATAGGAGGAGCAAAGTGTAGCAAGCTTGGAGCAACCGTGTGATCTCCCTCAAACTTCTTCTCCCTCACTAAGCCCACCTTCTCCTTCCTCTCTTAAACCCTAAAATCTTCCCAGAAGCTCTCTCCTAAGGAATCCCTCTCTAATCAAGTTCCTCTCTCTCAGTCACTTCCAAAAAATAGAAGTTTTTGATATTTAAAACAAGCTCCAAGAAATCCTAAAATTTTCAAATTAGCTGTTAGGATCATACAATATGATACAATATCGTATAGTATGATTAGTATAAAATGGAAATCGTCCTGATTCGAAGGTTTACAAATAGGAAAAAAGTTTTGAATACAATCACACAGTATGATATAAATTAGTCCTGTATGATATGTAAAATCCTTCTGTTCATATAGTATGATTTTTGGGATGACGAAACTCGACTCTATACATCGTAAGGTACATACTACTTCATATAGTATGACTAGTCAAAATTAAGAGATTGTCTAGTATGAAAATCGAGACGATAAAAAATAGCCTTGATTGATCATACAGTACGAACCATATCAAATAGTATGATAACCAACAGAAATTATTTCTTGATTTATGTACTACTCTCGAGGTTAATTTAAGTAAGTATTTAAAAATAGGTCGTATAGTACGAATGGGATCATTCCTTATGAAGTGTTATTAAACTTATTTAAATTAATCTAGCGACTAGGATTTTTTATTAGTAACACATCGTATAATACGATTATAATCATACAGTACGACTTGTTCATAGAAAGTCATTTTAGCCAGATTAGATCATACAATACAATATAAACTAATATAGTACAATCAACAAAGAAAAAAAAAATTCATTTTAAAAACCCTCTCCCCTTGTATGTGCACCTGATTGCTCAGTCATGCATATAATTCATTGCCAGACTCAAGAAAAGAAAAATTGATAATAAATGAAAAATTACAATGTTATGAACTCTAACTCCTAATCTACCCAATCTTGAGTCTTCTTGTTATCATGAGTAACTTGTGATCTCCCTAAAATGTTAGTACTCATAGACAAGAGCAGAAATCAAAAGTATTCAGTGAATAGTAATTCAAACGACATTATTTATCATCATCAAAATCTCAGACTAGGGGTCATGGATTGCGACACATAGAGATTAATAAGTAACACAGTCCTACTATCTTAGGTAGGCTCAACCATTCCAGTTAGTTAACCTAAGTATCGAGTATTTTGATCTTCAGTATAAGGATATTCTTCAGAGGTCTTCCCCCGTAGAAGACATTACTTATGTCTCTTTATCAGATGAGCACCCTTCAACAATGGTGCAAATTGGATCGTTACTCTTAGAAGAAGAGAATTAAAAGTACATAGAGTTTCTATGTAAAAATTAAAATATTTTTGCATGGAGTCCAGCGGTCACACTCAGAATTAACCCAACGTAATTATACACTCACTTAAAGTAAACCTAACTTATAAGCCATTTATCTAGAAGGAACAAAATTTTGCACCATAACGCTAGCAAGCAATCATCAAAAAGTTGATAAATATTTTTAGGCAAGATTTATATAAGAAGTGTACTATCATATATGGTTAGTAAGTATCATTATGGTACGTAGAACTAGTTGAGCATAGAGAATATATGGGCTATACAAACCTCAAAAAAGCCTGTGTGAAGGACAACTTTCTACTTCCCAGTATTAACCAATTAGTCGATACTACCTACCATTTTTGAACATCAAATGCTGAGCTTCATGAATGCTTACTTGGGTTATAATCAAATAAAGATGGATCTTGTAGATGAGGAGGCAACATGTTTTTGGATAGACAAGGGGTTATATTATTCTCTTGTCATTCCATTCAGGCTTAAAAATGTTTGAGCCACATATTAGCACCTCATGAATAAGCTTTTTAAAGACCTTATTGGTCACACTATGAAAGTATATGATGATGATATATTAAGAAAAAGCCTAAAAAAATATTGACATTATTTGACTTGGAATAGTGCTTCCACATGCTACGATACTATAACATGTGACTCAACTCTATAAAGTGTACTTTTGGAGTCATTCAGGAAAGTTCTTAGGTTTCATGGTAACCCATAGAGGAATTGAGGCCAATCTAGAGAAAATCAAGGCACTAAGGAATATGATACCCCCAAGGAATATTAAGAAAGTTCAAATACTAAATGGAAATATTGCAATACTATCTCATTTTTAGCCCTCTCAAGTGACAAATATTAACCCTTCTTCAAGATACTTAGAGGTGATTGCAGCTCAAGATTCCAATGGAAGGATGACTATTAATTTCACCCCAATGCTAGGTGGTGAAATTATATTAGCATGCTATAAGCTCAGTCTTGGTCCTTAAGGAGAATACTATTTAATGTCCTATCTATTATATTAGCAAGATCCTTTCTAAGATAGAAATACATTACCCATTAGATGATAAGAAAACTTTGGCCTTGGTCTTCACAGCTATAAAAATTATGCCTTTATTTTAATTCTTACATAATTGGAGTCTATACAAATCTACCATTGAGAAATATTCTCACAAAGACTGAGACATCTAAAAGATCATTCAAGTGGTCGGTGAAATTTGGAGTGTTTTTCATTGAAAGTTCTTGAAGGTTGTTAAACTTCTTAGAACAAGCCCGAGGCTAACCAAAAAGGGGGAGGGGGTGAATTAGTGTTTTAAAAATTCATTAAGATTAAAAAAATCTTTTTTAACAACTGATATAGAAGTGAATAAATTCACAGTAACAAAATAAATTAGAGTTTTCACCTACACATATAATCACAAAAAAATAAGGTGCAAAAAATAATCAGAATGAACATACCAAAATTTAAAATGGTTTGGTCAACCTAACCTATGTCCACTTCCCATAACCTCATATTCTAAGTATTTCACTAAATTTTTAGTGACTCTCCCTTTTTTAGGTGGTGAACCCCTTACAAAATAACTTTTTCTTCTTCGAGTTCGATGGAGTAGTTGGGTCCTTTGACAACAGAGATCTTCTTCTTTCATAAACTTCCCTCAAGACAAACTTTGACTATAATGGTACTAAGGTGCAAGCTTGCTAGATCAATCGTGTGAAATTCCCTCCACACTCTCTTAAAACCCAAAAGGATATTCTCTCTCTCAAACTCCGCCCTTTCCTCTATCCCTTTCAAGGCTCTCTATTCAAGTTTTCTCCAGAAGAAAAATGATTCAATTCATGCCAAAGACACTTACCAAATCTATGGAGAAAGCTTAAATAGAGGGCTTAAAAAAACTTTGACTTTTAATTATTTTGTCTTATTTCATATAGTATGATACACGTATCATACCATATGATTAGTATAATCTAGACTCATTTAGCAAATTCATGTAGATGAACTATTCAACCTTTATAACACTTCATACAGTATGATCAAAAGATCATATGGTATAAATTGTAGAAATTTGTTATGTTCATTTGGGACGAGTCTTGGGACAACCAATTTCGTACACTTTTGATCGTCTAGTATTCTGGATATTGTATTATACGATCAGTATAAATATTATGTATTTTTCTTGGTACGATCTCTACGATGACCAATTTCATACACTATTTGTCATATTATATTAACTTTATCATATAGTACAATTGACGGTAATAATTGTCCATGATTTGATTGCCTGATATTGAGAGGTTAATTAAGAAAGTTTTTTTTTTATGGCATAAAGTCTGAATAAAAAAATTCATATGATCAACACATAATTAGTATCTTTCTTAACCTATGGTTAATAGAGCACAATAGATCATACAGTATGAAGTCATAAAATTTGAAACAAAGTTGTAGAATATGAAGCCAAAATTATACAGTACGATTTACTTAAAAAAAAACTCTCTCAAAAATAAATTTTCTCTCCCCTTATATGTATAATGTTACTCAGCAAACATAAACCTTTAGAGAACTCGGCTCAAGAAAAAGTATATCAATGAATATTACAAAATGTTTTACATCATAACCTATTCTACCCAATCTTCAGCCTTCAATCTTCATTGGATGGTGCATGGTGTTCCTGAAATGCTAGTACACACACAAACAAATATATAATACAAATACTATGAGACATAAAGATGTGCGAAGTAATGTTTATTATCATCAAAAATAAAAACTCGTGAGCTCGAGTTGCAATAATCTCCCCCTTTTTTATAATGTCAAACATTACTCATTGAATTTGAAACTAAAAATATTTTCTCCTAATCTCCAACTCTCTAAGATAATTTGATTAAAAAATAGGGGAAAGTAAAAGGTCTTTTTAATAAAAATAAAAAATATTTAGAAACTACATAACATATAAACTAATGCAAATACAAGATGAATATATGAAACTTAAGCTCAAATGCATCCAGTCAAATACATTCTCCCCTTTGACATTATTAAAAAGAAGAGAAACACTAAACATAAAATAGAACACACACATAACAAACTAAAGATCATACAAACCCTGATCAGGTGTAGGTGGTTGTGATTTTAGAGAAGAATAAATTAATTTAAGAAAATTTTCTTGGAATAAGAAAGTTACCTCTTGATTTTATTCAAAAGAATCGTAAGAAATACTTTAACAATACTTAAAATTCGAAAGGTTAGATATTCAAGTTTTATTACCCTAACTCAAGCTGTTTATAGGTTAAGATGTTTTTGAATAAAAAATTAATTCATAAAATATATTAGAGAAGAAATTTTAATCTTCTTAATGTTCTTACATGAAATATATCTAATAGAATATTAATGCAAAAATGATGAATCAGGAGTCATAATTTTTAAACATATGTGTTGAAGATATCAATTGGCATATATATTTCTAATATTTATAGATTTGAAATAAAGAAGTGCTAACTCATTGTGGACTCATTTTGCACCTCTTAATTAATTTTTGGCAAAAATTCTCCTCAAAATTAATTCCTTTTATTTGATTATACCCCTTGGCCACAAACTTTACCTTATTTCTAGCCACTACATATGAATCATTCATCTTACTTTCGAAAACCCACTTAGTTCCAACAACACTTTGATTTTTAGTTCTTTCTACCAAATCTCAAATATCATTTCTAACAAATATATTTAACTATTCTTGCATAACTAGAATCCAAAATTCATAAAAAAATGCTTGATTTAAATTAGTGGGTTCAACCATTGAAATAAATGTTGAGGGGTTCACTTAGTTGCTAAGTCTATGGACACATTCACTAGAGTTTCCCAAAATCAATTCTTTAGGGTGATTTTTAGGATATTTCCATTCTTTAAACAATTTATTTTCTATTCTAACCCTTTCTTTGAGATTTGCATTTTTAATTCCTTGGTTATTTTCTTCCACATCTTCTTCTTCCAACCTAGACCCTTCGAAAATATCAAATTAAAAAAAATAACTTGAGTGGTCTCCTCTACTACCAAAGTCTTTTTGTTAAAAACTCTATAGGATTTGCCAACACTTGAATATCCTAAAAATATTTCCTCATTAGGTTTAGAATAAAATTTTGCTAAAAGAGTTTTTCCATTGTTGTGAATGAATACTTTACATCCAAAGAGATGTAGATGTGAGAGATTGATGGTCCTACCATTAAGAAGTTAATAGGGTATCTTATTCAACTTTAATTTAATATTCACCATATTCAGAACATAATAAGCTGTATTAACCGCTTCAGCTTAGGAATATTTAAGAAGTGAATATTCAACCAATATAACTCTAGCAACTTCTACCAAAGTTATGCTCAAGCAGCTTCTACCAAAGTTAAGTTCTTTCTTTCAACAACTCAATTCTATTGAGGGGTTCTAGGAGCTAAAAATTTGTGATCTATCCCTTATTCTTTATAGAAAAAATCAAAATTTTTTATTTCTAAATTATCCACCATGCTTACTATGAATTATAAGAATTTCATAACATAGTTTCTTTTAAATCCAAAAAGAAAATGTTCTAAATTCATCAAATTATTCACTCTTATATGATTAGAATTTAATCAAGGTAAACCTAGAATAATCATCAATAATCACATACCCAAAAACGTTTTCTCCAAGAATTCTAGTGCTAACAATTCCAAAGAGATCCATATGAAGGACTTCTAAGGGTTTACTAGTTCTAATATCTTTAATTGAACGAAAGGAGGACTTAACTTATTTTTCTAATTGACATGCATCATATAGGTGATCCTTAGTGAAGTCTAATTTTTGTTTTCCTCAAACCTATTCCTTTAGGGTAATCTTCTTAAGAATTTTCATGCTTGCATGACCAAATCTTCTATGTCATAACCAAGATTAATCAGTAATAATTTTTAGACAAAACGCATTAGAAGATATAACATAATTTGAATCGAGCAAGTAGATATTATTTTTACCCTATCTCCATGCAATATATTAACTCCATTTTTGCTTATAACGCAGACTATAAGAAAAAAACTTATGTTAAAACAGTTATTATAAAGTTAAATAATACTTAGCAAATTATGTTTTAAATGAAAGTTTGTTAGGGTAGTTAAGCCCTTATGAACTAGCTCAAGGCTAACCAAGAGGGGGGTGAATTTATAGTCTTAAAAATTCTTAAACAAAAAGCATGATCTTTGTAAAATATTTTAAAACACAAAACATATTATCTCCCACAAGAAAATAAGTGCAAAAATTAATGTGTGAAAACATAATAAGAAAGTGCCCACAATATTTTATAATTGTTCGGTCAACTTGACCGACATTCACTCCACGGAGCCTATCATCTAGGGATTACAGTAAAACATAATGACTCTCTTTTTTCTCTCAAAATAAGGAGGAGAAGCCTATATAAAACTCCTTTCCACTGATCCCAGTGATGTAGAGAAATCGACCTCCTTTTGCTTCCTCCTAAAGCAAACAAAGAATCTTGATCGATTGCTGAAGAAGACCTCCCTAGAGCCTCCAAGGAATCAGGGACAATGACTGAAGAAGATGACTCAGATCCTTCTTGGAGCAACCTTTATGAAACCCTCAAAAACTCCCCCTAACAAGATCCTCTCTCTCTCTAATACTCTTCCTCTCCTTCTCTTGGCTTTCTCAGGTCAGGATAGCAGCAAAATATTTCTACTTGAATAAATAAGAGATCTTATAAATAAGGGCTTAAAATTTACCCTAATTTGCAACAAGTCATCAAAGATAAACTAGGACAATCAACTGTACAATTAGTGTATTTTCATCTCTTTCAACCAGGACGATCTGGGAGGGTTGGATGATTGGAACCATTATTTATTCTGATCATCCAGAATGATGTGGACATCATCCTGTATGATTTGTTCAAAACCATACATTTCATTTAGCACATCAATTTATTCATCCAGAGTTATATATATTGGATGATGAAGAAATATAACATATCCTCCGGGACGATCTTTGAATCATCTTGTACGATTAGTTTAAAATAAGAGATTTTTATCCAGCATATTATTCTGTTCGTCGAGGTGATCCAAGAGAAGATGAAGGTATTTCTAACTAATCATCCAGGATGATCCTATGATTGTTTAGGATGATATGATTGATGAATCAAACTTTAATTGCTTTCCTTAATACTTGATTAATTTAAGCATGATTGTAATGAATCATTCAAGATGATATGGGATCATCCTGTATGATTTCTTAAAATAAAATCTTACCTAAAAGAGTTGGCCGCTAATTCTTTTTGATTTGAGGCTATCATCCAGGACGATCTTTGTACCTTCTAAGATAATTTGCTTAATTTGGTTGCCTTAACTAGATCCCCTAATTAAGGTTTTTATTTTTAACTAACCATCTACGATGATTTTAGATCATCCTGGATAATATGATCAAAAATAAAAAACACAAAAATAGTCATAATTTTTCCCCCTGAGTGTGTATGTGCAAGTTTTCTTAGCATTAGGAACCACTTTACTACATTTGACTCAATAAAAGGTAATAAACCTTGAAGTACACTTACATACTGACTCAATCTGAATCTAGCCAATCTTGAGTTGGCTTGAATTTTAATTGATCTTATGGACCAAAAATGTTAGTAGACGGGGAAACCAAAATAGATATGTAATAATAACCGTTGTAAGAAAAGAGGAATGCCAAAAATGTTTGCTGTCATCAAAATTATAATCCTAGAATCTATGTTCACGATAATCTCCCACTTTTTGAAGATGGAAAAATATTTGTTAGGATATTCAACTCAAGCAGATTAATGAAGCATAAAGTAAAGGAGAACTGTATGAACCAGGCAATGCAAATTTTACTAAAAAATAAACAGGTGGACACACACTAAACAACAGTACTATGAAAAATAATATAGTACAACGAAATAACACTAACACTAACACTAGTCCTATTTTGACATCAAAAAAAGGTGGAGGAGCTAAAAAGAAATACTAAGAAGAAAATATAATATAGAAACTAACAAATGTACAAAAACATTAGACTAAAAACATCACAAAAAAAGTAAAAAAGAAAAAAATAAAATAACAAAAAACTATAAGAATGACAAAAGAGAACGAAAAATTGTTTTTTTATCAAAAAAAGAATATGATAAATTTTCCATTTGATTGAGTTAAAAATTTGTAAGAAAATGAGTTAACATGGTCAAAATATGAAAAATAGTAGAACAACAAGTCTTGTTAATCGCAGCTCGAACTTCTTATAGGGCAAACTATCTTTTGAAAAATAAAAATCTTACTCATGAAAAATAATTGGATAAAAAAAAATTGATCCATTCTAAACTTAGTTCTAGAAAAATATCTTATAAAGTAATATAACTATGTAATTAGTCACAATCATAAATTTAAAAATAAAGTGTTTAAAAATATCAAGTGGTATATGAACTCTTCTAAGATTTAATGTTTTGAAAGAGAGGGAAGCTTGCTTTCTTGTGGGCTCATTTTGTGTCTCTTGTTAATTGGTTGGAACAATTTGTGTATCTTTTGATTTTTAATACACTTTGTATATCTTTCAAATTTTTGGTGATCATAGCATATCTTTTTAGTTTTACTTTTTTCGGGTTCATTTTATGCCTCTTATCATTTTTGTAAGTCAGCTCCCTTTCAAAACATTTAAAATACTCTCATTTGTGTGAATATCTTCTAGATATTAGAGAAGAAAAACTCACTCTCTAATATAAGGAAGTGCATACCATAAAGAAGAATTTCATATAAGATTAAGAAAGCTTGAAAGTGATTTAATGACTTTGAATATTATTTATATAAGATATAACTGTAACAAGATAGAAAAGATCTCAATTATAAAGTCCAGTTGTTAGTTCAAGATAGAATTTTGTTTAAAAAGTAAATTACATCGCTAAAAAAAGTTAGAGGAAGGAAAACAATCAACAATGTTTATCCCTTGAACTAATTTAGGGATATCAATCATTGATTACAATTTTTCAAAAAAAAAAAATAAAGCATAAAATGTCATTTCAGCAATGACCAAAAGAAAAATAGAAATAATAGAAAATGAAATCATTAAAATTATAACAAATAAATCAAAATTAACAATTAAAACAAAAATTAAAAGAAATGTCAGAAACAAAAGAAAGAACAAAAATAATAACAAATAAAATATTAGAAAACCATAAAATTTGGAGTTTATAAAGTATCAAATTCATGCATTTATGTCAATCACACCCAATCTAGTTCTTAAGATGCTGAATGTGTCAAAGTCCAGTGGTTTAGTGAAGATGTCAGCCAATTGATTCTTAGTTACCACATTATACAACTCAATATATCCTTTCATAACATGGTACATAATAAAGTGATGTCTTATGTCATTATGTTTAGTCCTTGAATGTTGGATATAATTCTTAAAGATATAGAGGGTACTAGTGTTATCACATAAGATACAGAAGGTACTAGTGTTTTGGGTCTCTAAGAGATATCTAAGGATTATTTTAAAAGCAGGCAAGTGGGATTCTTTAGGATCAACTTGAAACCTAGCACAGAGACAAACACTAAACATTCAATCAGATCAACTAGCAGTCAAGTAAAGCAATGATCCAATCAACTATAGTTCTTTTGATCAATAAATTTTTCATTTGAGTCCTTATTCAATTGAACACTGGAGCTCATGGGAGTATTTATTAGCTTGGATTTATCCATTTTATATTTCTTTAAGATATCCTTAATATACTTTGATTGATTAAGAATGGTTATATCATCAAATTATCTTATGCTAAACCCCAAAAAGTAAAACAATTCTTTAATTATACTCACCTGAAATTCTTTACTCGTTATTTTAGAAAAATCATCACATAACTTTTTATCAGAAGATCAAAAAAGTATATGATCAACATAGATCAATAATGAGTAACTCATCTCCTACTTTTCTCAGAAAAAGGATGGTGTCTACGCTCCCCTTAACAAACTCTCTCTAGTAGGAATGTGTTAAGCTTCTCATACTAAGCTCTGGGTGCCTATTTTAATCCAAATAAGGCCTTTTTTAATTTTAAATATGATTTAGAAATTAGGAACTCTCAAAACCTAAGGGTTTCTCTACAAATACATCCTCTTTTATTACCCCGTTCAAGAAGGCACTCTTGACATTCATTTGGAAAAGCAAATGCTAGTAGCACTCTAATGACTTCCAATCTAGCTACAGTGGAAAAGGTCTCCTCAAAATCAATCCCATCTATTTGTTCGTACTCCTTAGCCACCAATATCAGCTTATTCCTAACCACCAGAATTGAATCATTCATTTTATTCTTAAAGACCCATTTAGTTCCCACTACACTCTGATTCTTAGGTTTTTCTACTAACTCCTAAACATCATTCCTCACAAACTGGTTAAGTTCTTCTTACATAGCTAAGATCTAGAATTCATCATAAAGGGCTTCATTGATGTTGGTGGATTCAGTCATTGAGATAAAGGCAGAGTGGTTTACTTCCTTCCCAAGTCCATTCCGACTTTTAACACCTTTGGAAGGGTCTCCAAAGATCAGTTCTTTAGGATGACTCAAAGAATATCTCTAATCTTTAGGCAAAGTGTTTTGATGTTTTACCCTTTCCTCCGGATTTGTAGTTTCTACTCCATGGGTATTCTCACCTACTCCATTAGTGTTTTGAGGCTCTACCCTTTTCTCCAGATTTGTATTTTTTACTCCTTGGATAATCTCTTCAACTTCATCTTCTTTCTCAACTCTAGACTTCTTAGGATAACATTCATTAAATACTATATGTGTAGTATCTTCACCACCAATGTCCTATTATTAAACAGTCTAAAGGATTTCCCCACACTTAAATATTCTAAGAACACTACTTCATTAAATTTGGTGTTAAATTTTCCTAAGAGTGATTTACTATTATTAAGAATGAAAACCTTATAGCCAAAGATATAGAGGTGAGAAAGGTATAGTGTCCTACCCTTAATGATCTCATAGGGTGTCTTATTCTATTTGGATCTAACATTCACCCTATTCAATACATAACAAGCTATGTTTATCGTTTCAGCCCAAAAGTATTTTGGAAGTGAATACTCAACAAACATGGCTCTAGAAGCTTCAAACAAGGTCATGTTCTTCCTTTGAGTTATCTCATTCTGTTGAGGGATCCTAGGAGCTGAAAAGTTATAACTAATCCCTTGATCCTCATAGAAGTTTCTAAATATTTCATTTTTAAACTCTCTACTATGGTCACTATGAATGGTCAGGATCTAATAACCCAGTATTGTTTGAATTCATATAGAGAAGGATATAAATTCATCTAAAGACTCACTTTTAAGTGATAGAAATCTAATTCAAGTAAACCTCGAGTAGTCATCGACAATCACAAATCTATAGACTTTTCCTACTAAGCTAGCAGTGCTAATTGGTCCAAATAAATTCATGTGAAAAACTTCGAATGGTCTAGAGGTTCTAATATCCTTAATGGAAATAAGATTGGACTTACTTTCCTAGTTGACAAGCATCACACAAGTGGTCCTTAGTGAACTTAAGCTTGGGGACACCTCTAACTAAGTCCTTTTGGGTTACTTTCCTAAGGGTTTTCATATTAGGATAACATAACCTCTTGTTCCACAACAAAGTCTCATCAACAATAGTTTTTAAACAAAAAAATACAACATATTAAATATTATTCAAATCAAGCATGTAAATATTGTAAATTACTTTCCTAGCAAAATAGTGTAGTTATTTAAGCTAATGATGCATGTGTTTAACAAAAATTTTATGATAAAGCCCTTATCATAAAACTGATTGATGCTGAGGAAGTTGTGTTTCAGTCCATCTACAAGCAAAACATTTTCAATTAAAAGGTTTTTAGAGTTTTCTATTATACCTGCACCCACCGCTTTCATGGTGGTGTTATCTCCAAGAGTAACCTTGCCTCCAGCCCTAGCCTCCAACAAAATGAATTAATTAACATTTCTAATCATGTATCATGAGTATCTGCTGTCTAGGTATCACATTCTCTAAAGAGGTCTTTGTTGAGAGCACACCTACAAAATCATCAAACGTTAGATTTAAAAACCCAAAAAAGTTTGGGTCCCTTCGTTTGGAAGGAAGAATGAAATGCATGCATGTTATGTTGTTAATCATGCAAGTTGGGTTTCTACACCCAACATGTACTATGGTGAATAGTGTAAGTGTGTCAGATGTGTTATAGCATGCCACTTGAAAAACATATAACACCAGGAAATGGGTTTATTAATCTATTTTGGTTATAGTGCCTCTTCCTAAGTTTGAATAAAACTTATTGATCAGATGGATTGTGAAACTCAAGCATTATGGGTGGTTTTTTATTTTCTTTGCAAGCAATTATATGAGCTTCTAAAAACTTATTTGAGTTTTCAAGAATTGAAATTTTTATTTTCAAAGCATGATATTTACTATCCAAATAAGTTACAATAGTATCCAAATCCTTGTATGTAGTTTCTAGTTTAACATGCAATACTTTCAATGAATCTTTCTCAACGATTAAATCTAAATGCTTTTATTTAACTCATCAAATTTATCAAGTAATGTCATGTTATTTCTATCAAGTAAAGAATGATCCTTAAGCAAAACTTCATACCCTTTTTTCAAGTTTAAAAATTCTAATTTCAAGCTAGCATGCAATTTCTTAAGTTTCTTATATGATGAATAAATTTTCTCAAGAACTTCAAATAATTGATCATAGGTTAGTTCACATACATCTTTTTGGTCAGACCGACCCAGATGATCATCCACCATCAAACATATGTTTGTTGTCTCCTCTTCAGCTTCAGTCTTAGAGGAGTTATATGTAGAATTCACCCTGAAAGCCTTTTGAATACGCTTCTTATCCTTGTTAAACTTGGATTTCTCCTCAACCCTCTCCTTAATTGTGTCAGCCTTAAGTGTAGGACAATCATCTTTTACATGTCATAGCTTCCTACATTCAAAACAAATCACATCAGAAAAACTTTTAGAATTCTTGTAACTCTTACCTTTATTCCATTTCTCATAGTATTTTTGTTTCTTCCTTAGAAAGCTTTTGAATTGCCTAGTGATTAAGGCAGCATCATCACTTTCAGACCTGGAAGAATCAATATACGTATCATTAGCCTTTAACATCATAATTTTCTCCTTCTTTTTCTCACCTATATCATGTTGTCTTTGGTTTACTCCTTGCATAATATGAAATGAGTGATCCAAGTAAGTTATCTATAGAATAAGTCTTCAAATCCTTGGATTCAATTTTTGTAGTAATCTTAGTATCAAAGGAAGAAGGAAAACATCTCAAAATTTTGTTAACTTTTTCATAGTTAGTTAGCTCTCTTCCTAAAGCATGCAGTGAAGTGACAATTCGAGTAAACCTATTATACATTTTAAATATTGATTCATTAAATTTCATGCAAAAACGTTTGTAGTCAAGTAGTAAGATATTCAACCCAGATTGCTTAACTTCACTTATACCTTCATAAGTAATACCCAATCTATCCCATATTTATTTTCCAGCAGCACAAGTTGAGACACGTATGTAATCTTCAGATTTGTGCTCACACAAAAAAGTTTAAATATTTTGCATTAAGTTGTGCTAAATCCCTATCATCAAATTTCCATTCAGTAAAAGGAAGTTTAGTTTTAATGCCATTGATTTCATGAGTTGGTGTAGAATATCAATCCTTAACAAGCATCCATATGTGATAATCTATGGATTATAAAAATGTAGACATGCGAGTTTTGAGATGTGAAAAGGTATATTTTCAAACAATGGTATTACTTTGGTTAAGCAGGAATGTTGGCCCTAAAATATGGTTCTCTTTATGATGCAGCTGGAACAAAAATTGCTGGTTCAATTGCTTGGAAGTTGATTTCTAATGGTGGAAGATTTCTTAAACCTATTTTTAGATGGAGCATAAAAAATGGGAAATTGATAGATGTATTTGAAGACACTTGGATTATGGATAAGTGTGTAAATAGATGGCCTACATTTGTGATACCTCAAAGAAATAATCTCTTAAGGGTGAATAGTTTAATCTTTGATGGAAGATGGGATGTGTATGAACTAAATAAAGTTTTCAGGAAAGAGCTTGTGGATTTCATCTGTAAAATTCAGATTAAGCCAGAACAACTAGAAGACAAAATGGAACTCATTTATAATGTTTTAGGGAAAACTATAGCCTCTCTGGCTCTTGAAGCATCCGAGGAGCATGTTATGCCAGATCTTAAATACTGGAAATGGATTAGAAAAGCTAGTATAAACCTAGGGATAAAGAACTTCTGGTGGAGGATTTTCCATAATGCTATCCCTACCAATCAATTTTTAACATATAAAAGATTGAAAAGTTACAATATCTTTCCAAGGAATTGTGATGAAGTAGAATATGTTGAGCATGTGGAAACTAAATGCAGGAAGTTGAGGGAAGCAGTTAAAATTTGAACATACGGGGATTTCAAATTCTGTGCTTTCCTCCATTTAGTGATTGCTGCAAGTGGTTGAGCTCTCAAAACTCTTGGATAGTTAATTTATAATATAATACTCTGTTCCTTTCATGGAAAGCAAGGAATGAACTTGTTCATGATGGAATTGAGGGAAATTCATTGGTTCTTGTGTCAAATGCTGTCAGCTATGCTGCAAATTCAACAAAATCTTATTTGTGTAACTCGGGTAACTGGGTGTTGACCTCATTTTTGATATAAGGTCACTAAGGCCCTTCCAAACTCAAGATTAATTTTAGATCCTAGGATCCACTCTAGACCTTTAGGTCCTTTCCTAGAGCCAGACCTTAGGATCCACTCTAGACCTTAAGATCCTTTCCTAGAGCTAGACCTTAGGGCCTACTCTAGAGTTTAGGATTCTCTTATATCTCAAATTCTAGAGCCCCTCTAGATACTAGATCTTAGAACCCCTCTATATCTTAGGACCAATCTAGACTCAAATCAATCCCTACCCTTTATTGATTCAAATCTTAAACTTCATTCAGTTCAAATTCAAATTAATTCAAGCTTCAAACATACCCAAACTTTGATCTAATCAATTTGACAATCCAAACTTCAACTTAGACTTTGATCCCACCTTTAATCTAGCTTTGACCCTATCCATTCATTAACATGCACCACATGATTGTGAATGATTTGTATACTCCAACATTAATCATTCAAACTTAAAATCCATTCCAAATCCAGAAATCCAGACTCAAATCCAAAGTTTTAAGGCCCTGCCCTAGAAACCTTTTTCAAAGTTTTTTTTAAACATTTCAAAACCCAGTCAAATGGCCTCTGATTCAAGGTCTATCACCTACAAAGTGATAATACATGTCCCTAGAGGTTACCCTCCAATTTTGAGCCCATTCTGAGGTCTCTAACTCCAGAATCTGGATTAAAATCCAAAGGCTGTAGAACCTTCAAATATTTACAGCCTATGCCATTGGACCTTACACCTTGAAGATCTTGATCTTGGAGTCCTTATCAAAGCCTCCAATCAATGCTAGACTCTTGAATGTAATCCATTGAGCACCAAACTATATTTTTCAAACCCATTTTTGACCCTAGTTGACCAATGGGTCAAAATTGACCAAAATACCCTTATGGGATTTCAAATGCCCATTTCAACTCAAATCAATTCCAAACTCTTTGAAACCACTTTCAACAAGTTTCAAACATTGAACCTAACTTGTTGAGCCCAAAACCAGACCTTGGATCAACCTGGTTGACCAAGTCAACCAAGTTTGACCCATTAACCCATACACCCCTTCTCTTTCAAATCTTTGAATCAAGTCCATTCCAAGTCTTTTTGAATGCAAGGGATGACCCCTTGGGTACCCAAGAAACCTCTCTTGGAGACCCAAGCCTTGGGCTCACTTGGGTTAGCCATATGGCTTGACCCAAGTGACCAAAGAGAGGTCTCCCTTGAGCCATCTCTTAACCTTAATCAAATTGAATCCAAATCATGGTATCATTGGGTTCCTATTAACCCAATACACCTTCTTTGACCAGCCCAACCCTTGGGCTCACTTGGGTCAAGAGTTAGGCTAACCCAAAGTGCCCAAGATCACTTGGGATTGAGCCAACTCTCAACCTAATCCCAATTGAACTTGATCAACACCTCCCAACAGTGGCCCTAGGTCCAACACATCTCCTCCAGCCAGCTCATGCCTTGAGTTAACCTGGGTTAGGTTTTAGGCTAACCCAAATTAGCCAAAATACCTTAGACCCGAGCCATCTTCCAACTCAGACCAAATTGGACCTACATCCACTCCCCGGAGGCACCCTCCGAGTATTGCACTAATACCACAAAGTGACTCTCCTTTTGCACCCTCAGCAAGGCGGAGAAGTCTTTACAAACACACTCTTTTCACCACTACCCGGTGCGGCAGAGAACTGTCGTCCTTTTACACAATCCCCAGTGTTGGCAGAGAACCGTCCTTCCTTTCACACTCTCCTAGTGTGGGCAGAGAACCCTTCCATCCTTTCACATTCTCCTAGTGTGGGCAGAGAACCCTACAGCTGTTCACACTCTCCAAGTGTAAGAAGCGATCCTTTCGGCTATTCACACTCTCCAAGTGTTGGCAGCGAACCGGATCTCCTTGACAGATCTTCTCACAAGAAATCTAAAAGGAAGAAAGAAAAGAGTGAAGTAATTCCAATTCACAAGTAGAGATTCTTACCTTTGAACTACAAGTGAAGCCTTCACGCTCCAGTGGTAGGAATCCTCCTTTGAATGCACTCTCACACTCTCTCCTTTGCTATTCTCTCAAAAGGCACGAAGGTCAAATGACAAAAAGATTTGGTGGCAGTCTAATTTAGACTATTTATTCAAAAGACAAGAAAAACCGTCCAAAAACTGCAAGTTTTCAATTCTGTACGCAGTGGATCGTCCCGTACGATCGTGGATTTTCTTGGACAATTTTACTTAAACGCTTTGAAATGACCCTATTTGTATTTGTGTACGAAATGTCTTCGTACACACTGATCGTCTCGTACGAACTAAGTTCGTCCGGTACGAACGGTTATTGATAGGTCGGTCTAGAAAACTGCTGAAAACTGTTCTAAGTCGGTTAATCGTCTGGACGAAAATTGGTTCGTCTGGACGAAAATTTGACAGAGAGCAGATCGTTTTCTGACGATAATTAATTTCGTCTAGACAAAAATTTTACAGAGACCAGATCGTCCTGGACGATAATTAATTTTGTTTGGACAAAAAATTTACAAAGAGCAACTCATTTTCTGAAGATAATTAATTTCGTCCGGATGAAAATTTTACAGAGACCAGATCGTCCTGAATGATAATTAAATTCGTCCCGGACAAATAGAACTTAGAAAAATTTTCAAGCCAGTTCCTATTCGTTCTATGTGCTCAATAGGAGATAACTGTCTAATCATCCCATACGATCTGATATCGTCCCGAACGATCAGTATAACTTAAATATGATCTCCTTATGTGTGTGTGTGTATATTTTTATTCACTCAATTATAATCACTCCCTTTCAAATTTAATTCAAAGAAAAATACAAGATTCAAATTCACAAAGTATCTCATGTTGAATTTGATTTGAAGTTTTCGTAGTCTGGAGTCTAATTTTCTTGAAATGTTAGTACACACAAGAGAAAATACAAATCTTCTAAAATTGTTAGGAGATAATTACACATTTGAACAATAATGTTTGGAATCATCAAAACTATAGAAGTTGCAAAAATGTAAAGCATGCAAATAACAACTATTGTATTTTCTCACATTCACCCTATTCAGAACATAACATGCAGTGCTAACCGCCTCAGCCCAAAAATATCTAGGAAGTGAGTATTCTGCCAACATTGCTCGGGCAGCTTATATTAATGTTCTATTTTTTCTTTCAACTACCCCATTTTGTTGAGGGGTTCTAGGTTCAGAAAAATAGTGATCAATCCCATTTTCTTTACAGAAATTTTCAAATCTTTCATTTTCAAATTCTTCTCCATGATCACTTTGTATAGAAATTATTTTACTCCCTAGTTTTCTTTGAATCCAAGTAGAAAAATTTCTGAATTCCTCAAACAATTCACTCTTATGAAAAAGAAATCTAACCCAAGTGAATCTTGAGAAATCATCCACTATAACAAATCCGTATACCTTCCCTCCTAGACTTACAGTTCCTACAGGTCCAAAAAGATCCATGTGAAGAATTTCTAAAGGTTTACTGGTCCTAAGATCTTTATTGGACTTAAAAGAGGACTTCACTTATTTTCCTAATTGACATGCATCACAAAGGTGGTCCTTAGTAAAGTCTAGTTTTGGTATACCTCTCACTAAGTTCTTTTGGGTAATTCTTCTAATATTTTTCATACTAGAATGACAAAGTCTCCTATGCCAAAGCCATGATTCATCAGAAACATTTTTCAAACAAAAAGTAGTAGGAGATTGAATACAATTTAAATCTAGCATGTAAACATTGTTTACCCTTTTTCCATTTAAAACATTTTTCCCATTTAGGCTTATTATGCAGCTAGTAGGTAAAAATTTTACATTATAGCCCTTATCACATAGCTGACTTATGCTTAACAAATTATGTTTTAAGCCTTTAACTAATAACACATTGTTTATGAAAAAGTTTTTCAAATTTCCAATCATACCTGATCCAACCACTTTCTTTGTGGTATTATCTCCAAGTGTAACCTTGCCTCCACTCCTTCCTTCCAGCATTATGAATTGAGCAGTATCTCCAGTCATATTCTTTGAACATCCGCTGTCCAGGTACCATATGCTCTTATGAGATCTTGTGTGAGAGCACTCCTGCAAAATTCTCAAATGTTAGACTTGGGAACCCAAACAAGTTTGGGTTCACCTTTATGAAATTTATAATCAAATGCATGTATGATATGTCTAGGTTTATGCATCTTAGTTCTCCACACCAAATTAGTTTTCATTTTTAAAGTGCAGGTGTAAGATATATGTCCCAAAAATCCACAATTATTACATTTAACATTAGAAAAAATATTCCTATGTTTTCTTCCATATGATTGTCTTCTAAGGGATTTCATGAATTTAGGATAATATTTAGGATTTGTAAAATCTTCAAGTTTAGGGGGGTTCCTATTATCCTTGAGAGCTCTTATTGTGAGTTTGTAAAATGAATTCATATCTTCCAAGATTCGATTGGTATAATTGATTCTATATGTCTTGCTCTCAGATTCATCCTTAAAATTCTTAAATTCTTTTTCAAGTTCAGCATAGGATGATTTTAAATTCTCAAAATTTATATTCAAGTCATCATATTCATCAAGAAGTTTCATGTGGTTGTTATCTATTAATACATGATCTTTCCTAAGGATTTCATGTTCCTTCTTAAGCTCTTCCAATTCAAAACTTATACTAGCATGCATCTTTTTCATTTTCCTATATGCATGTGTTCAGAAACTTCAAATAATTCATCATAAGTTAAGTCACATACCTCTTCTTGATCTAATTGATCAACATTATCTTCCATCAAGCAAAGGTTGGAGACTTCTTCTTCTTTTTCAGTCTTAGATGAATCTGAAGCTTAGTCCGCCCAGAAAGCTCTTTGAAACTTCTTCTTGCCCTTCTCTACCTTCTTTTTGCTAGGAGTGGTTTTGAGTTTTGGGCAATCAGTCTTGATATGACCTGGTTTCCTGCATTCATAATAAATCACTTCATTAGAAACCTTGTCATTCTTGTTATACTTACCTCTATTCCATTGCTGGCGTCTCTTCTGCTTCCTCTTTAAAAAGCTTCTGAATTGTCTAGTCATCAATGCAATATCGTCTTCATCCTCAGGTTGTGAGTATTCACTCTCTGACTCTTCCACCTTTAGTGCAATATTCTTGTCCTTTCGTGGTTCACCTGCATCAATCTTTCTTTGACTTACTCCTTGCTCATAAGCAATGAGTGAACAAGAAGATTGTCAATAGAATAAATGTTTAGATCTTTAGACTGTGTAATTGCAGTAATTTTAGCATCATAAGTAGTAGGTAAACAACGAAGAATATTATTGACCATTTCAACATTAGTTAGTTTCCTACCAAGTGCATGCAAAGAAGTGACAATTTATGTGAATATTGTGTACATGTCTGAAATAGATTCATTTGGTTTCATGCAAAATAATTCATAGTCATGTAACAAGATATTGAGTCTTGAATTCTTAACCTCATTTGTCTCTTCATAAGTTATACAAAGTCTATCCCATGTGTCCTTTCCGCTTTTGCAAGTGGAAACCCGCATGTAGTCTTCAGATTTTAAAGCACAAAAGAAACTGTTTAAACATTTGGCATTTAATTGTGCTAAGTCACGTTCTTCTATAGTCTAATCTGCATAAGGTGTTTCTACCCTAACTCCATCAACAAATCTAGTTGGTTTTGTGTAACCTTCCTGGACTAGCATCCATATGAGATAATCAAGTGACTGTAAGAAAGTAGACATGCGTGTTTTCCAAAAATCAAAAGGAATATTGTTAAACAGTGGAGGTCTAGTGATAGAGTAACCCTCAGGTGTGTTTCGGTTTCCAAATGTAGCCATCTACGTTAATCAAAAAGTAGTTCAAACTTATGATTTTGAAATTATGCTCTGATACCACTTGTTGAGTCTAGTAATTAGGTTGTTAAGCCTAAGTTAATGTCCCAAAGGCTACCAAGAGGGGGGTGAATTGGTAGTTTAAAAATTTTAAGCCCTCTTTTAAAATTATGTTGAACCGAAATAAAAATTGTTTCTTTTAAGTTTTGTAGAAAAAGTTTTTCAACCACAGAGTTTTTAAGACTTTAAAAAAATAAAATGCGGAAACGTAAAAACTGTAAAGTAAATGACACCAGATTTATAGTGGTTCGGTCTATAACCAGACCTACATCCACTCCCCGGAGGCACCCTCCAAGTATTACACTAATACCACAAAGTGACTCTCCTTTTGCACCCTCAGCAAGGCGGAGAAGCCTTTACAAATACACTCTTTTCACAACTACCCGGTGCGGCAGAGAACCATCGTCCTTTTATACAATCCCCAGTGTTGGCAGAGAACCGTTCGTCCTTTCACACACTCCTAGTGTGGGCATAGAAACCTTCCATACTTTCACACTCTCCTAGTGTGGGCAGAGAACCCTACAGCTGTTCACACTCTCCAAGTGTAGGAAGCGATCCTTTCGGCTATTCACACTCTCCAAGTGTTGGCAGCGAACCGGATCTCCATGACAGATCTTCTCACAAGAAATCTAAAAGGAAGAAAGAAAAGAGTGAAGTAATTCCAATTCACAAGTAGAGATTCTTACCTTTGAACTCCAAGTGAAGCCTTCACACTCCAGTGGTAGGAATCTTCCGTTGAATGCACTCTCACACTCTCTCCTTTGCTATTCTCTCAAGAGGCACGAAGATCAAATGACAAAAAGATTTGGTGGCAGTCTAATTTGGACTATTTATTCAAAAGACAAGAAAAACCGTCCAAAAACTGTAAGTTTTCAATTCTGTACGCAGTGGATCGTCCCGTACGATCGTGGATCATCCTGGATTATTTTACTTAAATTCTTTGAAACGACCCTATTTGTATATGTGTACGAAATGTCTTCGTACACATGGATCATCCCGTACGAACTAAGTTCGTCCGGTACGAACGGTTATTACTAGGTCGGTCTAGAAAACTGCTAAAAACTGTTCTAAGTAGGTTAATCGTCTGGACGAAATTTTGACAGAGAGCAGATCGTTTTCTAACGATAATTAATTTCATTTGGACGAAAATTTTACAGAGACCAGATTGTCCTGGACGATAATTAATTTCATCTGGACGAAAATTTTACAGAGAGCAACTCATTTTCTAACGATAATTAATTTCGTCTGGACGAAAATTTTAAAGAGACCAGATTGTCCTGGACAATAATTAAATTCGTCCCGGACGAATACGACATAGAAAAATTTTCAAGCCAGTTCCTATTCGTTCTATGTGTTAAATAGGAGATAAATGTCTGATCATCCCGTACGATCTGATATCATCCCGTACGATCAGTATAACTTAAATATGATCTCCTTATGTGTGTGTGTATGTTTTTATTCACTCAATTACAATCACTCCCTTTCAAATTTAATTCAAAGAAAAATACAAGCTTCAAATTCACAAAGTATCTCATGTTGAATTTGATTTGAAGTTTTCATAGTTTGGAGTCAGATTTTCCTGAAATGTTAATACACACAAGAGCAAATACAAATCTTCTAAAATTGGTAGGAGATAACTACACATTTGAACAATAATATTTGGAATCATCAAAACTATACAAGTTGGAAAAATGTAAAGCATGCAAATAGCAACTATTTTAATAATTGCCATTTGCATTGGGTCCACCAGACCCAGACCCACTTCCCACCTCAAGCCCAGGGTCTGCCCTGACCTGGGTTGAGCCCAAATCAACCCGAACCGAGTAGATTTGGATAAACCCGAACCATCTTTTAACCCAGACCAAATTGGACCTAATTTCCACTTGCATTGGGTGCACCAGACCCAGACCTATCTCCCATACCAAACCCAGGGTCTGACCTGACCTGTATTGAGCTCAATTCGACTCGAACTGAGCAAGTTTGGGTCCAACCCAGCCACCAGTTCAATCCAGACATTCCCAAGCCAAATTGACTCCACCTTGGCTCCAGCATGTCCCCATCGGTCTCCCCCAATCAACCCGACCCAGACCATGGCCAGCGGCGATAGGAACCAATAAAAAACGAGTTCCGGTGGTCCCTCCCAGACAACTCCTGGCTCAAGGCTGCTGTCCACCGGTTTGATCCCCATGATCTCCCTAGGACATCGCCATCATCCACCTGGCAACGATCCAAGCCCTCTCCAGCTCAATCTCGGTCATCCAAGCTTGCAAAAGGAGGCCAAATAGCCTCGAGTTCCCCAGACCGCAAGAGGCATTGGCATTCACTCTTGATCGATTCCCAGAGCTCCTTCAAACTCCCAGACGCTTCCTTCGAGCTCCCAGATTGATCCCTCCTTCCGTTTGAGCAAGCGCCCGTGAAAGCTTTCGGCGTCACGCTCGAAGTCGCACCTCCGGCCGTCCTCCGGTCCCGACCTCTGAAGGAGAACTGTTTGCCATCGTTCCCTGAAGCTTCCTGATTGAGAAGCTCATTCGTTGAGGCCTTCTCTGCAGTAATCCCTCCATCCCGAGCTCCCTAACTAGGTAGTCCGGTCAAGTGTGAAGGAAACCCTCACCCCAACGGATCTCTACCGTTGGATTGAAGGTTTCCATTGTCCTGATCTTCTCTGTGAAATTTCATTGGAGTTCACCAGCGGGATCGCTTGGATTAAGCTGGAGAAGCTCTGCGATCTTGGATACGCGCGCGAGGTTAAAGACGAAATTTTAGCCGTTGATCTTGATCAATGGCTCGGATTAGATCCCGCAGTATCGGAGCGCCGTTAATCTCAACCGTCCGATCCGCCATCTGAAGGCTGTGGTTAACCCGGCCGTTAACCATTATTGCCAATCATTGCTTGGCCAATCAGCGCGCGGCGCGTGTAAAGGCCTGCTGACTGTGTAATTGCTAGATTAATAAATCCAGAAATTCAAGGGAACTTCAAAAATTCATAACTCCCTGCACACTTATCCAAATTAGGTGTTCTTTGGCTCATTGAAAAGGTCTCAGGGAGCTCTAATAAAGCCCTATGGTTCCAAACCCTGGTTAGGTTAGTGTTAGGATTAATTTCAATATGAGCATTTTATGAATTTCCTTAATTACGTTTTGAATACAAGTCCACCAGATCTGTAATTTTGGGAGATTGAAATTGGGCATGTTTCTGAAATGTCCAAATTTTATCTCCCCATTTTAAGTTGTTCAAGGGCATTTTCCCTAATTTTTAAGTTTAAGGGTCATGGTTTGACCCTTAAATTCAAAAGGGGATATAGACCTATCCAATGAGATTTAGGGTGTGATTTTTGGTGTGTTGATTATGTGTAGGATGAGGAGTGTAGAGCCACTGATTTTGCCCCAATCCAATCCTATGATAGACCCTTATAGTGATTTGAAGGTGACTTAGAGCTCACCTTGGGTGGTTTGGTTAACCATCTTAGAGTACTCCATTTGAGCACAAATTTGGTGGGTTTAGTCCTTAGGATCAGGTGATCCTTTGGTAAAAATTTCATCAAATTTGGAGTTCATTTGTATCCCCAAGTAGGAGCCTAAACAATCCTTCTTAGAAATGGTCTGTTAACCCTAATCAATTGATATTGAACTATTCCTAACTTGTAAAATCCATCAAAATGTCCTTAATTGTCCCTGATTAATCCCCTAATCAATAATAATTTAAACCCTCTTAAATTGATATCTAGATTTGTCTTAACTTGACCCTTAGGTAATTAGGGTTTAATCAATTTTAATTAATCTTAAAAAAATCATAAAAAATCCTAAAAGGGTTTTAAACACTTGTTGATCTGTCCTTAGATCAATTATGACCTTTGGAATTTATCCCAAGGATTTTAGGGCTCATTTGGGATCAAATCCTTAAGCAGCTCCCTTAGTTGAGATAGTTTGATAATCCCTACAAATATGTAAAATTTCTAAAATTCACAGCTAATTATGGAAAATTTTGACTAATCAAACTTAATGTCTAATGACTCCAATTAGAATATATCATTCCCTAAAAATATTAAACCTCCATAATTTGGTCAAAGTCAAGGACTCAACATCTTAGGTGACCTTAGGTCAAAGCGGGCCAGAACTTCTAAAAATCATAACTTTTCATAGAAAACTCCAAATTAAGTGTCCCACCTGTCTAACAACTCATAATTAGGTCTAGTATTTATTAAAAATCTGAAACTCTTAAAATTCGCTCTAATTTTGAAAGTCAAATTTTGACCCCTTAGTTAACATATCTGGATACTCCTTTAAAATCTGTTAACTTCTCCAACCTCTAAAATTCTTTTAATAGGTTATTAAAATTCTCAACCAACCCATTAAAATCAGTAATCAATTCCCCTTAATATTAATTTACTCTGGTGTTTCCAACCAATTTAAAATAATTTAATAAACCCCAACTGCTACTGGGTAACCCAGGCCTACGAGGCTATTAGTTTAGCCCCAAGGAATGTGAAATAAACTTCACGGCCTTGGTGTGAAACAAAGTTAGCAATCAATTAACTTTTAAAATACATTTAATTAAAATTCCTAATTTATTAATATTTAAAGTTTAACTCAAATCTCCCTTTTAAGCCTTAACAAACCCAGAACTTTAGACAACTTTGATTAATCACCCAATTTAGGATTTACCCCAGCCATACGACCTTTTACACACTTTAGATGATGTGCTAGGACAACCAACTCTTGATCTAGGTTAGGCCGGTGTTTACTTTACTGCTCTGTGCCAGATTTTTCATAGTTTTCACTACATGTTGTGGATGAAATTGCTTTGCTGTGCCTGCTTACTTTTTTTTGCACTCTCTGAATGGATTGATGTGTTTGGCGACTAGATTACCTTTAGGTTAGGTACGATCTGGATGTTCACATAGTTTTCTGCAGGTGGTCACGCTCATGCAGGTGCTTCATTACATGTTGGGCAGAAAAAGGGGGCTAATCAATAAAAGTTTATTAATTTTTATAAATGCTTGCACAGGTGCTTCAGCTGCTAAAGCCCCCAAAAAAAAATGAGCGTGGCCAGTGTGTTTTACTTTCCTTTTTGCACATATATAACTGCTTGGGAATAACTGCTTATCATTTATTAACTGCTTAGGATGACCTTGCAGGTGAGTCTAGATTTTATTTTTGATATAAATGTAATTTGTGTAATTGTTAAGTGTTGTGAAAATTAATTTTGAGTTGAGATTCATAGGTCCAAAGCTTGGATTCCAAAGAGGAAAGGATACCCATTTGGGAAGTATTCCTTTTTCCATTTGGAAATCCAAATTTGGATCACACTTCTCTTATACCCAAAGAGGAAAGAGTGGCCTTCCCCTTGAAAGGGAAGTGCCCTCTTATCCATTTGGGTAGTTCACCACGAAGAATCCAAGAAGTTTGAAGAAAAGGAGTCCAAAGGAGAACAAGATTGATGACTTAAAGATTGAGAGTATCCCACTCAAAAAATTACTTGCGTCATTACTAGGTTTAGAATTCAGGTTGTTGTCAGTGGTGCCCGGATATTTTACTTTCTGCAAAATTCTGGTTTGTAATAAGCATGGCAACTTTGCCTATGGACATTTATTAATTGATTAATGAGTTGATTTCCTTTAGGATTGCTAGCTTTTCCTAGTTTTTTAATCGATTGTGTGCCGTTTTTTTTTTGTTTTCGCCTAGACGCGTGAGACTCGTGAGGGTGTCAAAGTTTTCTACTCATAACTTTAAATGTCTAAAATTTTAGTGAGTCTAAATAACATAGAAAGATAACGAATCTAGGGAATTAGCCGGGGATCGACCCCGGGGTCACATGCATATTTCTGCACTTCTTTTTTCCTTGTTTTAGACCCTTCCCGGCCCGCGGGTAGAGTCCGAATAGTCTGACCTATGAGGACGAGGTGCCGGACTTGGGGAAGCCCAGTCTTCTAAAAAAATTATTTTTATAAGCCAGTTTTTAAAATTTCAAGCATACATGATTTGGAAGTCATCGACTAGCATGCATTGCATTAGACACAAATTAAAAGAGTCAAAAATTTTAATTGCATCAGTTTAGCATTTTAGTACCCAACATAAGTCAAAGGGGCCAATTAGGAAAATTTCTAGATGTCGGGGCCAATTCTCCAGAACTTTAAGTATAATGTCCCTACCACTCTTTCATAAAAGACCGGACTCATCTCTTTTAAATCGACTAGGTGGTTAGCTGGCTTCCCAATCCAGTCCGGGGTAAGTCCAGGTTTTGCACTGCATTAGTTAGGATTGGACGACTGTGGTCCAGCGTCCAAATTAGATTTAGGATCCGGGGCAGATCTTTGATTATAAGACCCCAAATTTCGGGAATATAATCCCAAATTTCTAATAAAATGCTCAACTCTAATTAAATATCATTTCAATCCAAAACATAAAGCCCAACACTTAGATTAAGTTGGGACACTTCCGAATGGTTCTAGAATCTCAAAGTGTCGCCTACCTTTCTTCCTTCGATTCTGTTAATAAATGTTCAATCTTGATCCATTCCCTTTTGATTTTCCAAAAGATTATATTCAATTTTTTTTATATCACTCCTAGAAAATCTAGTAAAATTTCATTCTTATTTTAATCGAGAGTTTTCGTAGGGGACTCTATCTCCCTACAATGTAATTAACTACGGGGGCTTGCGCTCGTAGGAGATTTGGAACCACGCACACCTGATTTTAAAAATTAATTTTTTAAAAATCTTCTTAGATTTCTTTGGGAAATGTTAAAGAATGATTTTCATTATCATATTTGAAGAATTATCATTGAAAGGTGTTATCTCCCTTTGGGGAGATACATCCTTCTTTGATAAGGCTTTGGATATGAATTCGACAATCATACTCCTTAAATACCATAACTGGATTATTTAGCTGAACTCTACCTTGTCCCCTCGGGTCCGTGTGGAGTTCTTTTAGAATCTAGTTATGATATTCAAGATGAATTTCATGATTCTAAGTCTGAACACCGTTGTGGAATTTTATTTTCGTCCTCCGGGGTGATATATTTTTTCAAACGAGCTGATTCGACTTCTACAATTATAATTAAAATCTCAATTTTAAAATTCCCAAAGAAAACTAATATTTTTAAAATATGTTTTCAAAATTCCACCAACAAAAAAATGGTTCGCTCGGTGGGACAAATCTCTCTCTCCATCTTTAATAAGAGTGAAATTTTGCTTCATCGGTAGTCTTAACTACCTTCCTTCCGTTGGTCCCTTAATCCATTTCTTCCTTGGGGGAGTGTGGCCAACATCTATAAAATAATTTTAAAATATTATAAGAGAGGTTCTACCTCCCAAAATTTGTCATTTTCTAACTTAATCGTCCTGATTTTGACCTTATGTCCTGGGATTTCCAAAGAGGCAACAATGTCAAATCAGGTCCCTAAGCATTCTTTTTAAAATTATGATTAACAAATGTCACATTCAATATGCCAACCTTTTGAGATTGAAAGGAGTTTGAAAAATCTTTGACTTTAAGAAAGTTTTGAAGTATTTTAGCTTTGACCCATTTACTCCCCTTGAATTTTTAGGAGTAAGGAGGGTTAGACAATTTACTTTACTCGGGTCTTTCTTACAACTCCATAAGCCTTCGGGCAAGGGGAAACTCTGTCTGTTGTGTTTTGGATTCCGTAGGAAAAAAACCCATTTTAAATCATTTAAAATTCAAATCCCCTTCAAAATGTGGAAAGCAAGATAATAACAATTGTCTCCAAGTTCCAAATCTTCATATGTTACCCCATACAATCATCTTATGGGCTAACTGTTAAAATAGTTGCTATTTGCATGCTTTACATTTTTGCAACTTGTATAGTTTTGATGATTCCAAACATTATTGTTCAAATATGTAGTTATCTCCTAACAATTTTAGAAGATTTGTACTTGCTCTTGTGTGTACTAACATTTCAGGAAAATCAGACTCCAGACTACGAAAACTTCAAATCAAATTCAACATGAGATACTTTGTGAATTTGAAGCTTGTATTTTTCTTTGAATTGAATTTAAAAGGGAGTGATTGTAATTGAGTGAATAAAAACACACATACACACATAAGGAGATCATATATAAGTTATACTGATCGTACGGGATGATATCCGATCATACGGGACGATCAGACAGTTATCTCCTATTGAGCACATAGAATAAATAGGAACTGGCTTGAAAAATTTTCTAAGTCCTATTTGTCCGGGACGAAATAATTATCGTCCAGGACGATCTGGTCTCTGTGACAGTTTCGTCCAGACAAAATTAATTATCGTTAGAAAATGATCTGCTCTCTGTAAATATTTCGTCCAGACGAACAAATTTTCGTCCTGACGATTAACCTACTTAGAACGATTTTCAGCAGTTTTCTAGACCGACCTAGTAATAACCGTTCATACCAGATGAAATTAGTTCGTACAGGACGATAAGTGTGTACGAAGATATTTCGTACACATTTACAAATAGGGTCGTTTCAAAGCATTTAAGTAAAATCGTCCAGGATGGTCCATGATCGTACAGAACGATCCACTGCGTACAGAATTGAAAATTTGCAGTTTTTGGGTGGTTTTTCTTGTCTTTTGTATATATAGTCAAAATTAGACTACCACCCAATCTTTTTGTCATTTGATCTTCGTGCCTCTTGAGAGAATAGCTAAGGAGAGAGTGGAAGAGTGCATTCAAAGGAGAATTCCTACCATTGGAGCGTGAAGGCTTCACTTGGAGTTCAAAGGTAAGAATCTCTACTTGTGAATTGGGATTACTTCACTCTTTTCTTTCTTCCTTCTAGATTTCTTGTGAGAAGATCAGTCAAGGAGATCCGGTTCGCTGCCGACAGTTGGAGAGTATGAATAGCCGAAAGGATCGCTTCCTACACTTGGAGAGTGTGAACAGCCGGAAGGGTTCTCTACCCACACTAGGAGAGTGTGAAAAGACGAAAGGGTTCTCTGCCCACACTAGGAGAGTGTGAAAGGATGAAAGGGTTCTCTGACCACACTAGGAGAGTGTGAAAGGATGGACGGTTCTCTGCCAACACTGGGGATTGTGTAAAAGGACGACGGTTCTCTACCGCAACGGGTAGTGGTGAAAAGAGTGTGTTATAAAGGCTTCTCCGCCTTGCTGTGGGTGCAAAAGGAGAGTCACTGTTGGTTTTAGTGCAATACTCAGAGGGTGCCTCTGAGGAGTGGATGTAGGTCAGGTTATAGACCGAACCACTATAAATCTGGTGTCATTTACAGTTTTTTATGTTTTCGTATTTTATTTTAATTTTTAACAACTCTGTGGTTGAAAAATATTTTCTAGAAAAACTTTAATAGAAAAATTTTCATTTCGATTCAACTTAATCTTCAAAGAGGGATTAAATTTTTAAACTATCAATTCACCCCCCTCTTGGTAGCCTTGGGACATTAACTTAGGCTTAATAACCTAATTACTAGATTCAACAAGTGGTATCAGAGCATCGTTTCAAAATCATAAGTTTGAACTACTTTTTGATTAACGTAGATGGCTACATTTGGAAACCGAAACACCCCTGAGGGTTACTCTATCACTAGACCTCCACTGTTTGACAATATTCCTTTTGATTTTTGGAAAACACGCATGTCTACTTTCTTATAGTGACTTGATTATCGCATGTGGATGCTAGTCCAGGAAGGTTACACAAAACCAACTAGATTAGTTGATGGAGTTAGGGTAGAAACACCTTATGCAGATTGGAGTATAGAAGAATGTGACTTAGCAAAATTAAATGCCAAATGTTTAAATAGTTTCTTTTGTACTTTAAAATCTGAAGACTTCATGCGAGTTTTCACTTGCAAAAGTGGAAAGGACTTATGTTATAGACTTTGTATAACTTATGAAGGGACAAATGAAGTTAAGCAATCAAAACTCAATATCTTGTTACATGACTATGAATTATTTTGCATGAAACCTAATGAATCTATTTCAGACATGTACACAAGATTCACTCAAATTGTCACTTCTTTGCATGCACTTGGTAGGGAATTAACTAATGCTGAAATGGTCAATAAGATTTTTCGTTGTTTACCTACTGCTTATGATGCTAAAATTACTGCAATTATAGAGTCTAAAGATCTGAACATTTATTCTATTGACAATCTTCTTGGTTCACTCATTGCTTATGAGCAAGGAGTAAGTCAAAGAAAGATTGATGTAGGTGAACCACGAAAGGATAAGAATATTGTACTAAATGTGGAAGAGTCGGAGAGTAAACACACACAACCTAAGGATGAAGACGATATTGCATTGATGACTAGACAATTCAAAAGCTTTTTAAAGAGGAAGCAGAAAAGACACCAGCAATAGAATAGAGGTAAGTATAACAGAAATGGCAAGGTATCTAATGAAGTGATTTGTTATGAATGCAGGAAATCAGGTCATATAAAGACTGATTGTCCAAAACTCAAAGCCACTCCTAGTAAGGAGAAGGTAGAGGAGAAATCAATGGTAAAGAAGGGCAAGAAGAAGTTTCAAAGAGCTTTCTGGGCGGACTCAGCTTCAGACTCATTTGAGACTGAAAAAGAAGAAGAAGTCACCAACCTTTGCTTGATGTCAGATAATATTGAACAATCAGATCAAGAAGAGGTATGTGATTTAACCTATAATAAATTGTTTGAAGTTTCTGAACACATGCATGATGCATATAGGAAAATGAAAAAGATGCATACTTGTTTAGGTTTAGAATTGGAAGAGCTTAATAAGGAACACAAAATCCTTAGGAAAGATCATGCTTTAATAGATAACAACCACATGAAACTACTTGATGAATATGATGACTTGAATAAAAATTTTAAGAATTTAAAATCATCCTATGCTGAACTTAAAAAAGAATTTAAGAATTTTAAGGATGAATCTGAGAGCAAGATATATAGAATCAATTATACGAATCGAATCTTAGAAGATATGAATTTATTTTATAAACTCACAATAAGAGCTCTCGAGGATAATAGGAATCCCCCTAAACTTGAAGATTTTACAAATCCTAAATATTATCCTAAATTCATGAAATCCCTTAGAAGATAATCATATGGAAGAAAACATAGGAATATTTTTTCTAATGTTAAATGTAATAATTGTGGATTTTTGGGACATATAGCTCACACCTGCACTTTAAAGATGAAAACTAATTTGGTGTGGAGAACAAAAGTGCATAAACCTAGACATATCATACATGCATCTGATTATAAATTTCATAAAGGTGAACCCATACTTGTTTGGGTTCCCAGGTCTAACATTTGAGAATTTTGTAGGAGTGCTCTCACACAAAACCTCGTGAGAGCATATGGTACCTGGACAGCGGATGTTCAAAGCATATGACTGGAGATACTGCTCAATTCATAACGCTGGAAGCCAGGAGTGGAGGCAAGCTTACACTTGGAGATAATACTACAAAGAAAGTGGTTGGATCAGGTATGATTGGGAAATTTGAAAAACTTTTTCATAGATAATGTGTTATTAGTTGAAGGCTTAAAACATAATTTGCTAAGCATAAGTCAGCTATATGATAAGGGTTATAATGTAAATTTTTTACCTACTAGCTGCATAATAAGCCTAAATGGGAAAAATGTTTTAAATGGAAGAAGGGTAAACAATGTCTACATGCTAGATTTAAATTGTATTCAATCTCCTACTACTTTTTGTTTGAAAATTGTTTATGATGAATCATGGCTTTGGCATAGGAAACTTTGTCATTCAAGTATGAAAAACCTTAGGAGAATTAGCCAAAAGAACTTAGTGAGAGGTATACCAAAACTAGACTTTACTAAGGACCACTTTTGTGATGCATGTCAATTAGGAAAACAAGTGAAGTCCTCTTTTAAGTCCAATAAAGATCATAGGACCAGTAAACCTTTAGAAATTCTACACATGGATGTTTTTGGACCTGTAGGCACTGTAAGTCTAGGAGGGAAGGTATACGATTTTGTTATAGTCGATGATTTCTCAAGATTCACTTGGGTAAGATTTCTTTTTCATAAGAGTGAATCTTTTGAGGAATTCAGAAATTTTTCTACTTGGATTCAAAGGAAACTAGGGAGTGAAATAATTTCTATACAAAGTAATTATGGAGGAGAATTTGAAACTGAAAGATTTGAAAATTTATGTAAAGAAAAAGGGATTGATCACAATTTTTCTGCACCTAGAACCCCTCAATAAAATGGGGTTGTTGAAAGAAAAAATAGAACATTAATTGAAGCCGCCCGAGCAATGTTAGCAGAATATTCACTTCCTAGATATTTTTGGGTTGAGGCGGTTAGCACTGTATGTTATGTTCTGAACAGAGTGAATGTGAGATCAAATTTGAATAAAACACCCTATGAGTTGCTAAAAGGTAGGACACCTAATTTGTCTCATTTGCATGTATTTGGTTGCAAGGTGTTCATACATAATAATGGAAAATCTGCCTTAGGAAAATTTGATCTAAAATCAGATGAATGAATTTTTGTTTGATATTCAAGTGTTGGAAAATCTTATAGGGTATTCAACAAAAGAACTTTAGTCATTGAAGAAATCACACATGTTGTATTTGATGAATCTGGAAATTTGGAAGAGCCAAATGTTGTTGAAGAAGAGATTGAAGAAAACTCCCAAAAGATTGATAGATTAAATTTGGAAGAAAATGTGGAAGAGAATTTGGAAAGAGAAAAGCCTTTGCCTACAGATTTGAGATTTTCTAAAAACCACCCAAAGGAATTGATTATAGGTGAACCAAGTGAGGGTGTTAGAACTATGCGTGGATTAAACAAGGAAGTCAATCATTCAGCCTTAATTTCAACTATTGAACCCACTAACATTGATCAAGCACATTCTGATGAATTTTGGATATTAGCCATGCAAGAAGAGTTAAATCAATTTGTAGAAATAAAGTTTGGGAACTAACTACAAGGCCAAAAGATCAAAGTGTTGTTGGAACCAAGTGGTTGTTCAAAAATAAAATGAATGACTCAGGAGTAGTCATTAGAAATAAGGCTAGATTAGTTGCTAAGGGGTATAATCAAATTGAAGGAATTAATTTTGAGGACACTTTTGCCCCTGTAGCTAGACTTGAAGCAATTAGGGTTTTACTAGCCTTTGCCTATTTTAAAGGTTTTAAATTGTTTCAAATGGATGTCAAGAGTGTCTTTTTAAATGGGGTAATTGAGTAAGATGTTTTTGTAGAACAACCTCTAGGTTTTGAAAATTCTAAATTTCCAAATCATATTTTCAAGTTAAAAAAGGCATTATATGGATTGAAACAGGCACCTAGGACTTGGTATGAGAGGTTGAGCACCTTCCTACTTGAAAGATCTTTTGAAAAAGAAAGTGTGGATATAACTCTCTTTTTAAGGAAAATTTGAAAGGATATACTTATTGTTCAAATTTATGTGGATGACATCATCTTTGGATCTTCAAATAAAAATCTTTGTGATGATTTTTCTAAAACAATGAGTAGTGAATTTGAAATGAGTCTAATGAGGGATTTAAATTACTTTCTAGGATTTAGCATTAAGCAACTTGAGGAAGGTACATTTCTTAGTCAAACTAAATATATTAAGGACATCCTCAAAAAATATGAAATGGACAATGCTAAACCTCTTAGTACACAAATGAGTTCCTCAGTTCAGTTGGATAATGACCTTAAGGGAAAATCTGTTGATCAAAAGAAATTTAGAGGGATAATTGGATCTTTACTTTACTTGACTGCTAGCCGACCAAATATTATGTTCAGTGTTTGCTTATGTGCTAGATTTCAATCAGATCCAAAAGAATCATATTTGACAGCAGTGAAAAAGATATTAAGATATTTACTAGGAATTCAAAACTTAGGGATTTAGTATCCTAAGTTTAGCTCTTCATTTGAAATTATTGGTTACTTAGATTCTAACTTTGCAGGCTGTAGAGTGGAAAGGAAAAACACTTCTGTAACATGTCAATTCATTGGAAATTCATTAGTTTCATGGTCTAGTAGAAAATAAAATTCAGTGACACTATCTACTGCAGAAGCAGAATACATTGCATTAAGAAGTTGTGTGGCACAAGTACTTTGGTTAAAACAACAATTGATTGATTTAGGATTAACTATAGGCACTATTCTAATTTATTGTGATAATACTAGTGCTATTTGTATTTCTAAAAATCCTATTCAACATTCTAGAACCAAACACATTGACATAAGGCATCATTTCATAAGGGATCATGCATCCAAGGGAGAAATTGAACTCACACATATTTCAACTGAAAATTAACTTGCAGACATTTTTACAAAACCTTTAGCCTTTGATACCTTCAGTACATTAAGAACAAGGCTTGGTATTATTGATTTGAATGCTTAAATAAAAATGTTTTTTTGCAACATTGATATTTATGTTTTCTTAGTTTATTTGTCTTTGATTTTTTGTTTTGAATTTTGTGATTTTTGAGTGTTTTGATTGAGTTTATTTTAGAGTCTGTGGTTTTGTCTTTGTTTTCTACATTTTGAATATTTTGTTTGTTTTTCTTCGTTAAAAAATTAAAAAATCCAAAAATGTGTGGAAATCATCCGGGTCGAAATTTTTCGTACTGGACGATGTGTGTTAAATTCAGTTTGCGTGATATGAAACGTTTTGAGAGCAGTTTTTAATGTAGTTTGTCTGTACGATCTTATGATCGTCCAGGATGAAATATTTATTTCTTCTCAAACGTCGGGACGTTTGAATGCAGCGGTTGAGTGGATAAGGCATTTTTAAATGTGAAGTTTGTCCGTACGAACTTTTTGTTTGTCCAGACGAACAGATGTCGTTTCATTGTAGGGGACTGTTTTCAACTGACATTAAAACGAATTAACTTTTGATCGTCTGTAGGAAATTTTTTTGTCTGTACGATCGGTCAAGTCAAAAGTCTGTACGAAAGGACGCATCGTAAATTGTGTTGATTATGAAAAGTCATTTCATTTTGGACGAAATGAATCGTCAGTACGAACTTTTTTCGTCCAGACGAACAATAATTTTTGTCCAGGACGAACTATTTTCGTCCAGGACGAACGTATCAATTTCTTTAAATATGAACGAATTTTAACTCAACAATAATCTCCAAACTTCACTTTCAATCTCTTTCGACCTTAAATCGACAATGGCCTCCTCAAGCAAAATACAAAAGGTGTTGGCAAAGAAACCTCACAAGAATAACTCTGAAAACTTCCTGTCAAAATCAAATGAGGAATCTTTTCCTCGTTTTATATCTGCCAAAATCACACCTTCTCGCATTCTGATTCAAAGCGAGATAAACTTTAAGGTAATGTACCTTTTTGCCTCCACCCAGTTTCAATTCATTCTTTCTCTCGTCCACCTTTACAACAAACAAACCTTTCTCTACTTTCTAGCCAACATGAGTTTTAATCCCGACCACTCCTGCATAAGTTCTTTTATTTTCAAACAAAAAGTTGAAATCACCAAGCATGACATTGGTGCCTTTTTGAACTTAAGAACTGAAGGATATAGAGCCCACACCCTAATGAGTGAAAACAAATTTGAATGGTATCAAGTCAATAGTGTGATTAGAGAAATTGGCCTAACAAATCATGTTGCTAGAGTTTCAGGAATGACCAGAAATGCTCGAATCATCCAGCATATTCTTCGATCTTCAATCATTCCTAAAGCTGATGATATGATCAATATTACCCCACTCCTTTTTGTTTTGACCTTTTTGATTATGGATGATAAGCCTATCGATGAAGCCCAACTTATCATAGATCATCTCTATGGGCTTTCAGAAATAAGACATGCAGAGCAGAAGAGAAAAAGGAACATCTCATTAGGACACTTAGTTACATATATTTTGGAAAAGAAATACAACTTAGTGCATCCTGATGATGAATACGAAGAGCCAGTCTACTACAATGATGCTTCTTTCAGAGCAATTTTCAAGGAGAAAAAAGGGAAATCACATGCCAGTGCTTCTGAAGAAGAAGAAGAAGGAGAGCAAACTTTTGCACCTCAATCAGATTATCAGAATTTGATTGAGAAATTTAACAGACTTGAGACTTATGTTGATCAAAGATTTGATCAAATTGATGCTCAACTCCTGCAGCAGCAACAGGACGTTGGTATTATCAGAAATGAAGTTCATGAAATCAATACCAATATTTTGATGATGGCCTCCTACTTCAATCTGTTTAGTGGCATTCCTCCTCCTCCTCCCGAAGAATAGAAAATCAGAGATGAATTTCTTTGTGTTTGTTGTACTAGTGTTTTGTTGTGTTAGTGTTTATTTTTTTTGTGATTGTTTTAGTTGTCTTTATTAAAAAGTTAAGTGTATTTTCTTAGTTGTTTTAATATTATGAAAAGAATATGTAATCATTTTCATTAATATCAATGCATGTTGTACTTGATTCAAATTTGGTTTGTTTTTGGAATGTGGTTAATTTTTATGAATTTCATTAGTCTTATTTAATCTTAATTGTGCTTAAATTAGATTGTAATTTGAGATTAATTATATTAGAAAATCTAGTCTTTCTAAATTTAAAAGTTGTTTATAACTTGTTATAATTAGAACTTTTAAATTCATGTCTATTCATTTAGACTACATAAAAATTAATATTATTATTACAACATAGATGTTTTCTTATTTTATATTTCTATGCTTAAGTGATATTTATGCACTTAGAAATATTTGAAATTTTAGATTATTGATTTTAGAAAGATTTGGTCTCAATTACTCTTGAAAATTGTACAAAGAGTACAAAAATCAAAAGGAATGCGCAAAGATTCACAAATATGAAAAAGAGGCACAAAATTAGCCAAATGTCAAAAGATGCACAAAAATGTGCAAAAAAAAAAATGAAAAAGATGCGCAAAGCGCCCTATGTGGTAATTCTCTTCTTTCCAAATTCTTTCAATCCCTTAATTCAAATTGATCTTATGTTCATTTATATTCTATTGAACTTTGAAATATAGAATTTTTATACATCTCTCTTATAATGATTTTCTATATTCGAATGTCTAAATTGATTCATGTCTTTAATAAATTCTTCTTATTTACAATGTTATATCATTTCTTAAATTTTATGAATTTCTATAATTGACCTAATGTTATTAGTTTTAGATTGCATAACTTATCACAATCACCATTTAGATTAAATTTTCAAATGAATTTCATATAATTACTTACATTTCTTGTCTATTTCTTCTTCACTTTTTGTTGTTGTAAAAAAGGGGGAGAAATTCTTGTGTTTGTATGTTTAGTTTTTGTTTGTATTTTGGTTTTATGTTTAACTTTGAAATTTTGTTTTTTTTTTTTTTTTGAAAAACAAAATTTTTTTTTCTGTGGTTCAAAATGCCTCCTTATTTTCATGTTTTCATCAATTCAGGGGGAGTTTAGGAGATTTATTTAAATTGAAATCATACAAACAATAATTGTTTTGGCATCATAAAAAAGGGGGAGATTGTTAAAATAGTTGTTATTTGCATGTTTTACATTTTTGCAACTTATTTAGTTTTGATGATTCCAAACATTATTGTTCAAATGTGTAGTTATCTCCTAACAATTTTAGAAGATTTGTACTTGCTCATGTGTGTACTAACATTTCAGGAAAATCAGACTCCAGACTATGAAAACTTCAAATAAATTCAACAAGAGATACTTTGTGAATTTGAAGCTTGTATTTTTCTTTGAATTGAATTTGAAAAGGAGTGATTGTAATTGAGTGAATAAAAACACACATACACACATAATGAGATCATATATAAGTTATACTGATCGTACGGGATGATATCCGATCGTACGGGACGATCAGACATTTATCTCCTATTGAGCACATAGAACAAATAAGAACTGGCTTGAAAAATTTTCTAAGGAATTCATCCTGGACGAAATAATTATCGTCCAGGACGATCTGGTCTCTGTAAAATTTTTGTCCAGACAAAATTAATTATCGTCAGAAAACGATCTGCTCTCTGTAAAAATTTTGTCCAGACGAACAAATTTTTGTCCTGACGATTAACCTACTTAGAACGATTTTCAGCATTTTTCTAGACCGACCTAGTAATAACCGTTCATACCGGACGAAATTAGTTTGTACAGGACGATAAGTGTGTACAAAGATATTTTGTACACATTTACAAATAGGGTCGTTTCAAAGCATTTAAGTAAAATCGTCCAGGATGGTCCATGATCGTACGGGACGATCCACTGCGTACAGAATTGAAAATTTGCAATTTTTGGGCGGTTTTTCTTGTCTTTTGTATATATAGTCCAAATTAGACTGCCACCCAATCTTTTTGTCATTTGATCTTCGTTCCTCTTGAGAGAATAGCTTAGGAGAGAGTGGAAGAGTGCATTCAAAGGAGGATTCCTACCATTGGAGCGTGAAGACTTCACTTGGAGTTCAAAGGTAAGAATCTCTACTTGTGAATTGGGATTACTTCACTCTTTTCTTTCTTCCTTTTAGATTTCTTGTGAGAAGATCAGTCAAGGAGATCCGGTTCGCTGCCGACACTTGGAGAATGTGAATAGCCGAAAGGATCGCTTCCTACACTTGGAGAGTGTGAACAGCCGGAAGGGTTCTCTGCCCACACTAGGAGAGTGTGAAAGGCCGGAAGGGTTCTCTGCCCGCACTAGGAGAGTGTGAAAGGACAAAAGGGTTCTCTACCCACACTAGGAGAGTGTGAAAGGACGGACGGTTCTCTACCAACACTGGGGATTGTGTAAAAGGATGACGGTTCTCTGCCGTACCGGGTAGTGGTGAAAAGAGTGTGTTGTAAAGGCTTCTCCGCCTTGCTGTGGGTGCAAACGGAGAGTCACTATTGGTTTTAGTGTAATACTCAGAGGGTGCCTATAAGGAGTGGATGTAGGTCTGGTTATAGACCGAACCACTATAAATCATGTGTCATTTACAGTTTTTTATGTTTCCGCATTTTATTTTAATTTTTAACAACTCTGTGGTTGAAAAATATTTTCTAGAAAAACTTTAAAAGAAAAATTTTCATTTTGGTTCAACTTAATCTTCAAAGAGGGATTAAATTTTTAAACTATCAATTCACCCCCCCCCTCTTGGTAGCCTTGGGACATTAACTTAGGCTTAACAACCTAATTACTAGATTCAACACTAACATATGTTGACCTTTTGAGAAAACTTTCCTTTCAGCATGTATTTAGTCTCTTTATCTTCCTAATGTGTGCTGGGTGTGTTTTTTTTACCACTCAGCATGTGTTGGAAGGTTGAGACTATTCTACAAGCCTTAAGTTTCAAAATAACAAACTCTTTTTAGCTCCTTTTAAAAAAGAAATCTAATTTCAATCCTCTCTTTAACTTTCAGAAAATTCAAATGGCTGGCCAATTGATCTTCTCTTTCGACTGAAAGTTGTCCTCAACTGTTAATGACCAAGGGAGCACTATCATCTTTGGAATGGGATTCAGTACCCTTGAGCTTTCTATGGATGGACACCAGATTGTTAGTTTGGATGCCAGTAAGGAAGTTCCTCCAGTGGTTGAGTTTATTGTGAGATCTGCACCCACCTTGCCAGTAATTAGTGATGACCAGAAACACCCTAAGCCAGTTATTGAGCCTCCCACTGAAATCAAGTCTTTTTTTGAGGAAGGATCTAGTTCTGGACTTAACTTCTCCACTAAGAACCAAAAGAAGAACTATTTAAGGAGACTTAGGAAGAAGATTTCTAAGGCAAAGATAATTGTGCCTTTTAAGACTTTAGCTCAAGTAGAGCCTGAGGCTGATGAGGAGCTACCTATTCCTGCCTCCTCTCCCCTTCTGAAAGGGAGCCGCTTCTACCCCTTAGCTTCTACTCAAGGGGAGGAGAGGATAGCTAGGATAGCCCGTTCCCCACCATGCCCGGTCGACTACTTGACTAAAAAGACTCCAAAAGAAAAGCATTTACAAAAAACAAGGGCTTTGAGAAATATAATCCATACCTGTGTTGCACAATCTGGGCAAACAAAGGAGCAGTACATGAAACAGTTGAAGGGAGTGATCTCTCATCACTTCCAAAAAGAAGTGTTAAAGAAAGAGGCATCTTAGGCGAAGAATATGACTCCACAACCTATTAGGAGAAATAAGAAATATGTCAGACAGCCCGCCACTTCAATACTAATTGATGGATACCACTAGGCGCCACGCCCTCCTTCTTCCAAGACAGAGGGTATTGTGTTGACTGGGTCCGAGAGAGGCCACCATTCTGTTGGTAGACCCCCGGTACCCCCTTCCAAAGATGTAAGGTTGGCCTCAGTAGTTGTCAAACCAAAGGGGAATGAAACTCAAAAACATTTGGATATCAAGGGCAAGAGGCCCAAATCCCCTGAGAAGAAGTTTGTCCCAAAAAGGACTAAGTTGGAGAATTTACCACCACCTCCAAGAACCTTAAAGTTCATCCTCCAACTCCAACAAGTCCCAGTTAAATCTCCTCCAGTTTTGATTGAGTCGATGGATGTTCAACCTAGTGCTCCAGTTGTTGCAGTAGATAGTTCTCTTACAGTCAGTCCAGTTCCCGATTCAGTTATGATTCCTGTTGATGATTCGGTTACTGACAGCGTAGATTTATCTGTCATTCCTAGGCTTCTTACACAAGAGTCTGAGGACCTTACCCTACCTGATGTAGGAGCTATTTCTCTATAAGCTCTCGCTTCACCTCCTGAGATATATGTTCCTCTCCCTGTAGAGAATGCCACTTCTCCGACTACCGATCTTGGGACAGTGGAGAAGGAAGGAATTGACCTAGATCTTGAGATAGAAGAAGAGCTAGCTACAGAGTCACAATTAGATCCTAACCTGAAACTTACAAAAATTATTACCCTCCTGGATTCTGAAGAATTGTTTGATATGGCTGAGTACAAAGGATACTTACCCCTCGATCCTAAGTCAATTGGGGATAGACCGGTCGAGGAGGTAGTTCAAGAAATAAGAAATATTATGTTAAACAAAGAGGGAATGGCTTCTTTTGATCCAGACCTGGATGACCTCCTTAGAGAGGAAGATGATTATGTTGGTAGCGTCTCCATGGTCGAAACTAGAGGTTCCAACAAGGAGGCCAAACCTGGTAGACGCTGGCTTGCTAAAGATGATGACCCACAGGTTGTCGGGTCCGATTCAGATTAGTCCGTAAGGGCTAGGAGTGAAGAGCATATTAAAGATTTGGAGAATCAGTTGACGACTATGATGTCACAAGTCAAAGAAATGCAAGAAAGATTTGACAAGCCAAAGCAGGATTCACTTAAGATTCATCAAACGGCTCGAGAGATTGCAAAAAGGGTTAGGAAGACAGAGTCTAGTCTGAAGCCCCCCGAGTCAACACCAGTGATTCCTACTTGCCTATAAGAGGCATCTCCAGCAGCACCTACAGTTTCCCCTGTTCCTTCAACTCTGCCTCAGAAGGATATTAAGCAACTGATTGAGGACCAGGTAAGGGAGGCCTTGGCCTTTTCTCAAGGAACCACATCTATTCCAAAGGGTAGACCTTACCCCAAAGAATATGATTCAGTTCCTTACCCAAAAGGTTTTGTGCCACCAACTTTTAAAATTTTCACTGGAATAGAAAACCCGAGACAGCATCTAGCCCACTTCAGAGCAAGTTGTTGTAATGCGAGAGGGTCAGATGCTCTACTATTTTGCCAATTTGTAAGTAGTCTATCCGGCATTGCTTTTGAATGGTACGCTAATCTGCCCAATGGTTCAGTAAAAACCTTTAGCGATTTAGAAAACCTTTTCCTTAAAATATTTTCTAGAGCGCAACAACGAACTACTGTGGGCGATCTTGTTGTTGAAAAATAAAAGCTGGGAGAGTCTCTGGTTGAGAACATCTTGAGGTGACAAAACCTCTCGATGAAGTGTGAACCCCAGTTGCAAGAGCAACATGCGGTGGAAATCCTCCTTAAGAATATCCACGGCCCTGTTGCTTTTCTCCTGAAGGGTTTCACCATTAAAACTTTTGGAAAACTTCTTAATAAGGCTAGCAATTTGCAGGAAGAGACTCATAAGATGCCATTCATACGAGAGCAGTTTGAAGACAAGAAAGGTCCAAGATTGGTTAAGACTTTTAAGAAAAAGACAGTAGTGTCGGCAGTCGACAAGGAAAAAAGGCCAATGGCTAGTCAGCCCAGTGTTCCTCCACCACCGTCGCCACAGCCAGCTCAGAGACAACCCTTTCAGGTCACTCCCCAGTAAACTAGAGACCCTAACTATGTCCCTTTTAGAGAGAGATTGGCAAAACCATATCCATTTAAGAGGGAATCAGTTAAGAGGATTTTCAAGAGTCTGTTAAAGAAACCAGATTTTCAGCTGCCAGAGGCCACGAGGCCTGAATGTTGCAAACCTATTTTTTATGTATTATGTTTTGATGATTGACAAATACTGTTTTTCTTGGACTACTTGTTGCTTCTAACTTTTCAGGAATCGAAGATCGAACGATCAAGAAGAAGCCAAGTTCAGGATTGTGTAGGTTTAGGGTTATGTCAGTCTGTACATTTGATTTTCATCTCTTGAGTCTACTTGTAATGGTCAAAGAGATTGATGCTATGTAACCCTTCACACACAAACTTGAGAGACTTAGAATTTCTAATTTTACTCATATCAGCCAGGATGATTTTTGGATCGGCCTGGACGATCAGCTTAAAACAGAAAGTCTAATTAAGGATTCTTAATTAAGGTAGCCGATATTAACAGATCATCTTAGATGATACGTGTATCAGCCAGGACGATAAGCTCAAAACAGAAAGACGTAGCCGCCATAGTCATTTATGGTATACTGTATTTTTAAATTATCGGCCAGGACGATCCTAGGATCGGCCTGGACGATATTCACAAATTATGCCATAATTGTTTAGGAAATCAATGGAGTAATTAATGATGATTGATACGATCATATCGTCCTAGACGATCTCAGGATCGGCCCCGGACGATCCAGTCAAAAACCTTAAGTTACTTCAGGACGATCAATATCGGCCAGCCCATATCCAGGGCTATTGTCAGGGCGATTTTCCTCTGATTTGAACTGATCGGCCAGGACAATCGTGAGATTGGCCTAGACAATCAAGTCAATATTCAATTGTCCAGCTTTGCATCCAGGGCTATACTCTGGCTGATCTTCATTGATTTGTACTGATCGGCCAGGCCGATGTCCATATCGGCCTGGACGATATTGTCGGCAACTTGCAATTAATGAGCTCCTTTGAAGCTCTTTTATTTAAGAGCTCTTGTTCAACATTTTTCAAGACCTTTGACTGCTGTCTTGACCTGAGAATACCTTGAGGAGAGAAAGAGAGAGAGGAGAGAGAGAGGATCTTGTGAGGGGGAGTTTGTGAGGGGATTCACAAGGGTTGCTTCAAGGATCGCTCTGCTTCATCTTCATCTAGAGTTTCTCGTCCGTGGAAGGGTCGGTAGAGGTAAGGAGTTTACTTTTGGTTTTGGTTCTCTGCCAGCTTCAGGAGGAAGCAAAAGGAGTAAGGTTCTCTGCCTTGCCGGGGTGACAAAAAGGAGGTTCTTATGAGGGCTTCTCCGCCTAGCTATGGGGGCTAAAGGAGAGTCATGTTTTGTAGTGCAATACTTGGAGGGTGCCTCCAAGGAGTGGATTTAGGTCGAGTCGACCGAACCACTATAAATTTCTGTGTTCTTTTTCTTGCTTCCGCGCTTTTAAATTCCGCATTTATTTCTATGGTGTCATTTGGTTTATATAATTTTCTTTCTTTGTGAAAATAGTTTTAAAATACCAATTCACCCCCCCCCCCCTCTAGGTTAGCTTGGGACTAAGTTCATAGGGCTTAACATCCCTAACAAACTTTCAAGTGGTATCAGAGCGGGATTCAAAAATTAAAGTTTGAAAACTTTTTAAATTTGATCCATGGCTAACTTTGAGAATCGCAACACTACGGAAGGGTATTCCATTACCCGACCTCCTCTGTTTGATAACCTACCTTTTGATTTTTGGAAAACTCGCATGTCAACGTTTTTACAATCTACTGATTATCGCATGTGGATGCTTATTCAAGAAGGTTATTCTCCACCTACTCGTGAAATTAATGGTGTTAAAACTGAAGTTGCTTTTACTGAATGGACTTTTTATGAATGAGATTTAGCTCAATTAAATGCAAAATGTTTGAACTGTTTTTTCTGTACTTTGAAATCTGAAGATTACATGCGTGTTTCAACTTGCAAAATTGGTAAAGAAATTTAGGATAAATTATGCATCACTTATGAAGGTACTAATGAAGTTAAACAATCCTGTTTAAACATTCTCTTGCATGACTACAAACTTTTCCCAATGAAACCTCATGAATCAATTTCTGACATGTACACTAGGTTTACTCAGATTGCTACTTCATTGCATGCACTAGGAAAAGAACTTTCGAATTATAAAAAAGTTAACAAGATCTTGAGATGCTTGCCTTCGTCTTATGATGCAAAAATTACTGCCATCACTGAATCTAAAGATTTGAACACCTATTCTATTGATAACTTACTTGGCTCACTCATTGCTTACGAGCAAGGGGTGAATCAAAGAATTGTAGATGCAGGTGAGAAGAAAAAGGAGAAAATAATTGCATTGAAGGCTCACAAATTGTATTCTGAATCTTCCAGGTCTGAAAGCTATGAAATTGCCTTCATCACAAGGCAATTCAAAAACTTTCTAAGGAAGAAACAAAAGCATCATCAAAGTTGGAGAAAAGGTAAGGATCACAAACATGTTAGAGGATCTTCTGATGTTGTTTATTTTGAATGTAGGAAGCCTGGACATGTGAGAACTGATTGCCCTACGCTTAGAGATCGATCAAGCAAAGAAAAAGGTGAGATGAAAGCTAAGTCTAGGAAGGACAAGAAGGAAAAACAAAGGAGCTTTTGGGCAGAATCTGGTACTGATTCCTCTGAGACTGAACCAGAGGAAGAGACTACAAACTTGTGTTTCATGGGAAAAGACAAAGTGATCAAGAAGAGGTATGTGAACTTTCCTACGATCAACTTCTTGAAGTTTCAGAAAAAATTCATGCATCATATAAGAAATTAAAGAAAACTCATGCTAGCTTGAAATTAGAATTCTTAAATCTACAAAAAGAGCATGAAATTTTGATTAAAGATCATCAAACAATTGATTCAAATCACATGGCTTTACTTGATGAATTTGATGAGTTAAATAAAAAATATGGTGAGTTAGTTGAAGAGCATGATGCATTGAAAATATCACACACATATCTTGAATCTGATTTTAAGAAGTCAAATGAGATAGAGAAAAATTTGAGGATTGAAAATGAAGTTTTAAAAAACACAAACTTGAAGTTTCAAAATGATTTAGAAGCATGTAAAAAAACTAGGATGACTTCTACTTTTAATCAATTGTCAAAACCTAGGGAGAGGCATTATAACTCAAATCATTTAATTAATCCCTTTCCTGGAGTTAGATGTTTTTCATGTGGCATGCTAGGACACATCTCACACACTTGCACGATTCACAATAGTACACATTGGGCGTGGAGACCTAAGGTGCATATCCACATCATATCACACATGCATTGCATTCTTCTCTTCATAAGAAGGAACCCAAACTTGCTTGGGTTCCTAAATCTAACATTTGATAATTTTGTAGGAAGGCTCTCACAAAAGACCTCGTGAGAGTATGTGGTATCTGGACAGTGGATGCTCTCAACATAGACTGGTGATGCTAGCCAGTTTGTTGTACTAGAGTCCAGGACTGGAGGCAAGGTTACTCTTGGAGACAACCCCACCAGGAAGGTGGTAGGAGCAGGTATAATCGGTAATTTCAAGAACCTTATGATTGAAAATGTTTTGCTTGTAGATGGATTGAAGCACAACTTGTTCAACATCAGTCAATTCTGTGACAAAGGCTTCATCGTGCAGTTCTTCACGGATTCATGCATTGTAAGTTTAAGTAACAACACTATTTTGCAGAGAAAGAGGGTCAACAATGTCTACATGCTTAATTTAAATAACAATGAATGTGCTGCTTCTTTTTGCTTAAAAACTGTGATTGATGATTCTTGGTTATGGCATAGGAGGCTTTGTCATGCTAGTATGAAAACCCTTAGGAAAGTGACCCAAAAGGATCTAGTTAGAGGTGTTCCCAAACTTAAGTTTATAAAAGACCACCTTTGTGATGCCTGTCAACTAGGAAAGCAAGTCCACTCCTCTTTTTACCCCATTAAGGACATTAACACCTCTAGACCTTTAGAAGTCCTTCACATGGATTTGTTTGGACCCATTAGCACTGCTAGTTTGGGAGGGAAAGTTTATGATTTTTTTATTGTTGATGACTACTCAAGGTTCACTTGGACTAGATTTCTTTCACATAAAAATGAGTCTTTTGAGGAGTTTAAAACTTTTTCTACTTGGATTCAGAAGAAGCTAGGTTGTGAGATTTTGACCATCCATAGTGATCATGGGGGAGAGTTTAAAAATGAAAGATTTGGAGATTTTTGTGAGGACAAGGGGATTAGCCACAATTTTTCAGCCCCTAGGACCCCTCAGCAGAATGGGGTAGCTGAAAGGAAGAATCGGACCTTGGTGGAAGCCGCTAGAGCCATGCTTGCTGAGTATTCACTTCCAAAATACTTTTGGGCTGAAGCAGTTAACACAGCTTGTTATGTGTTGAATAGGGTGAATGTTAGAGCCAAATTATAAAAGACACCCTATGAGATCCTTAAGGGTAGAACACCCAATCTTTCCCACCTTCATGTCTTTGGTTGTAAGGTTTTCATTCACAACAATGGGAAGTCTCACTTGGGAAAATTTGATCCTAAATCTGATGAAGGAGTATTCTTGGGATATTCTAGTGTTGGGAAGTCTTTTAGGGTGTTTAACAAGAGAACTTTGATGGTGGAAGAGACAACCCTTATAGTTTTAGATGAGTATGATCCTAAGAAATATGGAGTTGAAGATGATGATATTGGAGAGATTACAAGTGGGTTAGAAAATTTGGGAAAGGAGAGTGAGCACCTAAGTGATAGAGGAGTAGAAGGAGTCACCCAAGGAATAGAAAATTTTGATGAAAGGGGAGAAACTTCACACACTTTGCCTAGAGATTGGAGATACTCTACTAGTCACCCCAAGAATTTGATCTTAGGAGACCCTTATAGTGGAATTAAGACTAGACATGGACTTAAGAAGGAGGTGAACCACTCTTCCTTTATTTCTATGACTGAACCCACCACCATTAACCAAGCTCTTTCTGATGAGTTTTAGATTTTAGCAATGCAAGAAGAGTTGAATCAATTTGTTAGGAATGATGTTTGGGAACTTGTGGAAAGACCTAAAGGATAAAGTGTAGTTGGGATAAAGTGGGTCTTTAAGAACAAAGTGAATGATTCAGGAGTGATGGTGAGGAATAAAGCAAGATTGGTGGCTAAGGGGTACAATCAAATAGAAGGGATAGACTTTGAGGAGACTTTTGCCCCTGTAGCTAGATTGGAAGCCATTAGAGTGCTATTAGCCTTTGCCTATTATAAAGGATTTAAGCTTTTTCAAATGGATGTCAAGAGTGCCTTTTTAAATGGGGAGATAAAAGAAGATGTGTTTGTAGAACAATCTCCAGGTTTTGAGAGTTCTCAATTTCAAAATCATGTGTTTAAATTAAAAAAGGCTTTGTATGGTTTAAAGCAGGCACCTAGAGCTTGGTATGAGAGGCTTAGCACATTCTTACTAGAGAGGGAGTTTGTCAAGGGGAGCATAGAGACCACCCTTTTTCTTAGAAGAGTTTGAGATGATTTACTCATTGTTCAGATTTATGTTGATGATATAATTTTTGGATCTTCTAATAAAATATTGTGTGATGATTTTTCTAAAACAATGAGTAGAGAGTTTGAGATGAGTTTGATGGGAGAGTTGTCCTACTTTTTGGGGTTTAGCATAAAACAATTAGAAGATGGAACTTTTCTAAATCAAACAAAATACATAAAGGACATTTTGAAGAAATATGAGATGGACAAAGCCAAGCCAATTAACACTCCCATGAATTCTAATGCTCCATTGGATAAGGACCCAAGTGGTAAGTCGGTTGATCAGAAGAAGTATAGAGGCATGATTGGATCTTTACTTTACTTGGTTGCAAGCCGACCTGAAATCATGTTTAGTGTTTGCCTTTGTACTAGGTTTCAAGCTGACCCTAAGGAATCCCACATGACTGCTATTAAGAGGATTTTTAGATACCTTTTGGGGACACAAGGATTAGAAATTTGGTACCCTAGACATATCACTTCTTTTGAGATTATTGATTTTTCTTGCTCTGATTTTGCAGGATGCAAGGTGGATAGAAAAAGCACTTCTGGAACTTGTCAATTCATTGGACAATCTTTGGTCTCTTGGTCTAGTAGGAAGCAAAACTCTGTTGCACTTTCCACTGCTGAAGATGAATACATTGCTCTTGGAAGTTATGTGGCCCAAGTTCTTTGGTTGAAAAAATAGGTATTGAATTTAGGATTACATGTAAGTACCATCTCAATCTTTTGTGACAATACTAGTGCCATATGCATCTTTAAGAATCCTATCCAACATTCAAGGACTAAACACATTGACATTAGGCATCACTTCATTAGAGATCATGTGACTAAGGGCGACATTGAGTTACACCATGTAACAACTAAAAATCAACTGGCAGACATCTTTACTAAACCACTGGCCTTCAATACTTTCAGCTCTTTAAGGATCAGGTTGGGTGTGATTGACATTAATGCATGAAACTTTTTTTCTTTTGTTTTTCTTTTTATTTTCTTTTGTTTTTGTTTCCTTTTTGTTGTTTTAGCTTTTTTGTGTTTTATTTTTCCCTTTTGTCTCTCTTTACTTAGTTTTCAAAAAAACATCGCTAATATGATACTATATTCCTTGTCCTTGCCTTTGAAAATTTGTAGTCAATATGTTTCTATCTACTCAATCTCTTAGATTGTAGGAATATTTTGTGATTGTGTCTCTTTCTCTAACTTATTTTAGTGGCATAGTTTTCTTTTCTAATTAAAAATCTATCTCAAGTTAAAGATTGTTTATGAAACTGAGATCTTTTCTTAAGCTTGCTTAAGCAAATCTATCTTATACTTATAATGTTTAAAGACTTTTTGTCACATCAAGATTTCTCGTTATTCTTGTCCTTGATTATTAATTCTGCTTGTGGTAACTCTTCCTTATGTTAGAGAGAGTGCTCCTATTCTCTAATATCTGAGAAGATATATTCACAACTTTGTTTTTTAAAAGGTTATAAAAGAGAATATAGCTTGCAAAAACAAAAAAAATTGGCCTATGATGCCAACAAAAGATGCGCAAAGACGCCAAAAATTAAAAAATCTATAAAAAGATGCGCAAAGCGCCATGAAATTGATAAGAGGCATAAAATGAGCCCACTCAAAAGCAAGCTACTCTCCCTTTTTAAATCTTTTAAAACCTAGAAGCGTTGGTTTTCAAAGGATTGACTTCGATTATTTTGCGATTGTGACAAATTCACTTTACTTCATTATTTTATATGATGTTTTTTTTTTCAGCCAAGTAATGGGTGGATTCCTTTTCTCATATCCAATTAGTTTCTTGAGTTAGATCATTGAGTTCAAAAGACGATTCTACCCTAAGAGAACGTTTTGAGCTAAGGGTAACCATAATCGGATATTCTACTATTCTATAGATTGAAGAGCTTATTAACACATTAACTCACAAATTTTTAAATCAATGACATGGAATACTATATCATGTTTATGCCTTGGTTAAAAAAAAAAAAAAGGGAATCTCTTTTGCTTTGCTTTCTTGTTCCTTCCTTTTTGATATGTCAAAAGGGGGAGAAGTTTATGAGGTTCTTTTTTCATCAATCCTGAATTTTTGCGATTAACTATTTTCGTAGTGTTTTGCCATCATCAAAAAGGGGGACATTGTTGCAAACCTATTTTTTATGTATTATATTTTGATGATTGACAAACACTGTTTCTCATGGACTACTTATTGCTTCTAACTTTTCAGGAATCGAAGATCGAACGATCAAGAAGGAGCCAAGTTCAGGATTGCATAGGTTTAGGGTTGAGTCAGTCTGTACGTTTGATTTTCATCTCTTGAGTCTACTTGTAATGGTCAAAGAGACTGATGCTATGTAACCCTTCACACACACACTTGAGAGACTTAGAATTTCTATTTTTACTCATATCGGCCAGAACTATTTTTAGATCGGCCTAGACGATCAGCTTAAAATAGAAAGTCTAATTAAGGATTCTAAATTAAGGCAGCCGACATTAACAGATCATCCTGGACGATACGTTTATCGGCCAGGACGATAAGCTCAAAATAGAAAGAAGTACCCGCCATAGTCAATTATGCTATACTGTATTTTTAAATTATCGGCCAGGACGATCCTAGGATCGGCCTGGACGATATTCACAAAATATGACATAATTGTTCAGGAAATCAAGGAAGTAATTAATGATGATTGATACGATCATATCATCCTGGACGATATCAGGATCGGCCCAGACGATCCAATCAAAAACCTTAAGTTACTTCAGGACGATCAATATCGGCCAGCCCGTATCAAGGGCTATTGTCAGGACGATTTTCCTCTGATTTGAACTGATCGGCCAGGATGATCGTGAGATCGGCCTGGACGATCAAGCCAATTTTCAATCGTCCAGCTTTGTATCCAGGGCTATGCTCTGGCCGATCTTCATTGATTTGTACTGATCGGCCAGGCCGATGTTCATATCAGCCTGGACGATATTGTCGGCAACTTGCAATTATTGAGCTCCTTTAAAGCTCTTTTATTTAAGAGCTCTTGTTCAACGTTTTTCATGACCTTTGGCTGCTGCCTTGACCTGAGAAGACCTTGAGGAGAGAAAGAGAGAGGAGAGAGAGAGAGGATCTTATGAGGGGGAGCTTGTGAGGGGATTCACAAGGGTTGCTTCAAGGGTCGCTCTGCTTCGTCTTCGTCTAGAGTTTCTTGTCCGTGGAAGGGTCGGTAGAAGTAAGGAGTTTGCTTTTGGTTTTTGTTCTCTGCCAGCTTCAGGAGGAAGCAAAAGGAGGAAGATTTTCTGCCTTGCCGGGGTGGCAAAAAGGAGGTTCTTGTGAGGGCTTCTCCGCCTAGCTGTGGGGGTTAAAGGAGAGTCATGTTTTGTAGTGCAGTACTTGGAGGGTGCCTCCAAGGAGTGGATGTAGGTCGAGTCGACTGAACCACTATAAATTTCTGTGTTCTTTTTCTTGCTTCCGCGCTTTTAAATTTCGCATTTATTTCTGTGGTGTGATTTGGTTTATGCAATTTTCTTTTTTTTTGTGAAAATAGTTTTAAAATACCAATTCACCCCCCCTCTTGGTTAGCTTGGGACTAAGTTCATAGGGCTTAACATCCCTAACGAACTTTCACTGAAGATGAAAGTAAGAAAGATGATCCCAAGTATTGTCCATACCTCTGGATGCTTAGTCACCCTCTTGAAGATTGTGTTGTGTTCAAAGATTGTTTTGAGAGGAACTACACCCAAGGTAACATTATAATACCTAAGGAATACTTGGTCGATCCAGAGAAAGCTTCAATTAAAACCATTTCAGGTAACCCTCTTAACTCTCCTTATTTTGTTAAAGATGGTTGGGACATTGCTTTGTCCCGGGCACTTAAAAAGTTGATTAACAAGTCTTTTCGTCTTTCTCAATAGCTGACTATGATAGCCCAGGCCCCGATGTGGAAGGTTGACCTGGGCGCTTCGCAGGAGGATGTTGAGCCACTTTCCTCTCCAGTAGTCACAGGAACTACTGTTAAATGCTTAAAATAAAAGGAATTTGATTTTGTAGAGAGGAAGTGTGTAGATGAGAGATATATTAGGATGGCGGATGGGGGTGTTAAAACCCTCTCCCCACTTTTGTTATCTGACTTCTACTTTGCCCCATCAAAGGCGAAGGGTCAAAAAATGAATAAAAAACATCCATCTGCTTCTATCTTGATGATTAATCATGGAAACGAAATGCAAGTTGATCACTCTCATGTTTTAAATCAAAGTTCCACTGAAGAAAGTCTTAATATCAAAGAAATTGACCTTCCCGAATCAGCTATTCAAGAAGAGGTCAAATGTGAAGCTTTATCAGAAAGTGATTTCCCTCAAATCAATTTTCAAGGAAATCCTATCTTGATAGAACTTTCAGATTCTGGCTCGCTTTCAGGAAATGATGATCCAACGCCTATTGTGTGTGTAGACACTGCCCTAGTTTGCCCTCCCGAAGATATCGAGCAGGTGCAACTCCGTGGCGGTAAAGTCTTACCCCCTAGGCTTCTCCCTCAGGAGAAAGGAAAGTAAATTCCCTTCGAAGATCTGAATCCAAATTCCCCTCAGCAACCAGACTTTCCTTTAATCCCTCCGGGTTTTGAGTCCGTCGTTCCTAAGGTTGATTACAACGTTTTAGCCCACCTTAGGAAGTTGCCAGCAAAATTAAGTAATTATGATGCCCTCCTTCTCTCCAAAGAAATGAGGGAGTCTTTAATTAAAGCGCTTCTCAACCCCGAGATTTGCTTAACCCAGTTGGCTGCAACTTCGAAAGGTGAGACATTCTACTTCAAAGAGGTTCCTGGAGTTACCTTTTTCAGATGAAGATTTGCTCTTGAGAACTACTGACCATAATCGTCCCCTCTACATTACTATAGATGTGGGGAATTTTAAGTTATCAAGAGTCCTCATTGATCCGGGTGCATCGGTCAACATATGTTGGTGGAATTTTGAAAACATGTTTTGAAAATATTGGTTTTCTTTGGGAGTTAAAGTCAAATTCTAATTCTAAAATTGAATCATCCTGTTAGAAAGAATATATCACCTTGAAAGATGAAAATAAAATTTCATAACGGCGTTCAGATTTAGAATTATGAAATTCATCTTGAATATTGTGAGCGGATGCTAAAGAGAAATTCATATGACCCCGAAGGGTCAAAATGAGGTTCAATTGAATATCCAGCTACAATATTCAAGAAGTGTGATTGTTAGGTTCACATCCAAAGCCTTATCAAAGAAAGATATATCTCTCCGAAGCGAGAAAATATCGTTCGATGATAATTCTTTAAATATGATAATAATGATCACTAGTATTTTAAGTTTTTCCAAAGAAATCCAATTGAGTTTTGAAAAATTAATTTTTAAAATCAGGTGTGCGTGGTTCTAAATCTCCTACAAGCGCAAGCCCTCGTAGTTAATTACATCGTAGGGAGATAAAATCTCCTACGAAAACTCTCGATTAAAATAGTGGAAAAATTTTATTAGATTTTCTAGGAGTGATATCAAAAAGGAAGTGAATTTTGGAAACTCAAAAGGGAATGGATCAAAATTGAGCAGTTATTAACGGAGTTAAAGGATGAGAGGTAGGGGACACCTTGAGATTCCGGAACCATCCGGAAGTGTTCCAACTTAGTCTAAATGTTGGGCTTTATGTTTTAGGATTGAAATGAAGCTTTAATTAGAATTGAGCATTTTATTAGAAATTTGGGATTAGATTCCCGAAGTTTGGGGTCTTATAATCAAAGATCTGCCCCGGAACCTAAATCTATTTTGGACACTGGACCACAGTCGTCCGATCCTAACTAATGCAGTGCAAGATCTGGACTTACCCCGGCCTGGATTGGGGAGCCAGCTAACCACCTAATCGATTTAAAATACATGAATCCGGTCTTTTATGAAAGAGTGGTAGGGACGTTATAATTAAAGTTTTGGTGAGGCGGGGCCGACATCTAGAGATTTTCCTAATTGGCCCCTTTGACTTATGTTGGGTGCTAAGATGCTAAGGACTATGAAATTAAAATTTTGACTCTTTAATTTGTATCTAACGCAATGCGTGCTGGTTAACAACCTCAAATCAAATATGCTTGAAATTTTTAAAAACAGGCTTATAAAATAATTTTTTTTAGAAGACTGGACTTCCCCATGTCCGGCACCTCGTCCTCATAGGTCAGACTATCCGGACTCTACCCGCAGGCGGGGAAGGGTCTAAAGCAAGGAAAGAGTAATGCAGAAATATGCATGCGACCCCGGGGTCGATCCCCGGCTAATTCCCTAGATTCATTATCTTTCTATGTTATTTAGACTCACTAAAATTTTAGACTTTTAAGATTATGAGTATAAAACTTTCACACCCTCATGAGCCTCACGTATCCAGGCGAGAACAAAGAGCGGCATGCAATCGCCAAAAAACTAGTAAAAACAAGTAATCCTAAAGGCAATCAAATCATTACATCAAATACAAATTAATTAATAAATGTCCATAGGCAGAATTGCCTTGCTTATTACAAACCAGAATATTACAGAAAGTAAAGTGGCCGGGCACCACTGACAACAACCCGGATTCTAAACCTAGTAATGACGCAAGTTATTTTGAGTGGGATACTCTCAATCTTCAAATCTTCAAATCTTCAATTTCATTCTTCTTTGGACTCCTTTTCTTCAATCTTCTTGGAATCTTCGTAGTAGATTACCCAAATGGATAAGAGGGCACTTCCCTCTAAGGGGAAGGCCACTCTTTCCTCTTTGGGTAAGGAAGAGGTATGATCCAAATTTGGATTTCCAAAAGGAAAAGGAGTGTTCCCTAAAGGGGTATCCTTTCCTCTTTGGAATCCAAGCTTTGGATCTATGTATCCCAACTCAAAATAAACTTTCACAACACTTGACACTTGCACAAATTACATTGGTATCAAAATAAAAATCTAGACTCACCTGCAGGGTTATCCTAAGCAATTAATACGTAAAAAGCAGTTATTCCCAAGCAGTTGTATATGAGCAGAAAAGAAAGTAAACACACTGGCCACGCTCTTTTTATTTGGGGGCTTTAGCAGTTGAATCACTTGTGCAAAGAGTTTATAATATTTATGCATTTTTAATTTGCCCCCTTTTTATATTGCCCTGCATGAGCGTGGCCACCTGCAGAAAACTATGTCAACATCCAGATCGTACCTAACCTAAGGGTAATCTAGTCGCCAAACACATCAATCCATCCACAGAGTACATAAAAAGTAAGCAGACACAGCAAAGCAATTTCATCCACATCATGCAATGAAAACTACGAAAAATCCGGCACACAGCAGTAAAGTAAACACCGGCCTAACCTAGATCTAGAGTTGGTTGTCCTAGCACATCATCTAAAGTATGTGAGAAAGGTCGTGTGGCTGGGATAGATCCTAATGTAGGTGATTAATTAATGTTGTCTAAAAGTTTGGATTTGTTAAGGCTTAAAAGGGGATTTAAATTAAAATCTAAGTATTAATGAATTAAGAGTTTTAATTAGACATATTTTAAAAATTAAATGATTACTACCTTTGTTTCACACCGAGGCCGTGAAGTTTATTTCACCTTCCTTGGGGCTAAGCTAATAGCCTCGTAGGCCTGGGTTACCCAGTAGCAATCGGGGTTGATTAAGTTGATTTAAATTGGTTAGAATTCAAAGAGTGGATTAATATAAAGAAATGGGTTAATTACTGATTTTAAAAGCTTGATTAATTTAAGTTTTCCATTAATCGATTCGTGGCGTTGTGCCACCAGGCTCGAGGAACCAGCCTCCTTAGGACACTTAGCCCCGCAGCCCGGAGTAGTCCAGCCGATAAACCAAATTAATGTAATTGAATTAGAGATTTTTAAAATGTTAAATAATTAAAAATTAATTGATTTTAAGGTTTGACACCCTTTAGAATTCATTCGTGGCGTTGTGCCACCAGGCTCGAGGAACCAGCCTCCTTAGGACACTTAGCCCCGCAGCCCGGAGTAGTCCAGCCAATAAACTTCAACTTTATGGTGGTTGTTGTGTTTTAAAGGATTTCTTAAGTGTATTAAGCATTAAACCAATATTTTCTGAGTTTTAGAATGATTTTGAATTTTATGAAATTTTTAGAATATTTTAATCATTTAATTAAAGGGGTTGAAAGTTGAATTTTTGATTAAGTTCAAATTCTGGAATGTTTGTATTTTATTAAAATATTAGACCTTAATACGATCAGTTAGAAGGTAAGTACGTTGAAATCGGATTTTTCTACATTTTATTACGAAGGTTTGAAGTTTTGAACTAGTTTTAACTAGGGTTTGACCAATTTGTTGACCTTTTGACTTTGACCAGATTTTGAGGGTTTGACATTTTTAGAAAATACTATATTTTAATTAGAGTCATTAGCCACTGAGTTTGATTGATTTGGAATTTTCTATAATTAATGGTGAATTTTAAAAGTTTGGATATTTATGATAATTTTTAATTATTTCAATTAAAGGCTATTCTAGTGATTTGGGCCTAAATGGATCTCAAACTCCTTGAAATCTCTCCCAAAGATCAGAGGTGATCTAAGGGGAGATTACCAAGCATTAAATTAATTCTTGGGATTTTTAATGATTATTAATTAATTAATATTAATTAAACATTGAATTTTACTTAAAATTAAATTAAGGCTTAATTTGATGTCCAATCAAGGGGCTTTTAATTCTCACGGGTTAAGGGTTCAACACTGATTAATTTGAGGTATTAAACTTAAATTTTGGATTTAAAATGGATTTATTGGGATTTATTTAAGGCTAAGGGGCAATTCTAGCAAGGGCAAGCTATGGCTCCTAATTGGTAAACCAAATGGACTCCAAATCTGATGAAATTTGGACCATGGGGTCACCTGATCCCAAGGCCTAAACACACCAAATTTGGGCTCAATTGGAATACTCTAAGGTGGCTAACTAAGCCACCTAAGGTGACCTCTAAGTCACCTTCAAAAAATCCTAGGGAGCTATCCTAAGGTTGGATTGGGGCAAAGTTAGTGGTCCTAAACTCCATATCCTAAGAATAATCAACACACAAAAAACCAGATCCTAATTCTCATTGGATAGGCTTAAATCCCAATTTGAATTTAAGGGTCAACCCATGACCCTTAAACTCAAAATTGGGGGAAAGTGTCCTTAAACTTTTAAAACAGGGGAGACAAAATTTGGACATGTCAAAGACATGCCCAAATTCAATCTCCCAAAGTTCCATGCCCTGGAGACTTAACTACAAACAGTAATTGCATAAATTGAAATAATACCATTAATGAAATTAAGCTTAACACACATGCAATTAGGGCCTGGAACCATAGGGCTTTTGAAGGTCTCCCTGAGACCTTTCCAATGAGCCTAAGAACATCTAATTTGGTCAAGTGTGCAGGGAGATATGGATTTTTGAAGTTCCCTTGAATTTCTGGATTTAATAATCCAGCCATTACACAGTCAGCCGCTCTTTACACGCGGCGCGTCCCGATTGGCTGGAGAATCATTGGCGCTGACTGGGTAACGGTCGGATTAATCATAGTCGTCGGATGCGGGATCAGACGGCTAGGATTCAAGGCGCTCCGGGACCGCGGGATCTAATCCGAGCCGTTGATCGAAATCAACGGCTGAGATTTCGTCTTCAACCTCCGCCTTTGCCCGAAGCCGTGAACATTCTCCGGCGTGATCCGAGCAATCGCACCGGCGAACTTCGACGAAATTTCACAGGGAGGATCAGGGGGGTGGAAACCTTCAATCCAATGGTGGAAATCCGTTGGGGTGAAGGTTTCCTTCACACTTGACCGGACTACCTAGCTAGGGAGCTCGGGATGAAGGAATTACCGCAGAGAAAGCCTCAACGAATGAGCTTCTCTATCTGGAAGCTTCAGGGGATGAAGGCGAGCAGGTTTCCTTCAGAGGCCGCGACTGGAGGACGGCTGGAGGTATGACTTCGAGCGGGACGCCGAAGCCTTTCGCCGGAGTTCGTTCGAAGCAATGGAAGGGACGGTCTGGGAGCTCGAAGGAAGGTGTTGGGAGATCGAGGGAGCTCTGGGGAACCATTTTCAAACTCTGGGATCGTCTGGCGAGCCTTGGGGAGCACTACCCTATTCAGCCTCCTCCCGCGAGCTCGGACGGCCAGGATTGAATCGGAGGAGGTCTTGGATTGATGCCAAGTGGAAAGGGGCACCATTCTAGAGAGCTCGTGAGCCTCAAGCTGGCGAGCCATAGCCTTTGGAAGGCTTTCGGTCTGGGGGGACCACCGGAACTTGCTCTCCATTGGTTCCGACCGCCGCCGGCCATGGTCTGGGTCGGATTGACCAGGGAAGGCCGATGGGGACATGCTGGAGCTAAATGTGGAGCCAATTTGGCCTGGGGAAGATGGGATCGATCCGGTGGCTCGGTTTGGCTCAAACCTGCTTGGTTTGAGTCGGATTGAGCTCGATTCAGGTCAGGCCAGACCCTGGGCTAGATATGGGAGGCAGGTCTGGGTCTGGTGCACCCAATGCAAGTGGCAATTGGGTTGAATTCGATCTGGATTAAAAGATGGCTCGGGTTGATCCAAACCTGCTCGGTTCGGGTCGATTTGGGCTCAACCCAGGTCAGGCCAGACCCTGGGCTTGAGGTGGGAAGTGGGTCTGGGTCTGGTGCACCCAATGCAAGCGGCAATTGGGTCTAATTTGATCTGGACAGGGAGATGGCTCAATCCCAAGTGTTTTTGGGCACTTTGGGCTAGCCTAACTCTTGACCCAAGCTAGCCCAAGGCATGGGCTGGCTGGAGAAGGTGCATTGAACCTAGGGCCACCTATGGGAGGTGTTGGTCAAGCTCAATTGGGCTTAGGTTGAGATTTAGCTCAATCCCAAGTGTTTTTGGGCACTTTGGGCTAGCCTAACTCTTGACCCAAGCTAGCCCAAGGCATGGGATGATCAAGGAAGGTGTGTTGGGTCCATAGGAACCCAATGGCACCCTGATTTGGATTCAATTTGGTTAAGATCAAAAGATGGCTCAAGGGAGGCCTCTTCTTGGTCACTTGGGTCAAGCCATATGGCCAACCCAAGTGAGCCCAAGGCTTGGGTCACCAAGAGGGGTCTCTTGGGTACCCAAGGGGTCATCCCATACATTCAAAGAACTTGGAATGGACTTGATTCAAAAATTTAAAAGAGGAAGGGTGTATGGGTCCATGGGTCAAACTTGGTTGACTTGGTCAACCAAGTTGACCCAAGGTTTGGGTTTGAGTTCAACAAGTTGAGTTTAACATTTAAAATTCATTGGAAGTGGTTTCAAAGGGTTTGGAATTGATTTGAATTGAAATGGGCATTTGAAATCCTATAAGGGTATTTTGGTCAATTTTGACCTATTGGTCAACTAGGGTCAAAAATGGTTCTGAAAAATGCAGTTTACTGCTCAATGGGTTAAAATCAAGAGTCTGGAAGTGATTGGAGACTTTGATGAGGATTCCAGGGTCAAGATCTCAAAGGGGTTAGGTTCAGTGGCATAGGCTGTAAATATTTGAAGGTTTTACAGCCTTTGAATTTTAATTCAGATTCTGGGGTTAGAGACCTCGGAATGAGCTCAAAGTTGGAGGGTAACCTCTAGAGACATGTCTTATCACTTTGCAAGCGATAGACCCTGAATCAGAGGCCATTTGACTGGGTTTTGAAATGTTTGAAAAATCTCTGAAAAGGGTGTTTAGGACAGGGCCTCTAGAGTTTGGATTTGAGTTTGAATTCTGGGTTTGGATTGGATTTCAAGTTTGAATGATTAATATTGAAATATCCAAACCATTTACAATCATGTGGTGATTGTTAATGGGTGGATAAGGTCACAACTAGATTGAAGTTTGGATTGTCAAATTGATTGGATCAAGGTTTGGATATGTTTGAAATTTGAATTAATTTGGATTTGAATTGGATGGAGTTTGAGATTCAAATTGATCAGGTAGAAATCAAATTGAAATTGGAGTGGATCAAATATAGGAATTAATTTAAAATTGAGGTTGATCAAGGGTGGAGATTGATTTGAAGTTGGAGTGATCCTAAGATCTAGAAGAATTCTAAGATCTAGGATTTAAGGGAATCCTAGGCTCTAGAATAGGCTCTAAGGTCTTGGATCTAGAAGGATCCTAAGGTCTAGAGTGGATCCTAGGGTCTAGGATTAGATCTGGATTCTGGAAGGGTCTTAGTGACCTCATACAAAAATGAGGTCAACAAATGGACCCCCAATGTGTGTAGTAGAAGGAACTTCTGCTGCACACATTGGCGTTGACCGAATGGAAGTAGAATTTTGAGAGTGAAAGGGAGATCATCTCCCAACCTCAAGCCTATAGGATGCTAATGGAAGGATTACACCTATTAGATAAGGAAAACTGGTAAAACCAAGGTAGGGAATACCTAACCTTGGGTCTAAGGAAGGGCATCACCCAACCTTAGGTCTACAGGATGCTGATAGAAGACTTACTCCTAGTAGACAAGGAAACTGGAGAAACCAAGGTAGGGAATACCTAGCCTTGGGTCTAAGGAAGGGCATCACCCAACCTTAGGCCTATAGGATGCTGATAGAAGACTTACTCCTAATAGGCGAATTAACTGGAAACCAAAGTAGGGAATACCTAGCTTTGGGTCTAAGGAAGGGCATCACCCAACCTTAGGTCTACAGGATGCTGATAGAAGACTTACTCCTAGTAGACGGATCAACTGGAAACCAAGGTAGGGAATACCTAGCCTTGGGTCTAAGGAAGGGCATCACCCAACCTTAGGCCTATAGGATGCTGATAGAAGACTTACTCCTAATAGGCAGATTAACTGGAAACCAAAGTAGGGAATACCTAGCTTTGGGTCTAAGGAAGGGCATCACCCAACCTTAGGTCTACAGGATGCTGATAGAAGACTTACTCCTAGTAGACGGATCAACTGGAAACCAAGGTAGGGAATACCTAACCTTGGGTCTAAGGAAGGGCATCACCCAACCTTAGGCCTATAGGATGCTGATAGAAGACTTACTCCTAATAGGCAGATTAACTGGCAAACTAGGATGGTGCCACGAAGGGCGTACTCCATCACTAGCGAATGGGAATCAGGATGGTGCCACGAAGGGCGTACTCCACCACTAATCCCCGGGTGAAATGCCAGGGTGGTGCCACAGAGGGCGTACTCCACCACTAGCGGGTCTAATCCTAAGGGAAGGAAAGACCTAACCTTAAGGAGAAGGCGAAGAGCGTTAAAAAAAAAACTTAAAAAAAAAGGTAGAATCAAGTTGTAAATCAAGAAAAGGAAGTTTTATTAATTGATAAAATGAGCTACATCAAGCATAGTATTTCTTAAGGAAACGCCCATTGACAGGTAGCATCGGGTGGTTTCCTTTACAATCTACTAACTGATACGAGCCTCCTTCGTAGACAGTCTCTATAACGAAGGGTCCTTCCCACGTAGGTTCAAATTTGCCTCCCAGCTTCCGATGGGCCAAGATAGGCCTCCGAAGGACCCATACCAAGTCTCCCGCTTGGAAGGTCCTAGGTCGCACTAACTTGTCATGGGCTTGAACCATACGGGATTTATACAACTCTAAACTTTGTTGAGCTTGGAGACGTCGCTCTTCAAGGCCTTCGAGTTCTTCCAATCGTAGTTTTGCATTTTGTTCATTGGTAATTTGATTCTGAACTGCAATTCTGAGCGAAGGGATTTGTATTTCCAAGGGCAGAACAGCCTCAGATCCATACACTAGTGCAAACGGGGTGGATTGGGTCGGGGTTCTATAAGTGGTACGATAAGCCCACAAAGCTTCCACCAACCGCTCATCCCACTGCCGTTTGTTATCATCAAGGGTCTTTTTGACAATTTGCACCAAGGTTTTGTTGAAGGCCTCGGCCAATCCATTCGCCCGAGGGTAATAGATCGTCGAATATCTCCAATCAATATTATGGCGCCTTACAAAACTATTGATTTTTGTAGACTTGAATGCGGACCCATTATCGGATATGATTCTGCGAGGTACGCCGAATCGATATACAATATGGTCACGAAAGAATTTTAAGACATGGTGTGATGTTACGTTTCGTAGGGGAATTGCTTCCGCCCACTTTGAAAAGTAATCAGTCGCTGCTAATATGAAACGATGACCTCTCGCGGAGGGAGGGTCAATCGGCCCAATGATATCCGTGCCCCAACTCTCGAAGGGCCACGAGGCTATCGTAGGGTGTAACACATTAGGCGGCTGATGTAAAACCACACCATGGACCTGACATTGATGACAGTGCTTTGCAGTATTCATGCAATCGTCAATCATTGTAGGCCAATAGTATCCAAGTCTTTTAATCTTTAATTTCATTTTTGGACCCGATTGATGAGCACCGCACAGTCCTGAATGAACTTCATTAACAATTTTCTGGGCTTCTCGCTTGTTCAAACAGCGCAGCCACATGTGATCAAAGGACCGACGGTACAACAGATCGTTAACTAGTGCATATGATAGGGCACGTTTCTTAATCTGGTTGGAGAGTGATTTATCCTGGGGAAGCTTCCCTTCTTTAAGGTAATCGACTAAGGGTCGTCTCCAATCGCCTTCTTCGTCAGTTGTCGAAGAGGCAGAAAGGATCTGAAGGGGAGTCTTACTAATGTGTTCCAAATCTATAAGGGAGAGGGTCTTACGACCCTGTATCTCTATAGGGATGGAATCCTCCTCAGGACATGCAAATTCCTTTGCAAGTTTTGCTAAGGCATCCGCCGCAGAATTGCTTCCACGGGGAACCCTATACAAAGTAGCAATAGGGATTTGTTCCAACAAGTGAAGTGTATACTGGTGATATCCTAGGAGATTCGGATTCAAGACTTTATAAGTTCCGGCGACTTGGTTAATAACCAGTTGGGAATCTCCAAAGATCTTAATCTCTTTAATCTCCATTAGAATTGCAAGTTCCAAACCAGTTATCAGAGCTTCGTATTCATCTTCGTTGTTTGTGCAAGGCTCCGACAAGTGGTAGGAAAAATGCATCATTCCTTTTTCTGGTGTAATAAAAATTAGACCGACTCCAGCCTTTCCAGGAATTACAGATTGTTGAGTCGCAATCCTACGAGAGGATGCTGCTCCATCAAAATATAATTCCCAGATGGCCTCTCCAGATTCCCCCAAACTCATGATTTGTTCGTCGGGTAAGTCATCATTCAGAGGAGAATCTGCTGGCAGCGGGTGTGCTGCCAGAAAGTCGGCGACAGCTTGTCCTTTCACAGCACGAATAGGAGTGAAAGTAATCTCAAATTGCAACAATATCATAGACCAACGAGCTAAACGTCCTGACAACGTAGGTCGGGTCATAAGATATTGCAAAGGATTAACTCTTGAAATCAGACTGATTGAGTGAGAGAGCATGTAATGCCTCAGTTTCTGAGCTGCAAAAACTAAAGCAAGACAATGCTTCTCAATTGACGGGTATCCGATTTCAGTAGGAAGGAGTCTTCGACTAAGGTAGTAGAGGGCATTCTCTTTTCCTTCGTCGTTAACTTGAGCTAACAGGGCACCTAAAGACTCATCTAGAGCTGCGGTGTAGAGGATTAATGGCTTTCTCGGAATCGGAGCTGCCAAGACTGGCGGGTTAGAAAGGTATTGTTTGATATCGTCAAAAGCATTCTGACACTTCTCGCCCCATACGAATTTAGTATCCTTTTTCGCAAGGACAGAAAAGGGTTGACATCTCCCGGAAAGATTAGAAATAAACCTCCTTATATATGCCAATCTACCTTGTAGAGACCTTAACTGAGCAAGGCTCTTAGGGGATGGCATATCTAAGATGGCTTCAATTTTAGCAGGATCTATCTCGATTCCGCGGTGCCTCACTACGAATCCTAAGAATTTTCCCGAAGCGACGCCAAAGGCGCACTTCAAAGGGTTCATTTTCAAATCGTAGCGGCGCAACCGTTCGAAAACAACTCTTAAGTCATACAGGTGAGCCTCTTTAACCTTGCTCTTGACAACTAAATCATCAATATAACATTCAACTTGATTATGAATTAAGTCGTCAAAGATACGGGTCATGGCCCGTTGGTAGGTTGCTCCGGCATTCTTTAAGCCGAATGGCATTACCTTATAACAAAAGATTCCAATAGGGGTTCTGAACGCCGTATTTCTCTCATCTTCAGGGGCCATCTTGATTTGGTTATAACCCGACGAGCCATCCATGAATGAGAAAATAGCATGTGAGGAGGCAATGTCCACCATGAGTTCTGGTATTGGTAGAGGGAACTCATCCTTAGGGCATGCCTTATTCAGATCCCTATAGTCGACACAAATCCGAATCTGACCATTTTTCTTTCGAACTGGCACGACGCTGGCCACCCAAGAGGGGTATTGTTCCTCTCGAATGAATCCGGCTTCTGCCAATTTCTTAACTTCAGAAACGACTTGTTGCTCAATCTCTAAGCGCATGCGTCGAGGAGCTTGTTTAACAGGGATGGCATCATGCCGAACTCCAAGTTTGTGAACTGCTACCTCAGCAGGCAAACCTGGCATTTCGTCATATGTCCAGGCAAAGCAATCTCTAAACTCGAATAACAACTGGATTAAGTCTTGGGTTTCACCCTCGCTCAACAAAGTACTTATGAAAATCGGACGGGGGTCATCATCGTTTCCCAAGTTAATTTCTCTCAACTCATCGACTGTCGACTTAATTTCCTCTTCAAATTCAGGGGGTGCATCCCGAACTTGAAGATCATCGGGATCGTCTAAAGTCTCCAAACAGAGTCCATCTAGAGGACAAGGAGGATCTGTAGGGACATTTGGAGAATCGAGATGGTAAGTTATCATTAGGCAATACTCATCATCATCGAATGAACTAACTGTTCCAAAGCCAATACCACTTGTTGGATTTTTATTTATTTTTGTTCGCCAAATATTCTCGTGGTATCTAGCTTGACCCTTAGTCCATCGGTATGGTATAGAACCTTTAGAAAAAGTATTTTTTACACAAACAGGGAAGTAGCCGAAAGGTAATTCCATTAATTCATTAAAATCTGCCTCCTCAAGGGTTACATCACCTTCGTCCCTTGCGGAGGAGGAGCCAGGAAAGAATTTCTGGACTTTCTTAACTTCACCATCCAAGTTGGGGGCCACTTTGACTTCCAACCCTACAACCCTGCCTGCCGACAGTGGGGTCAGAGAAAGGGCCTCAATCCTTCTAGTGAGCTTTTCATACATTGTTAATTCAGGCTCGTCACTTTTAACTTTTGAAATATCTACCTCAGGGTCACTGTCCTGGTCTAAGGTGAGATCAAATTTTGGAGGAGTATTTATGTTTTGATAATCGAGAGAGAGGGCAGCACCTTGACTTTCTAGTTCACCATCGGAATCTGATTCCAAATCAATATACACAGGTGCTGCTCTCCTGTCTAATGAAGCGCGGCCTCGACCTCGTGCCCTTAAAGCCATCCTCCTACCTCTTTGAGGTAATGTGCTTGGAGGTCTAAGGACAACGATATCAGAGTCGTCTTCACTACTCGATTGAATCATTTCTTGATTGATATCTTTATCTTTTTCTTTCTTTTGGTTGAATTTTTGTCCAACCATTTTCTCCTCAAATTTGATCTCTAATTTAGAATGGGACGAGGACCCTTTTGGTATGAAATATGCAGCATCTTCGTAGATTCCCAATTTCTTGAATCGAGAATGGTTGCAAATCACCCTTAATCACATGTTCAATGCCGTCTCGTTGATACTTAACGCATTGGTGCAGGGTAGATGGAACCATTCTATATTCGTGAATCCAAGGTCTACCTAGAAGTGTGTTAAAGGACGTAGTCGAATCAATTATATGAAATTTAGCTTCAGTTTTTAACCCTCATATTTCCAGGAGTAGAATGATTGAACCTAAAGCTCTCTCGCCCTTCTCGTTGAACCCACGAAGCACCAACCTGTCGGTTGAAAGCTTGCTAGTATCAACTCTGAGATAAGCAAGAGTCTTTATGTTCATCACGTTGACCGATGCACCCGGATCAACAAGGACTCTTGATAACTTGAAATTTCCCACATCTACAGTGATGTAGAGGGGACGATTGTGGTCAGCAGTTCCCAAGAGTAAATCTTCGTCTGAAAAGGTAACCCCAGGGACCTCTTTGAAGTAGAGAGCCTCACCTTCTGAAGTTGCAGCCAACTGTGTTAAGCAAATCTCGGGATCGAGAAGTGCTTTAATTAGAGACTCCCTCATTTCTTTGGAAAGAAGGAGGGCGTCATAAATACTTAATTTTGCTGGCAACTTCCTAAGGTGGGCTAGAACATTGTAATCAACCTTAGGAACGACAGACTCGAAACCCGGAGGAATTAAAGGGAATTCTGGTTGTTGAGGGGAATCCGGACTTAGATTTTCGAATGAGGATTGCTTGCCTTTGTCCTGAGGGGGCAACCTAGGGGGTAAGACTTTACCGCCACGGAGTTGCACCTGCTCGACGTCTTCGGGCGGGCAAACTAGGGCAGTGTCTACACACACCATAGGTGTTGGATCATCATTTCCTGAAAGCGAGTCAGAATCTGAAAGTTCTATCAAGATAGGATTTCCTTGGAAATTGATTTGAGGGAAATCACTTTCTGATAAAGCTTCACATTCGACCTCTTCTTGAATAGTCGATTCAGTGAGGTTGGTTTGATTAACCTCAATATTTATTTCATTAGGAGTTTGATTCAAAACAGGAGAGTCATCAATTTGCATTTGAGATTCATGGTTAATCATCAAGACAGAAGTAGAAGGATGTTTTTTATTCATCTTTTGACCCTTCGCCTTTGATGGGGCAAAGTAAAAGTCAGATAACAAAAGAGGGGAAAGGGTTTTAACACCACCATCCGCCATTCTAATACATCTCTCATCTACACACTTCCTCTCTACAAAATCAAATTTCTCTTCTTTTACATTTTTCTCAGTAGTTCCTAAGACTACTGGAGAGGGAAGTGGCTCAACATCCTTCTGCGAAGCATCCAGGTCAACTTTCCACACCGCGCCTGGGCTATCATAGTCAGCTGTTGAGAAAGACGAAAAGACTTGTTAATCGACTTTTTAAGTGCCCGGGACAAAGCAATGTCCCAACCATCTTCAACAAAACAAGAAGAGTTAAGAGGATTACCTGAAATGGTCTTAATTGAAGCCTTTTCTGGATCAACCAAGTATTCTTTAGGTATTATGATGTTACCTTGGGTGTAGTTCCTCTCAAGCCAATCTTTGAACACAACGCAGTCCTCAAGAGGGTGACTAAGCATCCTGTGGTACGGGCAATACTTGGGATCATCTTTCTTGCTCTCATCCTCAGGCCTCCTAGCCTCTGGCAACTGAAAATCTGGTTTCTTTAACAGACTTCTGAAGATCTTCTTAACTGACTCCCTTTTAAATGGATAAGGCTTTGCCAATCTCTCTCTAAAAGGGATGAAGGAGGGATCTCTAGTATGTTGAGGAACTATCTGAAAGGGCTGCTTCTGAGGCGGCTGTGGTGGAAGTGGAGTGCTAGGCTGACTAATCACTGGCCTCTTTCCTTTATCTACTGCTGATACCACAGCTTTCTTTTCAAATGCTTTCACCAATTTTGGACCCTTCCTTTCTTCAGACTGCTCTCGTAAGAATGGCATCCTAGGAGCCTCTTCCTGCAAATTGCTAGCCTTATTAAGAAGTTTCTCAAAAGTTTTAATAGTGAAACCCTTCAGGAGAAAAGCAACAGGACCGTGGATATTCTTCAAAAGAATCTCCACAGCATGTTGCTCTTGCAACTGGGGTTCACACTTCATCGAGAGGTTTCGCCACCTCAAGATGTACTCAACTAGAGACTCTCCCGGCTTTTGCTTTTCAACCACGAGATCGCCCACAGTGGTGCGTTGTTGCGCTCCAGAAAATCTCTTAAGAAAGAGGTTTTCTAGGTCGCTAAAGGTTCTTACTGAACCGTTGGGCAGATCGGCGTACCATTCAAAAGCAATGCCGGATAGACTACTTACAAATTGGCGAAATAGTAGAGCATCTGACCCTCCTGCATTGCAACAGCTTGCTCGGAAGTGGGCCAGATGCTGTCTCGGATTTTCGATTCCAGTGAAAACTTTAAAAGTTGGTGGCACAAAGCCCTTTGGGTAAGGAACTAAGTCATATTCCTCGGGGTAGGGTCTACCCTTTGAAATAGACACAGTTCCTTGAGCATGGGCTAAGGCCTCCCTTACCTGGTCCTCAATTAACTGCTTGATATCCTTCTGAGGTGGGATCGGAGGAATGGTGGAAACTGCAGGGTGAACTGGAGGTGTCTCTACTGGACAAGGAAAGGTCACAGGTGGTGACTCGAGAGGTCTGGAATTAAATTCTGCCCTTTTGGCCTTTTCTGTGAGCTCTCGAGCTGACTGGTGGATCATAAAAGACTCTTGCTGTGATTTGTCCAACTTCTCTTGCATTTCTCTAACTTGTGACATCATGCTAGCAAGCTGAGTCTCCAAGTTTTTTATGTGTTCTTCATCTCTATCTTTCACAGACTCATCTGACTCTGACTCAACAGCATGTGGATCATCATCTTTAGCAAATCGGCGCTTGCTGGGCTCAGCTTCTTTATTAGATCCTCTAGTTTCGACCACATGAATGCCCCCAACATAATCATCTTCATCTCCAAGGAGATCATCCATATCAGGGTCAAAAGAAGCCATTCCTTCTTTGTTCAACAAAATGTTTCTTATTTCTTGGACTACCTCCTCGACCGGTCTATCCCCAATTGATTTAGGGTCAAGGGGTAAGTATCCTTTATACTCAGCCATATCAAACAACTCTTCAGAATCCATAAGGGCAATGATTTCTGTAAGTTTTGGATTAGGATCTGGTTGAGACTTTGTATCCGGTTCATCTTCCATTTCTAAATCCTGGTCAATTCTCTCCTCTTCGACTATCCCAGAGCTGGTAGTCAGAAGAGTGGCATCCTCTACAGGGAGAGGGACATATTCCTCAGGAGAAGTAGGAGCTTGTAAAGTGATAGTTCCCACATCTGGTAAGGTAAGGTCCTCAGACACCTGACTAAGGGGCCTAGGAATGACACTCGAACTTTGGGGATCATCAACTGGGGTAGCAGGAACGGTGACTATTGGATCCGGAGTCAGACTGGCTGTGGCAGGACTGTCAACTGTAACAACTGGAGTACTAGCCTGAACATCCATCAATTCAACTGAACTCGGAGTAGGGTTGGCTGAAACTCGTTGGAGCTGCAGAATGAACTTAGAAGTTCTAGGAGGTGGTGGCAGATTCTCCAACTTAGTTCTCTTTGGCACATATTTCCTTTCAGGAGATTTAGGTCTTTTTCCTTTAAGGTCCACAGACTTTTGAACTTCAACCCCCTTTGGTTTAACAATCACAGAGGCCAATCTTACAGGTTTATGTGGGGGTACCGGGGGTCTACCAGTAGAGTGGCGGCCTCTCTCGGACCCAGTCAACACAATACCCTCTGTTTGAGAGGACAGAGGGCGTGGCACCCAGTGATATCCATCAACCAGTACTGAAGTAGCGGGCTGTCTAACATACTTCTTATTTTTTCTAACGAATTGTGGGGTTAAATTCTTTGCTTCAGATACTTCTTCCTTCAACACTTCTTTTTGGAAGCGATGTGAGATCACTCCCTTCAATTGTTTCACATATTCTTCTTTAGTCTGTCCAGTCTGTGCAGCGCAGGTATGAATTATATTTCTCAAAGTCCTTGTCTTTTGGAGATGTCTTTCTTTCTGAGTTTTCTTGGTCGAGTAGTCGACCGGGCATGGTGGAGAACGGGCTATCCTAGCTATCCTCTCCTCCCCTTGAGCTGAAGCCAGGGGGTAAAAGCGACTTCCCTTTAGGAGGGGAGAGGAAGCAGGAATAGGTAGCTCCTCAACAGCCTCAGGTTCTACTTGAGCCAAGGTCTTAAAGGGTAGAACTCTCTTAGCCTTAGAGATTTTCTTTCTAAGTCTCCTCAAATAGTTCTTCTTCTGATTCTTAGTGGTGAATCTAAGTCCAGAACTAGACCCTTCTTCAAAAACAGACTTAATTTCAGTGGGAGGCTCAACAACTGGTTCAGACTGTTTCTGATCATCACTGACTACTGGCAAGGTGGGTGCAGATCCCACAATTAACTCAACTACTGGGGGAGTTTCCTTACTGGCATCCAAGCTAACAATCTGGTGTCCATCCATAGAGAGCTCTAGAGTACTAAATCCCATTCCAAAAATAACAGTGCTCCCTTGGTCATTAACAGTCGAAGACAACTCTCGGTCAAAGGAGAAAATCAGTTGGCCAGCCATTTGAAATTTTCTGAAAGTTAAAGAAAATGATTGAAATTAGATCTTTTTGAAAAGAGTGGTAAAAAGTATTTTATTGTTATTATTTTTTGAAAGTATGACATATGTTGGCCCACGAGGAAATCGTATGGGGTAACACATGACAACTTAGAGTTTAAGAAATTTTTTGAGGAAATTTTGAGAATTTGAAAGGGGTTTTCTTACAGGTTCCAAAACACAACGGACAGAGTTTCCCCTTGCCCGAAGGCTTATGGAATTGTGAGAAAGCCCAAGTAAAAAGGAATAGTTTAACCCTCCCCACCCTTAGAAGTCAAAGGGGAAATGAGGGGGTTAAAACTAAAAAGGTTTGGAATGAAATCAAAAATTTTGAATTCTTTTCAATTTTAAGGATTTATATGTTGAACGAGAAATTTATCGACCATAAATCCATAAAATTAAAAAATATATCCAGAGATCTGATTTGACACTGTCGCCTCACAGGCTATGCTGGGGCAGAAGGTCAAAATCAGAACAAAAATCTGAATAAAGCCAAATTTAGAGGTGGAACCTCTCTTTTAACATTTTGTTATTATTTTAGATGTTGGCCACACTCACCCAAGGAAGAAATGAGCAGAGGGATCAACGGAAGAAATGATAGTTAAAACTACCGATGAAACAAAATTTTGCCATTATTAAAGATGGAGAGAGAGATTTGTCCCACCGGGCGTGCCATTTTTTTGTTGGTGGAATTTTGAAAACATGTTTTGAAAATATTGGTTTTCTTTGGGAGTTAAAGTCAAATTCTAATTCTAAAATTGAATCATCCTGTTAGAAAGAATATATCACCTTGAAAGATGAAAATAAAATTTCATAACGGCATTCAGATTTAGAATTATGAAATTCATCTTGAATATTGTGAGCGGATGCTAAAGAGAAATTCATATGACCCCGAAGGGTCAAAATGAGGTTCAATTGAATATCCAGCTACAATATTCAAGAAGTGTGATCGTTAGGTTCACATCCAAAGCCTTATCAAAGAAAGATATATCTCTCCGAAGCGAGAAAATATCGTTCGATGATAATTCTTTAAATATGATAATAATGATCACTAGTATTTTAAGTTTTTCCAAAGAAATCCAATTGAGTTTTGAAAAATTAATTTTTAAAATCAGGTGTGCGTGGTTCTAAATCTCCTACGAGCGCAAGCCCTCGTAGTTAATTACATCGTAGGGAGATAAAATCTCCTACGAAAACTCTCGATTAAAATAGTGGCAAAATTTTATTAGATTTTCTAGGAGTGATATCAAAAAGGAAGTGAATTTTGGAAACTCAAAAGGGAATGGATCAAAATTGAGCAGTTATTAACGGAGTTAAATGATGAGAGGTAGGGGACACCTTGAGATTCCAGAACCATCCGGAAGTGTCCCAACTTAGTCTAAGTGTTGGGCTTTATGTTTTAGGATTGAAATGAAGCTTTAATTAGAGTTGAGCATTTTATTAGAAATTTGGGATTATATTCCCGAAGTTTGGGGTCTTATAATCAAAGATCTGCCCCGGAACCTAAATCTATTTTGGACACTGGACCACAGTCGTCCGATCCTAACTAATGCAGTGCAAGATCTGGACTTACCCCGGCCTGGATTGGGGAGCCAGCTAACCACCTAATCGATTTAAAATACATGAATCCGGTCTTTTATGAAAGAGTGGTAGGGACGTTATAATTAAAGTTTTGGTGAGGCGGGGCCGACATCTAGAGATTTTCCTAATTGGCCCCTTTGACTTATGTTGGGTGCTAAAATGCTAAGGACTATGAAATTAAAATTTTGACTCTTTAATTTGTATCTAATGCAATGCGTGCTGGTTAACAACCTCAAATCAAATATGCTTGAAATTTTTAAAAACAGGCTTATAAAATAATTTTTTAGAAGACTGGACTTCCCCAGGTCCGGCACCTCGTCCTCATAGGTCAGACTATCCGGACTCTACCCGCAGGCGGGGAAGGGTCTAAAGCAAGGAAAGAGTAATGCAGAAATATGCATGCGACCCCGGGGTCGATCCCCGGCTAATTCCCTAGATTCGTTATCTTTCTATGTTATTTAGACTCACTAAAATTTTAGACTTTTAAGATTATGAGTATAAAACTTTCACACCCTCATGAGCCTCACGTATCCAGGCGAAAACAAAGAGCGGCATGCAATCGCCAAAAAACTAGTAAAAATAAGTAATCCTAAAGGCAATCAAATCATTACATCAAATAAAAATTAATTAATAAATGTCCATAGGCAGAATTGCCTTGCTTATTACAAACCAGAATATTACAGAAAGTAAAGTGGCCGGGCACCACTGACAACAACCCGGATTCTAAACCTAGTAATGACGCAAGTTATTTTGAGTGGGATACTCTCAATCTTCAAATCTTCAAATCTTCAATTTCATTCTTCTTTGGACTCCTTTTCTTCAATCTTCTTGGAATCTTCGTAGCAGATTACCCAAATGGATAAGAGGGCACTTCCCTCTAAGGGGAAGGCCACTCTTTCCTCTTTGGGTAAGGAAGAGGTATGATCCAAATTTGGATTTCCAAATGGAAAAGGAGTGTTCCCTAAAGGGGTATCCTTTCCTCTTTGGAATCCAAGCTTTGGATCTATGTATCCCAACTCAAAATAAACTTTCACAACACTTGACACTTGCACAAATTACATTGGTATCAAAATAAAAAATCTAGACTCACCTGCAGGGTTATCCTAAGCAATTAATACGTAAAAAGCAGTTATTCCCAAGCAGTTGTATATGAGCAGAAAAGAAAGTAAACACACTGGCCACGCTCTTTTTATTTGGGGGCTTTAGCAGTTGAATCACCTGTGCAAAGAGTTTATAATATTTATGCATTTTTAATTTGCCCCCTTTTTATATTGCCCTGCATGAGCGTGGCCACCTGCAGAAAACTATGTCAACATCCAGATTGTACCTAACCTAAGGGTAATCTAGTCGCCAAACACATCAATCCATCCACAGAGTACAGAAAAAATAAGCAGACACAGCAAAGCAATTTCATCCACATCATGCAATGAAAACTATGAAAAATCCGGCACACAGCAGTAAAGTAAACCCCGGCCTAACCTAGATCTAGAGTTGGTTGTCCTAGCACATCATCTAAAGTATGTGAGAAAGGTCGTGTGGCAGGGATAGATCCTAATGTAGGTGATTAATTAATGTTGTCTAAAAGTTTGGATTTGTTAAGGTTTAAAAGGGGATTTAAATTAAAATCTAAGTATTAATGAATTAAGAGTTTTAATTAGACATATTTTAAAAATTAAATGATTACTACCTTTGTTTCACACCGAGGCCGTGAAGTTTATTTCACCTTCCTTGGGGCTAAGCTACTAGCCTCGTAGGCTTGGGTTACCCAGTAGCAATCGGGGTTGATTAAGTTGATTTAAATTGGTTAGAATTAAAAGAGTGGATTAATATAAAGAAATGGATTAATTACTGATTTTAAAAGCTTGATTAATTTAAGTTTGCCATTAATCGATTCGTGGCGTTGTGCCACCAGGCTCGAGGAACCAGCCTCTTTAGGACACTTAGCCCCGCAGCCCGGAGTAGTCTAGCCGATAAACCAAATTAATGTAATTGAATTAGAGATTTTTAAAATGTTAAATAATTAAAAATTAATCGATTTTAAGGTTTGACACCCTTTAGAATTCATTCATGGCGTTGTGCCACCAGGCTCGAGGAACCAGCCTCCTTAGGACACTTAGCCCCGCAGCCCGGAGTAGTCCAGCCAATAAACTTCAACTTTATGGGGGTTGTTGTGTTTTAAATGATTTGTTAAGTGTATTAAGCATTAAACCAATATTTTCTGAGTTTTAGAATGATTTTGAATTTTATGAATTTTTTAGAATATTTTAATCATTTAATTAAAGGGGTTGAAAGTTGAATTTTTGATTAAATTCAAATTCTGGAATGTTTGTATTTTATTAAAATATTAGACCTTACTACGATCAGTTAGAAGGTAAGTACGTTGAAATCGGATTTTTTTACATTTTATTACGAAGGTTTGAAGTTTTGAACTAGTTTTAACTAGGGTTTGACCAATTTGTTGACCTTTTGACTTTGACTAGATTTTGGGGGTTTGACATTTTTAGAAAATACTATGTTTTAATTAGAGTCATTAGCCACTAAGTTTGATTGATTTGGAATTTTCTATAATTAATGGTGAATTTTAAAAGTTTGGATATTTATGATAATTTTTAATTATTTCAATTAAAGGCTATTCTAGTGATTTGGGCCTAAATGGATCTCAAACTCCTTGAAATCTCTCCCAAAGATCAGAGGTGATCTAAGGGGAGATTACCAAGCATTAAATTAATTCTTGGGATTTTTAATGATTATTAGTTAATTAATATTAATTAAACATTGAATTTTACTTAAAATTAAATTAAGGCTTAATTTGATGTCCAATCAAGAGGCTTTTAATTCTCACGGGTTAAGGGTTCAACACTAATTAATTTGAGGTATTAAACTTAAATTTTGGATTTAAAATGGATTTATTGGGATTTAATTAAGGCTAAAAGGCAATTCTAGCAAGGGCAAGCTATGGCTCCTAATTGGTAAACCAAATGGACTCCAAATCTGATGAAATTTGGACCATGGGGTCACCTGATCCCAAGGCCTAAACACACTAAATTTGGGCTCAATTGGAATACTCTAAGGTGGCTAACTAAGCCACCTAAGGTGACCTCTAAGTCACCTTCAAAAAATCATAGGGAGCTATCCTAAGGTTGGATTGGGGCAAAGTCAGTGGCCCTAAACTCCATATCCTAAGCATAATCAACACACAAAAAACCAGATCCTAATTCTCATTGGATAGGCTTAAATCCCAATTTGAATTTAAGGGTCAACCCATGACCCTTAAACTCAAAATTGGGGGAAAGTGCCCTTAAACTTTTAAAACAGGGGAGAAAAAATTTGGACATGTCAAAGAGATGCCCAAATTCAATCTCCCAAAGTTCCATGCCCTGGAGACTTAACTACAAACAGTAATTGCATAAATTGAAATAATACCATTAATGAAATTAAGCTTAACACACATGCAATTAGGGCCTGGAACCATAGGGCTTTTGAAGGTCTCCCTGAGACCTTTCCAATGAGCCTAAGAACACCTAATTTGGTCAAGTGTACAGGGAGATATGGATTTTTGAAGTTCCCTTGAATTTCTGGATTTAATAATCCAGCCATTACACAGTCAGCCGCTCTTTACACGCGGCGCGTCCCGATTGGCTGGACAATCATTGGCGCTGACTGGGTAACGGTCAGATTAATCGTAGCCGTCGGATGCGGGATCAGACGGCTAGGATTCAAGGCGCTCCGGGACCGCGGGATCTAATCCGAGCCGTTGATCGAAATCAACGGCTGAGATTTCGTCTTCAACCTCCGCCTTTGCCCGAAGCCGTGAACATTCTCCGACGTGATCCGAGCAATCGCACCGGCGAACTTCGACGAAATTTCACAGGGAGGATCAGGGGGGTGGAAACCTTCAATCCAACAGTGGAAATTTGTTGGGGTGAAGGTTTCCTTCACACTTGACCGGACTACCTAGCTAGGGAGCTCGGGATGAAGGAATTACCGCATAGAAAGCCTCAACGAATGAGCTTCTCTATCTGGAAGCTTCAGGGGACGAAGGCGAGCAGGTTTCCTTCAGAGGCCGCGACTGGAGGACGGCTGGAGGTATGACTTCGAGCGGGACGCCGAAGCCTTTCGCCGGAGTTCGCTCGAAGCAAAGGAAGGGACGGTCTGGGAGCTCGAAGGAAGGTGCTGGGAGATCGAGGGAGCTCTGGGGAACCGTTTTCAAACTCTGGGATCGTCTGGCGAGCCTTGGGGAGCACTACCCTATTCAGCCTCCTCCCGCGAGCTCGGACGGCCAGGATTGAATCGGAGGAGGTCTCGGATTGATGCCAAGTGGAAAGGGGAACCATTCCAGAGAGCTCGTGAGCCTCAAGCCGGCGAGCCACAGCCTTTGGAAGGCTTTCGGTTTGGGGGGACCACCGGAACTTGCTCTCCATTGGTTCCGACCGCCGCCGGCCATGGTCTGGGTCGGATTGACCAGGGAAGGCCGATGGAGACATGCTGGAGCTAAATGTGGAGCCAATTTGGCCTGGGGAAGCTGGGATCGATCCGGTGGCTCGGTTTGGCTCAAACCTGCTTGGTTTGAGTCGGATTGAGCTCGATTCAGGTCAGGCCAGACCCTGGGCTAGATATGGGAGGCAGGTCTGGGTCTGGTGTGTTGGTGGAATTTTGGAAAACGGGTTTTGAAAATATTAGTTTTCTTTGGGGATTTTAAGATTAAGGTTGAGTTCTAATTCTAAGGTCGAATCGACTCGTTAGAAAGAGTATATCACCCCGGAGGACGAAAATAAACTTTCACAACGGTGTTCAGACTTAGAATTATGAAATCCATCTTGAATACTATGATCGGGTTCTAAGAAGAACTTTATATGGCCCCGAGGGGACAAAGTATAGTTCAACTGAGTACCCAATTACAATATTCAAGAAATATGATCATCATATTCGCATCCAAAGCCTTATCGAAGAAGGATGTATCTCCCCAAAGGGAAATAACACCATTCTGCGATAATTCTTGTAATGCGACCACGATGATCATTATTTAACTTTTCCCAAGGAAATCTAATGAAGTTTTAGAAGTTGAGCTTTCTTTAAAATCAGGTGTGTGTGGGGTTCCAAATCTCCTACGAGCGCAAGCCCTCGTAGTTAATTACATCGTAGGGAGATAAAATCTCCCTACAAAAACTCTCGATTAAAATAATGGCAAAATTTTGTTTAGAATTTCTAGGAGTGATATCAAAGTATGAATAGAATTATTGAAAAATCAAAAGGGAATGGATCAAAATTGAGCAGTTATTAACGGAGTTAAAGGATGAGAGGTAGGGGATACTTTGAGATTCCAAAACCATCCGGAAATGTCCCAACTTAATCTAAGTGTTGGGCTTTATGTTTTAGGATTGAAATGAAGCTTTAATTAGAGTTAAGTATTTTATTAGAAATTTGAGACTATATTCTCGAAATTTGGGGTCTTATAATCAAAGATCTGCCCCGGATCCTAAATCTATTTTGGACACTGGACCACAGTCGTCCGATCCTAACTAATGCAGTGCAAGATCTGGACTTACCCCGGCCTGGATTGGGGAGCCAGCTAACCACCTAATCGATTTAAAATACATGAATCCGGTCTTTTATGAAAGAGTGGTAGGGACGTTATAATTAAAGTTTTGGGGAGGCGGGGCCGACATCTAGAGATTCTCCTAATTGGCCCCTTTGACTTATGTTGGGTGCTAAAATGCTAAGGACTATGAAATTAAAATTTTGACTCTTTAATTTGTATCTAATGCAATGCGTGCTGGTTAACAACCTCAAATCAAATATGCTTGAAATTTTTAAAAACAGGCTTATAAAATAATTTTTTTTAGAAGACTGGACTTCCCCAGGTCCGGCACCTCGTCCTCATAGGTCAGACTATCCGGACTCTACCCGCAGGCGGGGAAGGGTCTAAAGCAAGGAAAGAGTAATGCAGAAATATGCATGCGACCCCGGGGTCGATCCCCGGCTAATTCCCTAGATTCGTTATCTTTCTATGTTATTTAGACTCACTAAAATTTTAGACTTTTAAGATTATGGGTATAAAACTTTCACACCCTCACGAGCCTCACGTATCCAGGCGAAAACAAAGAGCGGCATGCAATCGCCAAAAAAACTAATAAAAACAGGCAATCCTAAAGGCAATCAAATCATTACATTAAATACAAATTAATTAATAAATGTCCATAGGCAGAATTGCCTTGCTTATTACAAACCAGAATATTACAGAAAGTAAAGTGGCCGGGCACCACTGACAACAACCCGGATTCTAAGCCTAGCAATGACGCAAGTTATTTTGAGTGGGATACTCTCAATCTTCAAGTCTTCAAATCTTCAATTTCATTCTTCTTTGGAATCCTTTTCTTCAATCTTCTTGGAATCTTCGTAGTGGATTACCCAAATGGACAAGAGGGCACTTCCCTCTAAGGGGAAGGCCACTCTTTCCTCTTTGGGTAAGGTAGAGGTATGATCCAAATTTGGATTTCCAAATGGAAAAGGAGTGTTCCCCAAAGGGGTATCCTTTCCTCTTTGGAATCCAAGCTTTGGATCTATGTATCCCAACTCAAAATAAACTTTCACAACACTTGACACTTGCACAAATTACATTGATATCAAAATAAAATTCTAGACTCACCTGCAGGGTTATCCTAAGCAATTAATATATAAAAAGCAGTTATTCCCAAGCAGTTGTATATGAGCAGAAAAGAAAGTAAACACACTGGCCACGCTCTTTTTATTTGGGGGGCTTTAGCAGCTGAAGCACCTGTGCAAAGAATTTATAATATTTATGCATTTTTTTGATCTGCCCCCTTTTTATATTGCCCTGCATGAGCGTGGCCACCTGCAGAAAACTGTGTCAACATCCAGATCGTACCTAACCTAAGGGTAATCTAGTCGCCAAACACATCAATCCATCCACAGAGTACAGAAAAAGTAAGCAGACACAGCAAAGCAATTTCATCCACAACATGCAGTGAAAACTACGAAAAATCCGGCACACAGCAGTAAAGTAAACACCGGCCTAACCTAGATCTAGAGTTGGTTGTCCTAGCACATCAACTAAAGTGTGTGAGAAAGGTCGTGTGGCTGGGGTAGATCCTAAAGTGGGTTGTTAATTGAAATTGTCTAAAAGTCTGGGTTTGTTAAAGCTTAAAAGGGGATTTAGATTAAAATTTAAGTATTAATGAATTAAGAATTTTAATTAAATATATTTTAAAAGTTAATTGATTACTACCTTTGTTTCACACCGAGGCCGTGAAGTTTATTTCACCTTCCTTGGGGCTAAGCTAATAGCCTCGTAGGCCTGGGTTACCCAGCAGCAATCGGGGTTGATTAAGTTATTTAAGTTGGTTAGAATTAAAAAAAAAAAGGTGGATTAATATTAAAAATGAGTTAGTTACTGATTTTAAAAGCTTGATTAATTTTAGTTTGTCATTAATTGATTCGTGGCGTTGTGCCACCAGGCTCGAGGAACCAGCCTCCTTAGGACACTTAGCCCCGCAGCCCGGAGTAGTCCAGCCGATAAACCAAATTAATGTGATTGAATTAGAGATTTTTAAAAAAGTTAAATAATTAAAGATTAATCTATTTTAAGATTTAACACCCCTTAGAATTCATTCGTGGCGTTGTGCCACCAGGCTCGAGGAACCAGCCTCCTTAGGACACTTAGCCCCGCAGCCCGGAGTAGTCCAGCCAATAAACTTCAACTTTAGGGTGGTTGTTGTGCTTTAAAGGATTTGTTAAATGTTTTAAACATTAAGTTAACATTTTCTGGAATTTTAGAATGATTTGAGCTCTTATGAATTTTTTTAGAATATTTTAATGATTTAATTAAAGGGTTGAAAATTGACTTTTTGATTAGGTTCAAATTCTGGAATGCTTGTATTTTATTAAAATACTAGACCTTACTACGATCAGTTAGAAGGTAAGTACGTTGAAATCGGATTTTTCTACATTTTATTACAAAGGTTTGAAGTTTTGAACTAGTTTTGACTTAAAGTTGACCGATTTGTTGACTTTTTTAAAACATTGCAAATTTCTGGAATTTAGTATTTTTAATAAATATTAGACATTACTATGAGTTGAATGCAATTGAGTTTGGGTGATTTGGATGTTTCTGGAATTAGTTATGAATGTTTGAAGTTTGGGTAATTATGGAATTTTTTGAAAATTACTTAATTAGAGGGCCATTTTATGATTTTTCTCCAAATGAATCCCAAACTCCTTGAAATCAACTCCAAAGGTCAGAAATAACCTAAGGAGAGATTTCCAAGTGTTTTGGAAATTTTTGGAATTTTTAATATTTTTTAATTAATTAAATGAATTAAATATTGATTTTTACTAAAAATTAGATTAAGGTTTAAATTGCTGTCAAATAATTTTGGTTTTAATTTTCATGGGTTAAGGGTTTAATTCTGGTCAGTTAGAGGGGTTAAACATATTTTTTGGGTTTAAAATGGATTTATTAGATTTTCCGGAAGGTTTAGGGGCTTAATTAGGGCTTAAACTTAGGAAAATTAATTAGGGACCTTAATGACTACTAAATTCAGTGAAAATTTTCCCTAAGGCTGAGAGTGTCACTAAGTTTAAATGGTTCAAATTTCAAGTTCAAGTGAAATACATCCTATTCACAATAAATTTTCTAAATTCTCTAATCAAAGTCCTTAAGTTTTGTCCTTAATTATGTCACTAGGTTCACTAGGTTTGAATCAAGATTTTAACTAACCCTTGACTAAGCATGAAATGAATACACAATAGCAACCAATTCCTAGATCTAAGAGAGCCTTAGACTAAGTGGAAGTGTGTGCTACCTAAAGCATGCAAAGAATAATCATAAGTCAATTAATTAAAGATCTAATCAATGAACCCTTACCAAAGTAATTGTTCATTGATTGACTCTCATTCCCCACTAACTCTATTCAAATAGCCTTAATCCATGCTTAAAATTTCAAGGGGATCTCCCAAAATTTAAAGACTTAAATACATATAATTTTAAAATAATTTTAAAACACATATATAAATATATAAGTTTTAAAAGAAAATAGTTCAAAATATTATCAAACTAAAATGTTTTAAATATTGAGAGATCTACTGATTTTTTTTAAATCTTTTGGAAATAATAAAAAAAGAATAATTCTCAAAATATTTAATTAAATATTAATTCCATATCAAACATATTCAAATAACTAAAATCAATAAAAATAAAATTGAGTTTTAAATATTGAAAATAGTCTTTTTTATTAAAATACATATCTGTATTTTAAATATCAACATATGTTTTAAAATAAACCTCTTTTTTCATTTTCATTAAATATATAATATTATTTTAATTAAATATTAACTCAAATTAATCACTATTTAAAATATTTTTAAAACATATTAATATTTTAATTTGAAAATAATTTTAAATTAACACTTTTAATTTACTGATAATATCTATATAAAATAAATATTTTTTATAATTTTAAAATAATTTTAAATTAATTTGAAAGCAATCTGTAATTAAAAAAAATGATTTAAACTAAATAAAATCATTTTTTTTAATTACCCGGCGGCTAGCTGCACACGTGGAGCTCCCTGATTCGGCCAAACCAGAGGCGGCTGCTAGTGGGACACGCGGCGCGCTCTGGTTCGCGGAGCCAAAAACGCGGAGGCGGCGCGACGGCGTGACGGCGGTCAGCCACGCGTCGGTCGCGGGGCGCTGGACGCGGTTTCACTTAACCACGTCAGCGAGCCCTGCGCGCCGTCGGATCATCACTGGTTCGATCCAACGGACGAGATCACATCCCGCGACTGATCTCGGCGGGACAAGATCAGACGGCGTGATTCAATCCCGCGGTCTCTGATCCGAGGGTCCAGATGTCGCCGGACGGCGGATCAGACAACGGATCGAGCGCACGGTTATAGCGGTCCGCGGAAGGGCTCGATCTGGACCGTTGATCGAGCGATCAACGGTCCAGAAAACGTACACTCACCGGAGACTGCGAGTGACGCCCTAGAAACGGTTTTTTGACTCGTTTGAACGAACGGGTCGATCATTTCACTTGAAATTTTAAACATAGATTAAGGACATGAACAGAAATCATGGGGAATAGTTTGTTTTAGCTAAGACCCTAAAAGCGTAAAGCTATTTAGACCTAACTAATGTGACCTAGATCTAGGGTTTTAGGGAGTTATACCGTTAGATCTTCGAAATTTCTGGATGGTTGAGCTTGTAGATTGTCCAAGTGAAGATTCCCAGCAAAAATCCAAGCTCGAACGCGTCTAGATCGGCTGCTATAGGCTTGGGACGGTCTAGGTGGTGGTTTCGCCGGAGAACTCGCCGCCGGTGACGTGCAACCACCTGGGTTTTGTAGTGGGAAGGTAGAGGAAGCTCTGGAGATTCAAAACGAACTGGGGGCGGGGCTTGAGAGGGCTTGAGTAGTGAGAGATGATTAGGGTTCGAATATTGTGCATTAAGCCCCTTTTCCCCCTATTCAAACGCCCCCAGGCCAAACGAATGGCTGGGATTGACTCCTGGGCTCTCCAGATGTTGCCAAGTGTCCCTGGGAAAGCTGGAAGGCTGCCCCAAAGGCTGGACATGCCTCATTTCCATTGGGTGGACTTGGGATGAGTGGGAGGGAACATTGCCTAAATAGCCTAAGCCAAGCCCTTGGAGCAGCTTAAGCAGAGATTAATTAGGGAAATAAAGTAAAAAGGGAGCTTTTGGCATGTGATATAGGGAGGAAGAGGGGTTTAATAAGGCTTTGACCATGAAAAATAGGTTTTTAAGGGGTATTGACCATTTTGACCAGTCAACTGGTCAATGGGTGCTGATGTGGCATAGGAGGGGTCAAGGCTACAGGTTGGAGAAGCTCCAAGCCTAAACTCACACTCTTTGAGGTCAAAATGGGAGGTTTGACCAATTCAAAGAGGGATTTAAGGCTTTGTTGACTTGATTTGACCAGTCAACCAGGTCAAAATTGGTGATGTGGCACTTGAGGAGGTGGAGGAATACTTGGAATGGTTTAATCAAGGATCAAGAGTTCAAAGTCAAGGCTAGAAGGGATGGGAGCAAATGCCATCACAAATTTGACCAAGGATTGAGGGTTGACTCAGTCAAACCAAGTTGGGTTGAGCTCAAAATGGGTTTAGAAATGTTCAAGGCTTTGAATAGAATGATTTTAAGGGTTTGAAGATATTGACGTGGTTAAATAAGTTGAAATGGTTCATTTGAAGCCTTAAGGATCCATTGGGTCAAACCATGTTGACTGAGTCAACTAGGTTGACCCAATGGGTAAGTCTGGGCTGGACAGGTTTGAAAAGACATTTGAAGACCATTGAGGGTGGTTCCTGGGCCTGGGGGGGGTCAAATTGATCAAAATCCCTATTTGAGTCCCTAAGGGCCTGTTTGGTCAACCTGGGTTGACTTGGTCAACCAGGTTGACCCAGGGTCTGGGTTTGGGCTCAACAGGTTTGAAATGACATTTTGAGGTCAATGGAAGTGGTTGGGTGACCTAAAAAGGTCATTTGGGTCAAAACACATGTTTGGACCCTTAAAGGGTCCCTTGGGTCAAACCAGTTGACTTGGTCAACCAGGTTGACTCAAGGGTTGGAAATGGGTTCAAAAGATTTGAAATGACATTTGAAATTTGTTAAAGGTGGTTGCATCCCATTTGGAACTCATTTGGTTTGAAATCCCCATTTGAGCCCCATAGGGGTGTTTTGGTCAATTTTGACCTATTGGTCAACTATGGTCAAAAATGGGTCTGAAAAATGCAGTTTACTGCTCAATGGGTTAAATTCAAAGGTCTGGAAGTGATTGGAGGCTTGGATAAGAGTTCCAAGGTCAAAATCTCAAAAGGGTTATGCTCAGTGGCATAGGCTATAAATATTTGAAGGTTTTACAGCCTTTGAATTTTAATTCAGATTCTGGGGTTAGAGACCTCAGAATGAGCTCAAAATTGGAGGGTAGCCTTTAGAGACATGTCTTATCACTTTGCAAGTGATAGACCCTGAATCAGAGGCCATTTGACTGGGTTTTGAGATGTTTGAAAAATCTCTGAAAAGGGTGTTTAGGACAGGGCCTTAAAGGTTTGAATTTGAGTTTAAAATCTGGGTTTGAATTTGATTTGAAGTTTGAATTAATTTGGACTTGAATTGGGTGAAGTTTGAGATTCAAATTGGTCACAGGTAGGAATCAAATTGAAATTGAAGTGGATTAAATACAGGAATTGATTTAAAATTGAGGTTGATCAAAGGTGGAGGTTGATTTGAAGTTGGAGTGATCCTAAGATCTAAGAGAGTTCTAAGATCTAGGATTTAAAGGAATCCTAGGCTCTAGAATAGGCTCTAAGGTCTAGTTCTAGGAAAGATCCTAAGGTCTAGAGTGGATCCTAGGGTCTAGGATTAAATTTAGAATCTGGAAGGGTCTTAGTGACCTCATACAAAAAATGAGGTCAACATGGTGCACCCAATGCAAGTGGCAATTGGGTTGAATTCGATCTGGATTAAAAGATGGCTCAGGTTGATCCAAACCTGCTCGGTTCGGGTCAATTTGGGCTCAACCCAGGTCAGGCCAGACCCTGGGCTTGAGGTGGGAAGTGGGTCTGGGTCTGGTGCACCCAATGCAAGCGGCAATTGGGTCTAATTTAATCTGGATAGGGAGATGGCTCAATCCCAAGTGTTTTTGGGCACTTTGGACTAGCCTAACTCTTGACCCAAGCTAGCCCAAGGCATGGGCTGGCTGGAGAAGGTGCATTGAACCTAGGGCCACCTATGGGAGGTGTTGGTCAAGCTCAATTGGGCTTAGGTTGAGATTTAGCTCAATCCCAAGTGTTTTTGGGCACTTTGGGCTAGCCTAAATCTTGACCCAAGCTAGCCCAAGGCATGGGCTGATCAAGGAAGGTGTGTTGGGTCCATAGGAACCCAATGGCACCCTGATTTGGATTCAATTTGGTTAAGATCAAAAGATGGCTCAAGGGAGGCCTCTTCTTGGTCACTTGGGTCAAGCCATATGGCCAACCCAAGTGAGCCCAAGGCTTGGGTCACCAAGAGGGGTCTCTTGGTACCCAAGGGTCATCCCATACATTCAAAGAACTTGGAATGGACTTGATTCAAAAATTTGAAATAGGAAGGGTGTATGGGTCCATGGGTCAAACTGGTTGACTTGGTCAACCAAGTTGACCCAAGGTTTGGGTTTGAGTTCAACAAGTTGAGTTTAACATTTAAAATTCATTGGAAGTGGTTTCAAAGGGTTTGGAATTGATTTGAATTGAAATGGGCATTTGAAATCCTATAAGGGTATTTTGGTCAATTTTGACCTATTGGTCAACTAGGGTCAAAAATGGTTCTGAAAAATGAAGTTTACTGCTCAATGGGTTAAAATCAAGAGTATGGAAGTGATTGGAGACTTTGATGAGGATTCCAGGGTCAAGATCTCAAAGGGGTTAGGTTCAGTGGCATAGGCTATAAATATTTGAAGGTTTACAGCCTTTGAATTTTAATTCAGATTCTGGGTTAGAGACCTCGGAATGAGCTCAAAGTTGGAGGGTAACCTCTAGAGACATGTCTTATCACTTTGCAAGCGATAGACCCTGAATCAGAGGCCATTTGACTGGGTTTTAAAATGTTTGAAAAATCTCTGAAAAGGGTGTTTAGGATAGGGCCTCTAGAGTTTGGATTTGAGTTTGAATTCTGGGTTTGGATTGGATTTCAAGTTTGAATGATTAATATTGAAATATCCAAACCATTTACAATCATGTGGTGATTGTTAATGGGTGGATAAGGTCACAACTAGATTGAAGTTTGGATTGTCAAATTGATTGGATCAAGGATTGGATATGTTTGAAATTTGAATTAATTTGGATTTGAATTGGATGGAGTTTGAGATTCAAATTGATCAGGTAGAAATCAAATTGAAATTGGAGTGGATCAAATATAGGAATTGATTTAAAATTGAGGTTGATCAAGGGTGGAGATTGATTTGAAGTTGGAGTGATCCTAAGATCTAGAAGAATTCTAAGATCTAGGATTTAAGGGAATCCTAGGCTCTAGAATAGGCTCTAAGGTCTTGGATCTAGAAGAATCCTAAGGTCTAGAGTGGATCCTAGGGTCTAGGATTAGATCTGGATTCTGGAAGGGTCTTAGTGACCTCATACAAAAATGAGGTCAACAACATAATGAACATAAAAATCCTCGCATACCTCAGAGTTGATACTAGCAAGCTCTCAACTGATAGGTTGGTGCTTCGTGGGGTTCAATGTAAAGGGCGAGAGGGCTTTAGGTTCAATCACACTACTCTTACAAATAAGAGATTTGAAAAACTGAAGCTAAAATTCATATAATTGATTCGGCGACGTTCTTTAATGCCCTTTTAGGTAGACCTTGGATTCATGAATATAGAATGGTTCCATCTACCCTTCACCAATGCATCAAGTACCAACGAGATGGCATTGAACACGTGATTAAGGGTGATCTGCAACCATTTTCTATTCAAGAAATTGAGATCTACAAAGATGCTACATTTTTTGTTCCAAAAGGGTCCTCGTCCCGTTCTAAGTTAGAGATCAAAATTGAGGAGAATTTGGTTGGACAAAAGTCCAATCAAGAGAAAGAAAAAGAAAATGTTATTGATCAAGAAATGATACAATTAAGTAGTGAAGACGACTCTGATATCGTCGTCCTTAGGCCTCCAAACACATTACCTCAAAGAGGTGGGAGGATGGCCTTAAGGGCACGAGGTCGAGGTCATTCTTCATCAGAGAGGAGAACAACACCTATTTATATTGATTTGGAATAAGATTCCGATATTGAGTCCAAGAACCAAGATGCTACCTTCTCCCTCAATTATAAAATACAAATACTTCTCCAAAATTTGATCTCATCTTAGAGGAGGACAGTGACATTGAGGAAGAAATTGTAAAGGTGAAAAGTGACGAGCCTAAATTAACAGTGTATGAAAAGCTCAGTAGAAGGATTGAGGCCCTTTCCCTGACCCCACTGTCAGCTGGAAGGATTGTAGGGTTAGAAGTAAAAGTGGCCCCCAATTTGAACGGCAAAGTAAAGAAAGTCCAGAAATTCTTTCCTGGCTCCTCCTCCGCGTGGGATGAAAGTGATGTAACCCTTGAGGAGGCATATTTTAATGAATTAATGGAATTACCTTTCGACTACTTCCCTGTTTATGTAAAAAATACTTTCTCTAAAGGTCCTGTACCATACCGATGGACTAAGGGTCAGGCCAAATACCACGAAAATATTTGGCAAGCAAAAATTAAGGATAATCCTACAAGTGGTATCGGCTTTGGAACCATTAGTTCATTCGATGACGATGAGTATTGCCTAATGATAACTTACCATATTGAATCGCCAAATGTCCCTACAGATCCTTTATATGCTCTTGATGGGCTCTGTTTGGAGACTTTAGATGATCCCGATGACCTTCAAGTTCGGGATGCACCCCCTGAATTAGAAGAAGAAATTAAATCAACAGTTGATGAACTAATAAAAATTAACCTGGGAACCGATGATGACCCCCATCCAGTCTTTATAAGTGCTCTACTGAGCAAGGGTGAAACCAAAAATTTGATCCAACTCTTGTCTGAGTTTAGGGATTGCTTTGCCTGGACGTACGACGAAATGCCAGGTTTACCTGCTGAGGTAGTAGTTCATAAACTTGGAGTTTGGCATGATGTCATTCCTTTCAAACAAGTTCCTCGACGCATGCACTTAGAAATCGAGCAACAAGTCATTTCTGAAGTTAAAAAATTGGCCGAAGCTGGGTTTATTAGATAGGAACAATACCCCTCTTGGGTGGCCAACGTCGTGCCGGTCTGAAAGAAAAACGGTCAAATTCGGATTTGCGTCGATTATAGGAATCTGAATAAGACATGTCCTAAGGACGAGTTGCCTCTACCAATACCAGAACTCATGGTGGACATTGCCTCCTCACATGCCATTTTCTCATTCATGGATGACTCATCGGGTTATAACCAAATCAAGATGGCCCCAGACGATGAGAGAAATACTGCGTTCAGAACCCCTATTAGAATCTTTTGTTACAAGGTGATGTCATTTGGCTTAAAGAATGCCAGGGCAACTTACCAACGGGCCATGACCCGTATCTTTGACGACTTAATTCACAATCAAGTTGAGTGATATATTGACGATTTAGTTGTCAAGAGCAAGGTCAAAGAGGCTCACCTATACGACCTAAGAGTTGTATTTAAACGGTTGCGCCGCTATGATTTGAAAATGAATCCCTTGAAGTGTGCCTTCGGCGTTGCCTCAGGGAAATTCTTAGGATTCGTAGTGAGGCACCACGGAATCGAGATCGACCCTGCTAAAATCAAAGCCATCTTAAATATGCCATCTCCTAAGAGCCTTACCCAGTTAAGATCTCTACAAGGTAGATTGGCGTATATAAGGAGGTTTATTTCTAATCTTTTCAGGAGATGTAAACCCTTTTATGTCCTTGCGAAAAAAGACACTAAATTCGTATGGGACGAGAAATGTCAAAATGCTTTCGATAACATTAAACAATACCTTTCTAATCCGCCAGTTTTAGCAGCTCCAATTTCAGGAAAACTGTTAATTTTCTACACTGCAGCCATAGATGAGTCTTTAGGTGCCCTGTTGGCTCAAGTCAACGATAAAGGGAAGGATAATGCTCTCTATTACCTTAGTCGAAGACTTCTTCCTACTAAAATTTGATACCCATTAATTGAGAAGAATTGTCTTGCTTTGGTTTTTGCAGCTCAGAAACTGAGGCACTACATGCTCTCCCACTCAATCAGCTTGATTTCAAGAGTTAATCCTTTGCAATATATTATGACCCGACCTACGTTGTCAGGACATTTAGCCCGTTGGTCTATGATATTAATACAATTTGAGATTACTTTCACTCCTCTTCGTGCTGTGAAAGGACAAGCCGTTGCCGATTTTCTGGCGGCACACCCGCTGCTGGCAGATTCGCCCCTGAACGATGATCTACCCGACGAACAAATCATGAGTTTGAGGGAATCTGGCGAGGTTGTCTGGGAATTGTATTTTTATGGAGCAGCATCCTCTCATAGGAATGCAACCCAACAATCTATAATTCCAGGAAAGGCTGGAGTCGGTCTAATTTTCATAACGCCGGAAAAAGGAATGATGCATTTTTCCTATCATTTATCGGAGCCCTGCACAAATAACGAAGCTGAATACGAAGCTCTGATAACCAGTTTGGAACTTGCAATTCTAATGGAAATTAAAGTGATTAAGATCTTTGGATATTCCCAGTTGGTGATTAACTAAGTGGCCGGAACTTATAAAGTCTTGAATCCTAATCTCCTAAGATACCACCAGTACACACTTCACTTGTTGGAACAAATTCCTACCGCCACTTTTGTATAGGGTTCCCCGTGAAAGTAACTCTGCAGCGGATGCCCTAGCAAAACTTACAAAGAAATTTGCATGTTCTGAGGAGGATTCCATCCCTATAGAGATTCAGGGTCGTAAAGCCCTCTCTCTTATAGATTTGGAACACATCAGTAAGACTCCCCTTTAGATCCTTTATGTCTCTTCGTTAACCGACGAAGAAGGCGATTGGAGACGACCCTTAATCGACTACCTTAAAGAAGGGAAGCTTCCCCAGGATAAGTCACTCTCCAACCAGATTAAGAAACGTGCCCTATCATACACACTAGTCAACAATTTGTTAAACCGTCGGTCCTTCGATCACATGTGGCTTCACTGTTTGGACAAGCGAGAAGCCCTGAAGATTGTTAATGAGGTTCATTCAAGACTATGCGGTGCACATCAATCAGGTCAAAAAATGAAATTTGAAAATTAAAAGACTTGGATACTACTGGCCTATAATGATTGACGATTGCATGAATACTGCAAAGCACTGTCATCAATATCAGGTCCATGGTGTGGTTTTTCATCAGCCGCCTAATGTGTTACACCCTACGATAGCCTCGTGGGCCTTCAAGAGTTGGGCACAGATATCATTGGGCCGATTGACCCTCCCTTCGCGAGAGGTCATTGTTTCATATTAGCAGCGACTGATTACTTTTTGAAGTGGGAGGAAGCAATTCCCCTACGCAACGTAACATCACACCATGTCTTAAAATTCTTTCGTGTCCATATCGTATATCGATTTGGCGTACCCTGCAGAATCATATCCGATAATGGGTCCGCATTCAAGTCTACAAAAATCAGCAGTTTTATAAGACGCCATAATATTGATTGGAAATACTCGACGATCTATTACCCTTGGGCAAATGGATTAGCCGAGGCCTTCAACAAAACCTTGGTGCAAATTATTAAAAAGACCCTTGATGATAACAAACGACAGTGGGATGAGCAGTTGGTTGAAGCTTTGTGGGCTTATCGTACCACTTATAGAACCCCAACTCAATCCACCCTGTTTGCACTAGTATATGGATCTGAGGCCATTCTACCCTTGGAAATATAAATCCCTTCGCTCAGAATTGTAGTTCAGAATCAGATCATAAATGAACAAAATGCAAAACTGTGGTTGGAAGAACTCGAAGGCCTTGAAGAGCAACGTCTCCAAGCTCAACAAAGTTTAGAGTTAAATAAGTCACGTATGGTTCAAGCCCATGATAAGCTAGTGCGATCTAGGACCTACCAAGAAGGAGACTTAGTGTTGGTCCTTCGGAGGCCTATCTTAGCCCCATTGAAAGTTGGGAGGTAAATTTGAACCCACTTGGGAAGGATCCTTCATTATAGAGACTGTCTATGAAGGAGGCTCGTATCAGTTAGTAGATTGTAATGGAAATCACCCGATGCTACCTGTCAATGGGCGTTTCCTTAAGAAATACTATGCTTGATGTAGCTCGTTTTATCAATTAATAAAATTTTCTTCTTGATTCGCAACCCAATTCTTTCCTTTTTAAATTCTTTTACTTTTAACGCTTTTTCGCCTTCTCCTTAGGGTCGGATCATTCCCTCCCTTAGGATCATACCATTCGCTAGTGGTGGAGTACTCCCTCCGTGGCACCATCCTAGTTTGCCAGTTAGTTTGCCTATTTGGAGTATGTCTTATATCAGCATCTTATAGGACTAAAGTTGGGTGATGCTTTTCCTTAGACTCAAGGCTAGGTATTCCCTACCTTGGTTTCCAGTTAATTTGCTTATTTGGAGTAAGTCTTCTATTAGCATCCTATAGGCCTAAGGTTGGGTGATGCCCTTCCTTAGACCCAAGGCTAGGTATTCCCTACCTTGGTTTCTCTAGTTCCCTTGTCTAACAGGTGTAAGCCTTTTATTATCATCCTGTAGACCTGAGGTTGGGAGATCCCCTCCCTTACACTCTTAATATTCTATTTCTATTCAGTCAACGCCAATGTGTGCAGCAGAAGTTCCTCCTATCACACACATTGGGGGTCCATTTGTTGACCTCATTTTTGATATGAGGTCACTAAGGCCCTTCCAAACTCTAGACTAATTTTAGATCCTAGGATCTACTCTTAACCTTTAGATCCTTTCCTAGAGCCAGACCTTAGGATCCACTCTAGACCTTAAGATCCTTTCCTAGAGCTAGACCTTAGGGCCTACTCTAGAGCTTAGGATTCTCTTATATCTCAAATTCTAGAGCCCCTCTAGATCCTAGATCTTAGAACCCCTCTAGATCTTAGGACCAATCTAGACTTAAATCAATCCCTACCATTGATTGATTCAAATCTTAAACTTCATTCAGTTTAAATCCAAATTAATTCAAGCTTCAAACAAACCCAAACTTTGATCTAATCAATTTGACAATCCAAACTTCAACTTAGACTTTGATCCCACCATTAATCTAGCTTTGACCCTATCCATTCATTAACAATCACCACATGATTGTGAATGATTTGGATACTCCAACATTAATCATTCAAACTTAAAATCCATTCCAAATCCAGAAATCCAGACTCAAATCCAAAGTCTTAAGGCCCTGCCCTAGAAACCTTTTTCAAAGTTTTTTTAAATATTTCAAAACCCAGTCAAATGGCCCCTGATTCAGGGTCTATCACCTACAAAGTGATAATACATGTCCCTAGAGGTTACCCTCCAATTTTGAGCCCATTCTGAGGTCTCCAACACCAGAATCTGGATTAAAATTCAAAGGCTGTAAAACCTTCAAATATTTACAGCCTATGTCATTGGACCTAACACCTTGAAGATCTTGATCTTGCAGTCCTTATCAAAGCCTCCAATCACTGTCAGACTCTTGAATGCAATCCATTGAGAACCAAACTGTATTTTTCAGACCCTATTTTGATCCTAGTTAACCAATGGGTCAAAATTGACCAAAATACCCTTATGGAATTTCAAATGCCCATTTCAACTCAAATCAATTCCAAACTCTTTGAAACCACTTTCAACAAGTTTCAAACATTGAACCTAACTTGTTGAGCCCAAACCCAGACCTTGGATCAACCTGGTTGACTAAGTCAATCAAGTTTGACCCATTAACCCATACACCTACCCCTTCTCTTTCAAATCTTTGAATCAAGTCCATTCCAAGTCTTTCTGAATGCAAGGGATGACCCCTTGGGTACCCAAGAAACCTCTCTTGGAGACCCAAGCCTTGGGCTCACTTGGGTTAGCCACATGGCTTGACCCAAGTGATCAAAGAGAGGTCTCCCTTGAGCCATCTCTTAACCTTAATCAAATTGAATCCAAATCATGGTATCATTGGGTTCCCATTGACCCAATACACCTTCTTTGACCAGCCCAACCCTTGGGCTCACTTGGGTCAAGAGTTAGGCTAACCCAAAGTGCCCAAGATCACTTGGGATTGAGCCAGCTCTCAACCTAAGCCCAATTGAACTTGATCAACACCTCCCACAGGTGGCCCTAGGTCCAACACATCTCCTCCAGCTAGCCCATGCCTTGAGTTATCCTGGGTCAGGTTTTAGGCTAACCCAAAGTAGCCAAAAACACTTGGACCCGAGCCATCTTCCAACTCAGACCAAATTGGACCCTATAGCCACTTACATTGGGTCCACCAGACCCAGACCCACTTCCCACCTCAAGCCCAGGGTCTGGCCTGACCTGTATTGAGCCCAAATCGACCCGAACCGAGCATATTTGGATCAACCTGAGCCATCTTTTAACTCAGACCAAATTGGATCCAAATGCCACTTGCATTGGGTGCACCAGACCCAGACCTATCTCCAATTCCAAACCCAGGGTCTGACCTGACCTGGATTGAGCTCAATTCAACTCGAACCGAGCAGGTTTGGATCCAACCCATCCACCAGTTATATCCTGACATTCCCAGGCTGAATTGACTCCACCCTTGGCTCCAGCATGTCCACATCGGTCACAACCAGTCAACCCAACCCAGACCATGGTTGGCGGCAATCGGAACCAATGGAAAATGAGTTTCGGTGTACCCATCAGTCAACTCCTGGCTCAAGGCTACTTTCCACCAGTTCGACCCCCACGATCTCCCTAGGATGTCACCATCGTCCACCTGGCAGCGATCCGAGCCCTCTCCAGCTCAATCTCGGTCATCCAAGCTTGCAAAAGGTGGCCGAATAGCCTCGACTTCCCCAGACCATAATAGGCATTGGCATTCACTCTCGATTGATTCCCAGAGCTCCTTTGAACTCTCAGATGCTTCCTCCGAGCTCTCAGATCGATCCCTCCTTCCGTTCAAGCAAGCGCCCGTGAAAGCTTTCGGCGTCTCGTTCGAAGTCACACCTCCGGCCGTCCTCCGGTCCCGACCTCTGAAGGAGAACTGTTCGCCATCATTCCCTGAAGCTTTCTGATAGAGAAGCTCATTCGTTGAAGCCTTCTCTGCGGTAATCCCTCCATCCCGAGCTCCCTTGCTAGGTAGTCCAGTCAAGTGTGAAGGAAACCCTCACCCCAACGGATCTCCTCCATTGGATTGAAGGTTTTCATCATCATGATCCTCCCTGTGAAATTTCATCGAAGTTCACCGGCAGGATCTCTCGGATCAAGCCGGAGAAGCACTGCGGTCTCGGATACGCGCGGGAGGTTAAAGACAAAATCTCAGTCGTTGATCTCGATCAACGGCTCGGATTAGATCCCGCAGTATCGGAGCTCTGTTAATCACAGCCATTCGATCCGCCATCCGACAGCTGTGGTTAACCTAGCCGTTAATCGTTAGCGCCAATCATTGCTTGTCCAATTAGCACGCGGCACGTGTAAAGGCCTGCTGACTGTGTAATTGCCGGATTAATAAATCCAGAAATTCAAGGGAACTTCAAAAATTCATAACGCCCTGCACACTTATCCAAATTAGGTGTTATTAGGCTCATTGGAAAGGTCTCAGGGAGCTCTACTAAAGCCCTATGGTTCCAGACCCTGGTTAGGTCAATGTTAGGCTTAATTTTAGTTTGAGCATTTTATGAATTTCCTTAATAACTTTTTGAATACAAGTCCACTAGGTCTGGAATTTTGGGAGATTGAAATTGGGCATGTTTCTGACATGTCCAAATTTTATCTCCCCATTTTAAGTTGTTCAAGGGCATTTTCCCTAATTTTTAAGTTTAAGGGTCATGGTTTGACCCTTAAATTCAAAAGGGGATATAGACCTATCTAATGGGATTTAGGGTGTGATTTTTGGTGTGTTGATGATGTGTAGGATGAGGAGTGTAGAGCCACTGATTTTGCCCCAATCCAAGCCTAGGATAGACCCTTATAGTGATTTGAAGGTGACTTAGAGCTCATTTTGGGTGGTTTGGTTAACCATCTTAGAGTACTCCATTTGAGCTCAAATTTGATTGGTTTAGTCCTTAGGATCAGGTTATCCTATGGTCCAAATTTCATCAAATTTAGAGTTCATTTGTTTCCCCAAGTAGGAGCCTTAAAAATCCTTCTTAGAAATGGCCTATTAACCCTAATCAATTGATAATGAACTATTCTTAACTTGTAAAATCCATCAAAATGTCCTTAATTGTCCCTGATTAATCCCCTAATCAGTAAGAATTGAAAACCTCTTAAATTGATCTCTAGATTTGTCTTAACTTGACCCTTAGGTAATTAAGGTTTAATCAATTTTAATTAATCTTAAAAAAATCTTAAAAAAATCCCAAAAGGGTTTTAAACACTTGTTGATCTATCCTTAGGTCATTTATGACCTTTGGAATTGATCCCAAGGAGATTAGGGCTCATTTGGGTTCAAATCCTTAAGCAGCTCCCTTAGTTGAGATAGTTTGATATTCCCTACGAACATGTAAAATTTCTAAAATTCACTGTTAATTATGGAAAATTTTGACTAATCAAACTTAATGGCTAATGACTCCAATTAAAATCTATCATTCCCTAAAAATATTAAACCTCCATAATTTGGTCAAAGTCAAGGACTCAACATCTTAGGTGACCTTAGGTCAAAGCGGGTCAGAACTTCTAAAAATCATAACTTTTTATAGAAAACTCCAAATTAAGTATCCCACCTGTCTAACAACTCATAATTAGGTCTAGTATTTATTAAAAATATGAAACCTCTAAATTCACTCTAATTTTGAAAGTCAAATTTTGACCCCTTAGTTAACATATCTGGATACTCCTTTAAAATCTGTTAACTTCTCCAACCTCTAAAATTATTTTAATTGGTTATTAAAATTCTCAACAAATCCATTAAAATCAGTAATCAATTTCCCTTAATATTAATTTACTCCTGTGTTTCCAACCAATTTAAAATAATTTAATTAACCCGGACTGCTACTAGGTAACCAGTCCTACGAGGCTATTAGTTTAGCCCAGAGGAAGGTGAAATAAACTTCACGGCCTCGGTGTGAAATAAAGGTAGCAATAAATTAACTTTTAAAATACATTTAATTAAAATTCATAATTTATTAATATTTAAAGTTTAACTCAAATCTCCCTTTTAAGCCTTAACAAACCCAGAACTTTAGACAACTTTGATTAATCACCCAATTTAGGATTTACCCCAGCCATACGACCTTTTACACACACTTTAGATGATGTGCTAGGACAACCAACTCTAGATCTAGGTTAGGCCAGTGTTTACTTTACTGCTGTGTGCAGAATTTTCCATAGTTTTCACTACATGTTGTGGATGAAATTGCTTTGCTGTGTCTGCTTACGTTTTTTTGCACTCTGTGAATGGATTGATATGTTTGGCGACTAAATTACCCTTAGGTTAGGTATGATCTGGATGTTCACATAGTTTTCTACAGGTGGCCACGCTCATGCAGGGCAGAAAAAGGGGGCTAAATCAATAAAAATTTATTAATTATTATAAATGCTTGCACAAGTACTTCAGCTGCTAAAGCCCCCAAACAATAAAACGAGCTTGGCCAAAGTGTTTTACTTTCCTTTTTGCACATATATAACTGCTTGGGAATAACTGCTTATCATTTATTAACTGCTTAGGATAACCCTGCAGGTGAGTCTAGATTTTATTTTTGATATAAATGTAATTTTTGTAATTGTCAAGTGTTGTGAAAGTTAATTTTGAGTTAGGATACATAGGTCCAAAGCTTGGATTCCAAAGAGAAAAGGATTCCCATTTGGGAAGTATTCCATTTTCCATTTGGAAATCCAAATTTGGATCACACTTCTCTTATACCCAAAAAGGAAAGAGTGGCCTTCCCATTAAAAGGGAAGTGCCCTCTTATCCATTTGGGTAGTTCACCATGAAGAATCCAAAAAGTTTGAACAAAAGGAGTCAAGAGGAGAACAAGATTGAAGACTTTAAGATTGAGAGTATCCCACTCAAAAAATTACTTGCGTCATTACTAGGTTTAGAATACAGGTTGTTGTCAGTGGTGCCCGGCCACTTTACTTTCTGCAAAATTCTGGTTTGTAATAAGCAAGGCAACTTTACCTATGGACATTTATTAATTGATTGATGAGTTGATTGCCTTTAGGATTGTTTGCTTTTCCATGTTTTTTTGGCGATTGTGAGCCAATTTTTTTTTGTTTTCGCCTGAAAGCATGAGACTCGTGAGGGTGTGAAAGTTTTCTACTCATAACTTTAAATGTCTAAAATTTTAGTTAGTCAAAATAACATAGAAAGATAACGAATCTAGGGAATTAGCCGGGGATCGATCCCGGGGTCGCATGCATATTTCTGCACTTCTTCTTTCCTTGTTTTAGACCCTTCCCCGCCCGCGGGTAGAGTCGGAATAGTCTGACCTATGAGGACGAGGTTCCGGACCTGGGGTGTTTGAATAGTTGCTATTTGAATGATTTATATTTGTGCAACTTATGTAGTTTTGATGATTCCAAACATTATTGTTCAAATGTATAGTTATCTCCTAACAATTTCAGAAGATTTGCACTTTCTCTTGTGTGTACTAACATTTCAGGAAAATCAGACTCCAGACTACGAAAACTTCAAATCAAATTCAACATGAGATATTTTGTTTATTTGAAGTTTGCCTTTTCTTTGAATTAATTTTGAAAGGGAGTGATTGTAATTGAGTGAATAAAATCTCACACACACAAATAAGGAGATTTTAAAATTCTATACTGATCGTACAGGATGATATTTATCGTACTGGATGATCTGTCAGTTATCTCCTATAAGAGCACTTGGAACGAATAGGAACTTGCTCGGAAATTTTTTTTCTAAGTCCTATTCGTCCAGGACGAATCTTATTATCGTCCCGGACGATGGGTTCTCTGTAAAATTTTCGTCCAGACAAATTTTATCATCGTACGAGGCGACCAGTCCTCTGGAAAATTTTCGTCCAGACGAAAAAAAATATCGTACCGGACGATCAGCTCTCTGGAAAATTTTTATCCAGACGAAAACAAATTATCGTCCGCGGCGATTGGTCCTCTGGAAAATTTTTGTCCAGACGAACTAAATAATCGTCCAGGACGATCGGCTCTCTGGAAAATTTTCGTCCAAACGAACATATTTTCGTCCAAACGATTAACCGACTTAGAACAGTTTTTAGCAGTTTCTAGAACCGACCTTGTAATAACCGTTCGTACTGGACGAACCTAGTTCGTACAGGACGATCAGCTGTACGAAGTCATTTCGTACACGTATACAAATTGGGTCATTTCAGATCGTTTAAGTAAAATCGTCCAGGACGATTCAGGATCGTACGGGACGATCCACTGCGTACAGAATTGAAAATATGTAGTTTTTGGGCGGTTTTTCATGTCTTTTGTATAAATAGTCCAAATTAGACTGCCACCCAATCCTTTTGTCATTTGATCTTCGTGCCTCTTGAGAGAATAGCCAAGGAGAGAGTGGAAGAGAGCATTCAAGGGAGGATTCCTACCACTGGAGCGAGAAGGCTTCACTTGGATTACTAAGGTAAGAGTCTCTATTTGTAAAATTTGATTTCTTCACTCTTTTCTTTCTTCCTTCTAGATTCTTGTGAGAAGATCAGTCAAGGAGATCCGGTTCTCTGCCGACACTTGGAGAGTGTGAACAGCCGAAGGGTTCTCTGCCCACACTAGGAGAGTGTAAAAGGATGAAGGTTCTCTGCCTACACTTGGAGAGTGTGAACAGCCGTAGGGTTCTCTGCCCACACTAGGAGAGTGTAAAAGGACGAAGGTTCTCTGCCTACACTTAGAGATTGTGAACAGCCGTAGGGTTCTCTGCCCACACTAGGAGAGTGTAAAAGGACGACGGTTCTCTGCCAGCACTGTGGATTGTGTGAAAGGACGACGGTTCTCTGCCGCACAGGGTAGTGGTGAAAAGAGTGTGTTGTAAAGGCTTCTCCGCCTTGCTGTGGGTGCTAAAGGAGAGTCACTTTGTGGTATTAGTGCAATACTCAGAGGGTGCCTCTGAGGAGTGGATGTAGGTCTGGTTATAGACCGAACCACTATAAATCTGGTGTCATTTACTTTATTGCTTTTACGTTTCCGCACTTTAAATTTCAGTTTTAACAACTCTGTGGTTGAAAAACATTTTTCTATAAACTTTAAAAGAAAATTTTATTTCGGTTCAACTTTATCATTAAGAGGGTTTAAAATTTTTAAAACTACCAATTCACCCCCCTCTTGGTAGCTGTGGGACATTTACTTAGGCTTAACAACCTAATTACTGGACTCAACAAGTGGTTTCAGAGCATAGTTTCAAAATCATAAGTTTGAACTACTTTTTGATTAACGTAGATGGCTACATTTGGAAACCGAAACACACCTGAGGGTTACTCTATCACTAGACCTCCACTGTTTGACAATATTCCTTTTGATTTTTGGAAAACACGCATGTCTACTTTCTTACAGTCACTTGATTATCGCATGTGGATGCTAGTCCAGGAAGGTTACTCAAAACCAACTAGATTAGTTGATGGAATTAGGGTAGATACACCCTATGCAGATTGGACTTTAGAAGAACGTGACTTAGCACAATTAAATGCGAAATGTTTAAATAGTTTCTTTTGTGCTTTAAAATCTGAAGACTACATGCGAGTTTCCACTTGTAAAAGCGGAAAAGACATATGGGATAGACTTTGTATTACTTATGAAGGGACAAATGTGGATAAGCAATCAAGACTCAATATCTTGTTACATGACTATGAATTATTTAGCATGAAACCTAATGAATCAATATCTGACATGTACACAAGATTCACTCAAATTGTCACCTCTTTGCATGCACTTGGTAGGGAATTAACTAATGCTGAAATGGTCAATAAGATTCTTCCTTGTTTACCTACTGCATACGATGCTAAAATTACTGCAATTACAGAGTCTAAAGATCTGAACATTTATTCCATTGACAATCTTCTTGGTTCACTCATTGCTTACGAGCAAGGAGTAAGTCAAAGAAAGATTGATGCAGGTGAACCAAGAAAGGACAAGAATATTGCACTAAATGTGGAAGAGTCAGAAAGTGAACACTCACAACCTGAGGATGAAGATGATATTGCACTGATGACTAGACAATTCAGAAGCTTTTTAAAGAGGAAGCAGAAGAGACGCCAGCAATGGAATAGAGGTAAGTATAACAGAAATGGCAAGATTTCTAATGAAGTGATTTGTTATGAATGCAGGAAACCAGGTCATATAAAGACTGATTGTCCAAAACTCAAAGCCACTCCTAGCAAGGAGAAGGTAGAGGAGAAACCAATGGTGAAGAAGGGCAAGAAGAAGTTTCAAAAGGCTTTTTGGGCGGACTCAGCTTCAGACTCATCTGAGACTGAAAAAGAAGAAGAAGTCACCAACCTTTGCTTGATGGCAGATAAAGCTGAACAATCAGATCAAGAAGAGGAATACTCTCACACAAGACCTCGTGAGAGTATATGGTACCTGGACAGCGGATGTTCAAAGCACATGACTGGAGATACTGCTCAATTCATAACGCTGGAAGCCAGGAGTGGAGGCAAGGTTACACTTGGAGATAATACCACAAAGAAAGTGGTTGGATCAGGTATGATTGGAAATTTGAAAAACTTTTTTATAGACAATGTTTTATTAGTTGAAGGGCTTAAAACATAATTTGCTTAGCATAAGTCAGCTATGTGATAAGGGCTATAATGTAAAATTTTTACCTACTAGCTGCATAATTAGCCTAAATGGGAAAATTGTTTTAAATAGAAAAAGGGTGAACAATGTCTACATGCTAGATTTAAATTGTATTCAATCTCCTACTGCTTTTTGTTTGAAAACTGTTTCTGATGAATCATGGCTTTGGCATAGGAGACTTTGTCATTCTAGTATGAAAAATCTTAGAAGAATTACCCAAAAGAATTTGGTGAGAGGAATACCTAAACTAGACTTTACTAAGGACCATCTATGTGGTGCATGTCAATTAGGAAAACAAGTGAAGTCCTCTTTTAAGTCCAATAAAGATCTTAGGACCAGTAAACCTTTAGAAATTTTTCACATGGATCTTTTTGGACCTGTAAGCACTGTTAGTCTAGGAGGAAAGGTATATGGATTTGTTATAGTAGATGATTTTTCAAGATTCACCTGGGTTAAATTTCTTTTTCATAAGAGTGAATCATTTGAGGAATTCAGAAATTTTTCAACTTGGATACAAATAAAACTAGGATATGAAATAATCTCTATACAAAGTGATCATGAAGGAGAATTTAAAAATGAAAGATTTGAAGATTTCTGTGAAGAAAAGGGGATTGATCACAATTTTTATGCACCTAGAACTCCTCAACAAAATGGAGTAGTTGAAAGAAAGAACAGAACATTAATAGAAGCCGCCCGAGTAATGTTAGCAGAATACTCGCTTCCTAGATATTTTTGGGCTGAGGCGGTTAGCACTGCATGCTATGTTCTGAATAGGGTGAATGTGAGATCAAATTTGAATAAAACACCCTATGAGTTGCTAAAAGGTAGAACACTAAATTTGTCTCATTTGCATGTATTTGGTTGCAAGGTGTTCATACATAATAATGGAAAATCTGCCTTAGGAAAATTTGATCCAAAATCAGATGAAGGAATTTTTGTTGGATATTCAAGTGTTGGAAAATCTTATAGAGTATTCAACAAAACAACTTTAGTCATTGAAGAAACCACACATGTTGTTTTTGATGAAAATGGAAACATGAAAGAGCCAAATGTTGTTGAAGAAGAAATTGAAGAAAACTCCCAAAAGATTGATAGATTAAATTTGGAAGAAAATGTGGAAGAAAATTTAGAAAGAGAAGACCCTTTGCCTAGAGATTTGAGATTTTCTAAAAACCATCCAAAGGAATTGATTATAGGTGAACCAAGTGAGGGTGTTAGAACTAGGAGTGGATTAAACAAGGAAGTTAATCATTCAGCCTTTATTTCAACTATTGAACCCACTAACATTGATCAAGCACTTTCGGATGAATTTTGGATATTGGCCATGCAAGAAGAGTTAAATCAATTTGTAAGAAATAATGTTTGGAACATAACTACAAGGCCAAAAGATCAAAGTGTTGTTGGAACTAAGTGGGTGTTCAAAAATAAAATGAATGACTCAGGAGTAGTCATTAGAAATAAGGCTAGATTAGTAGCTAAGGGGTATAATCAAATTGAAGGAATTGATTTTGAGGAAACTTTTGCCCCTATAGCTAGACTTGAAGCAATTAGGGTTTTACTAGCCTTTGCCTGTTTTAAAGGTTTTAAATTGTTTCAAATGGATGTCAAAAGTGCCTTTTTAAATGAGGTAATTGAGAAAGATGTTTTTGTAGAACAACCTCCAGGTTTTGAAAATTCTAAATTTCCAAATCATGTTTTCAAATTAAAAAAGGCATTATATGGATTGAAACAGGCACCTAGGGCTTGGTATGAGAGGTTGAGCTCCTTCCTACTTGAAAGATCTTTTGAAAAAGGAAGTGTGGATACAACTCTCTTTTTGAGAAAAATTGGAAAGGATATACTTATTGTTCAAATTTATGTGGATGAAATCATCTTTGGATCCTCAAATAAACATCTTTGTGATGATTTTTCTAAAATAATGAGTAGTGAATTTGAAATGAGTCTAATGGGAGATTTAAATTACTTTCTAGGATTTAGCATTAAGCAACTTGAGGAAGGTACTTTTCTTAGTCAAACTAAATATATTAAGGACATCCTCAAAAAGTATGAAATGGACAATGCTAAACCTGTTAGTACACCAATGAGTTCTTCAGTTCAGTTGGATAAGGACCTTAAGGGAAAATCTGTTGATCAAAAGAAATTTAGAGGGATAATTGGATCTTTACTTTACTTGACTGCTAGCCGACCAGATATTATGTTCAGTGTTTGCCTATGTGCTAGATTTCAATCAGATCCAAAAGAATCACATTTGACAACAGTGAAAAGGATTTTAAGATATCTACTAGGAACTCAAAACTTAGGAATTTGGTATCCTAAGTTTAGCTCTTCATTTGAAATTATTGGTTACTCAGATTCTGACTTTGCAGGCTGTAGAGTGGATAGGAAAAGCACTTCTGGAACATGTCAATTCATTGGAAATTCATTAGTTTCATGGTCTAGTAGGAAACAAAATTCAGTGGCACTATCTACTGCAGAAGCAGAATACATTGCATTAGGAAGTTGTGTGGCACAAGTACTTTGGTTAAAACAACAGTTGATTGATTTAGGATTAACTATAGGTACTATTCCAATTTATTGTGACAATAATAGTGCTATTTGCATTTCCAAAAATCCTATTCAAAATTCTAGAACCAAACACATTGATATAAGGCATCATTTCATAAGGGATCATGTATCCAAAGGAGAAATTGAACTCATACATGTTTCAACTGAAAATCAACTTGCAGACATTTTTACAAAACCTTTAGCCTTTGATACCTTCAGTACTTTAAGAACAAGGCTTGGTGTTATTGATTTGAATGCTTAACCAAAATGTCTTTGCAACATTAATATTTGTTGTGTTTTGTTTTGTTTTTTTTTTATGAAATTTTGTGTGTTTTGAATGAATTGTTTTTGTATTTTTGGTGTTGTTTTATGTTTTCTGTGTTTTTGAATGTTTTGTTTGATTTTCTTAATTTAAAAAATTCAAAATTTAAAAAATTTTTTTTGGAGGAAATCGTCCAGGACGAAATTGGTTTCGTACAGGACGATGTGTGAAGGAACAGTTTGCGCAAATTTAAACCGTTTTGAGAGTAGTTTCTAATTAGATCGTCTGTACGATCTGTGATCGTCCAGGAAGAATTTTTTTTTTCTCTCAAACCCATTAGTTCTTTTGTTTTTAAACAAAAAGTTGAGATCACCAAGCACGACCTTGGTGCATTTTTAAACTTAAGAACTGAGGGATATAGAGCCCACACCCTAATGTCAGAAACCTCTTTCAAATGGTTTCAAATCAATAGGGTAATTAGAGAAAATGCTATTGACAATAATGTTGCTAGAGTCTCCGGTATGACCCAAGATGCCTGAATCATCCAGCATATCCTTCGATCCTCAATCATTCCTAAAGCTGGTGATAGGATTAACATTACTCCTCTCCTTTCTTGTCTAACTTTTTTAATCATGCAAAGACATCCTATTGACGAAGCCCAACTCATCATAGATCATATCTATGGGCTTTCAGAAATAGGACATACTGATCAGAAGAGGAAGAAGAACATTTCATTAGGACACTTAATTACTTATATTTTGGAAAAGAAGTACAATATAGTGCATCCTGATGAAGAATATGAAGAGCCAGTTTACTATAACGATGCATCATTCAGATAGCTCTTCAAGGAGGAAAAAGAAAAAGAAAAAGCACATGCCAGTGCTTCAGAAGAAGAAGAAGAAGGAGTGCAAGCTTCTGCTTCTCAATCAGATTACCAGAATCTGATTGAGAGATTTGATAGACTAGAGACTCACATTGATCAAAGGTTTGATCAATTTGATGCTCAACTTACGCAGCAGCAACATGACATTGGTAATATTAAAGATGAAGTTCATGAAATAAATACCAATGTAATGTTGATGGCCTCCTACTTCAACCTCTTTGGCGGCATTCCTCCTCCTCCTCCAGAACAGTAGAAATATTTTTATGTGTGTCTGTTGTATTTTTTTTATGTTTTTATCTTGTCTGTTTTATTGTTAAGTGTTTGTTTTTTTTGTTTTTAAGTTCAATGTATTTTTTTTGTAATCCGTTTCTTTAATATCAATGAAAGTTTGTTTTTATTAGATTTGTTTTGAAATGTGGTTAATGTTTATGAATTTCATTAGTATTATTTAATCTACATAGTGCTTAAATTCGATTGTAATTTGAGATTATCTATATTAGAAAATCTAGACTTTCTTAATTTATAAGTTGTTTATAACTTGTTGTAATTAGAACTTTTAAATTCATGTCTATTCATTTAGACTACATAAAAGTTAATATTACTATTGCAATTTAGATGTTTTCTTATTTTGTATTTCTATGCTCAAGTAATATTTATGCACCTAGAAATATTTGAAATTTTAGATTATAGATTTTGGAAAGAATTGGTCCAATTACTCTTGAACATTGTACAAATGTACAAAAATCAAAAGGAATTCGCAAAAATTTGCAAAGTGAAAAAGAGGCACAAAATAAGCCCAACCAAGAAAAAATGCACAAAAATGTGCCCCAAAATTTTGAAAAAGATGCGCAAAGCGCCACATGAAGTAATTCTCTTCTTTCCAAATTCGTTCAATCTCTTAATTCAAATTGATCTTATGTTCATTGATATTCTATTGAACTTTGAAATATAGAATTTTTATACATCTCTCTTGTAATGATTTTCTATAGTCAAATGTCTAAATTGAATCATGTCTTTGATAAATTCTTCTTACTTACAATGTTATATCACTTCTTAAATTATATGAATTTCTATGATTGACCTAATATCTTTAGTTTAAAAATTGCATACCCTATGTCAATAACGATTTAGTTTAAATTTTAAAAATGAATTTCATATAATTACTTACATTTCTTGTCTATTTCTTCTTCACTTTTTGTTGCTGTCAAAAAGGGGGAGAAATTATTGTGTTTTCTGTTGTGTTTTGTGTTTTCTATTTTTAATTGTTCTGTTTGCAAGTTTTTTTGTTGTGTTAAAATTATTTGAAAAACAAAAATATTATTCTTTATGCCTCCTTATTTTAAATTACTCATCAATTCAGGGGGAGTTTAGGAGATAGAAGATTTGTTTTAACTTGAAACCTTACAAATAATAATTGTTTTGCCATCATCAAAAAGGGGGAGATTGTTTGAATAGTTGCTATTTGAATGATTTATATTTGTGCAACTTATGTAGTTTTGATGATTCCAAACATTATTGTTCAAATTTATAGTTATCTCCTAACAATTTCAGAAGATTTGCACTTGCTCTTGTGTGTACTAACATTTCAGAAAAATCAGACTCCAGACTACGAAAACTTCAAATTAAATTCAACAAGAGATATTTTGTTTATTTGAAGTTTGCCTTTTCTTTGAATTTATTTTGAAAGGGAGTGATTGTAATTGAGTGAATAAAATCTCACACACACAAATAAGGAGATTTTAAAATTCTATACTGATCGTACAGGACGATATTTATCGTACTGGACGATCTGTCAGTTATCTCCTATAAGAGCACTTGGAACAAATAAGAACTTGCTCGGAAAATTTTTTTCTAAGTCCTATTCGTCCAGGACGAATTTTATTATCGTCCCGGACGATGGGTTCTCTGTAAAATTTTTGTCCAGACGAATTTTATCATCGTACGAGGCGACCAGTCCTCTGGAAAAGTTTCGTCCAGACGAAAATAAATATCGTACCGGACGATCAGCTCTCTGGAAAATTTTCGTCCAGACGAAAACAAATTATCGTCCGCGGCGATTGGTCCTCTGGAAAATTTTTGTCCAGACGAACTAAATAATCGTCCAGGACGATCGGCTCTCTGGAAAATTTTCGTCCAGACGAACATATTTTCGTCCAAACGATTAACCGACTTAGAACAATTTTCAGCAGTTTCTAGAACCGACCTTGTAATAACCGTTCGTACTAGATGAACCTAATTCGTACAGGACGATCAGCTGTACGAAGTCATTTCGTACACGTAAACAAATTGGGTCGTTTCAGATCGTTTAAGTAAAATTGTCCAGGACGATCCAGGATCATACGGGACGATCCACTGCATACAGAATTGAAAATATGCAATTTTTGGGCGGTTTTTCATGTCTTTTGTATAAATAGTCCAAATTAGACTGTCACCCAATCTTTTTGTCATTTGATCTTCGTGCCTCTTGAGAGAATAGCCAAGGAGAGAGTGGAAGAGAGCATTCAAGGGAGGATTCCTACCACTGGAGCGAGAAGGCTTCACTTGGATTACTAAGGTAAGAGTCTCTATTTGTGAAATTGGATTTCTTCACTCTTTTCTTTCTTCCTTCTAGATTCTTGTGAGAAGATCAGTCAAGGAGATCCGGTTCTCTGCCGACACTTGGAGAGTGTGAACAGCCGAAGGGTTCTTTGCCCACACTAGGAGAGTGTAAAAGGACGAAGGTTCTCTGCCTACACTTGGAGAGTGTGAACAGCCGTAGGGTTCTCTGCCCACACTAGGAGAGTGTAAAAGAACGAAGGTTCTCTGCCTACACTTGGAGAGTGTGAACAGCCGTAGGGTTCTCTGCCCACACTAGAAGAGTGTAAAAGGACGACGGTTCTCTGCCAGCACTGTGGATTGTGTGAAAGGACGACGGTTCTCTGCCGCACAGGGTAGTGGTGAAAAGAGTGTATTGTAAAGGCTTCTCCGCCTTGCTGTGGGTGCTAAAGGAGAGTCACTTTGTGGTATTAGTGCATTACTCAGAGGGTGCCTCTGAGGAGTGGATGTAGGTCTGGTTATAGACCGAACCACTATAAATCTGGTGTCTTTTACTTTATTGCTTTTACGTTTCCGCACTTTAAATTTCAGTTTTAACAACTCTGTGGTTGAAAAACATTTTTCTACAAACTTTAAAAGAAAATTTTATTTTGGTTCAACTTTATCATTAAGAGGGTTTAAAATTTTTAAAACTACCAATTCACCCCCCTCTTGGTAGCCGTGGGACATTTACTTAGGCTTAACAACCTAATTACTGGACTCAACATGGGGAAGCCCAGTCTTCTAAAAAAATTATTTTAATAAGCCTGTTTTTAAAATTTCAAGCATACTTGATTTGGAAGTCGTCGACTAGCATGCATTGCATTAGACACAAATTAAAAGAGTCAAAAATTTTAATTGCATCAGTTTAGCATTTTAGTACCCAACATATGTCAAAGGGGCAAATTAGGAAAATTTCTAGATGTCGGCCCCAATTCTCCAGAACTTTAAGTATAACGTCCCTACCACTCTTTCATAAAAGACCGGACTCATCTCTTTTAAATTGACTAGGTGGTTAGCTGGCTCCCCAATTTAGGCCAGGGTAAGTCCAGGTTTTACACTGCATTAGTTAGGATCGGACGACTGTGGTCCAACGTCCAAATTAGATTTAGGATCTGGGGCAGATCTTTAATTATAAGACCCCAAATTTCGGGAATATAATCCCAAATTTCTAATAAAATGCTCAACTCTAATTAAATATCATTTCAATCCAAAACATAAAGCCCAACACTTAGATTAAGTTGGGACACTTTCGGATGGTTCTGGAATCTCAAAGTGTCCCCTACCTCTCTTCCTTCGATTCTGTTAATAAATGTTTAATCTTGATCCATTCCCTTTTGATTTTCCAAAAAATTCTATTCGATTTTTTTTGATATCACTCCTAGAAAATCTAGTAAAATTTCATTCTTATTTTAATCGAGAGTTTTCGTAGGGGCCTCTGTCTCCCTACAATGTAATTAACTACAGGGGCTTGCGCTCGTAGGAGATTTGGAACCACACACACCTGATTTCAAAAATTAATTTGTTTAAAAATCTTCTTAGATTTCTTTGGGAAATGTTAAAGAATGATTGTCATTATCATATTTGAAGAATTATCATTGAAAGGTGTTATCTCCCTTTGGGGAGATACATCCTTCTTTGATAAGGCTTTGGATATGAATTCGACAATCATACTCCTTAAATACCATAACAGGATTATTTAGCTGAACTCTACCTTGTCCCCTCGGGGCCGTGTGGAGTTCTCTTTAGAATCTAGTTATGATATTCAAGATGAATTTCATGATTCTAAGTCTGAACACCGTTATGGAATTTTATTTTCGTCCTCCGGGGTGATATATTTTTCCGAACGAGCTGATCCGACTTCTAGAATTATAATTAAAATCTCAATTTTAAAATTCCCAAAGAAAACTAATATTTTTAAAATATGTTTTCAAAATTCCACCAACACTGGGGTGCTAATCAGCATATTCTTTTAGACAATCATTGGCATCCTCCTCCACCCAATTGGACCAAAGTCAATGTAGATGCTTCATTACTACCTTCTTACATAGCAGGCATCGACGGTGTTTTCAGAGAACAAGGGTAGATTTCTAATGGCATTTGGTGAAGATTGTGTCCATTGTGACATCTCACATTTGCAGCTCATATATATTCAAGCTATCAATGAAGTTATGAGAAATTGGATGTATTGTTACAAAAGCATTATTATTAAAGGGGACAACTGTAATATCATCATATTTCTTCACGATAATACAAAAAAAGATGGCAAAAAAATAGGTAGATTTTTTTTAATAAATAATTTCATTAATGTCATTTTTAATTGTATCGATAGAAAGAGTAACAAGTTAGCTGATTTATGCGCTAACTTTGCTATTTTTAGCTCTTTTATTTGGAAAGACATTAGTTTGAATAAGGTTCCACCTTATTTTAGTTAAAATGTTAAAGGAGGAATCAGATGCTTCTCATGTGTAGTTTGTATTCTTCTTAGTTTTTTAATATAGCTTTATGCTTCTTTCAAAAAATAAATAATGGTGGTCGAGTAACAAAATACACTTTTGTAGTATTTTAGCTATCGAAGTTATCCATGGATCAAAATTCAAAAGTTTTTAAAAACTAGATTTTATGAATCCCGCTTTGATACCATTAGAAAGTTCAGTAGGGTTGTTAAGCCCTTATGAACTAGCCTGAGGCTAACCAAGAGGGGGGAGGGTGAATTTGTAGTTTTAAAATTCTTAAACAAAAAAGCATGATTTTTTTTTTAAATATTTTAAAACACAAAACATACGATCACCCACAAGAAAATAAGGGCGGAAATGTAATAAGAAAGTGCACACTAAATTCTATAGTGGTTCTGTCAACTTTACCTCCATCCACTCCTTGGAGCCTCTCCTCTGGGTATTGCAGTAAAATTCAGTGACTCTACTTTTGCTCCCACAGTAAGGTGTAGAAACCTATACAAAACTCCTTTCCGCCGACCCTGATGAGGCAAAGAACCCGACCTCATTTTACTTCTTCTTGAACCAGGTAGAGAACCTTGATAGATTATTGAAGAAGACCTCCCTAGAGCCTCAAAGGAACCAGGAATCATGACTGGAGAAGATTACTCAGATCCTTGCTTAGAGTAACCTTCGTGAAACCCTCATAAAGTCCCCCTCACAAGATCCTCTCTCTCTCTCTCTCTCTCTCTGACTCGCTCGCTGGCTCGCTCCTAAGCTCTCCCTTTCTTTCTCTAGGCTCTGTCAGGTTAGAACAATAACAAAAGATTTCTACTTTAATAAATAAGAGATCTTATAAAGAGGGGCTTAAAATTTGCCATAATTTGTAACAATTCATCAGTAATCATCCAAAATGATCAACTGATCATTTGTACGATCAATATATTTTCAACCCTTTCAGCTAGGATGATCATGGAGGGATGGATGATTGGAAACTTTATTTATTCTGATCATCTAAGATAGCATGGACATTATCCTATACGATTAGTTCAAAACCTTATATATCATCTCTCACATTATTTTCTTCATCTATACTCATATATGTTGGATGATGAAGAAATATTATATTTCATCTAGGACTATCCTTGAATCATCCTATACAATTAGTTAAAAATTAGGGATTTTCATCCAGTACATCATTATGTTTGTCAAGGTGATCCTAGAGAAGATGAAGGTCTTTCTAAGTGATCATCTAGGATGATCGATCAATCAAACCTTTATTACTTTCCATAATCACCTGATTAATTTAGGCATGATTATAATGAATCGTTTAAGATGATATGTGATTATCTTGTATGATTTCTTAAAATAAAATTATACCTAAAAGAGTTGGCAGCTGATTCTTTCTGATTTGAGCATATCATCCAGGATGATGTTAATATCGTCCAGGATAATTTGCTTACTTCGGCTGCCTTAACTATGATGCCCTAATTAGGTATTGTATTTTCAACTAATTATCTAGAATAAATTTGGATCATTCTGGACGATATGATCAAGAACAAAAAAATACCAAAAAATATATAATTTCTTCCTCTGAGTGTGTGTGTGTGCAAGGTTACTTAGTATCAGGAACATAATTATTACATTTGACTCAAGAAAAGGTAAAAACCCTTGAAGTATACGTACAGATTGACTCAGTCCTAATCTACCCAATCTTGAGCTGGCTTATAATAGAAATGTCAAAAATTTTTGCCATCATCAAAATTATAAAATTTGAATCCAAGTTCACAACATTAAGCCTTCAACTTATTAAACATTTTTAATAAAAAAAAATTCTTCATATTACCAATCATACCTGAACCTACCACTCTCGTAGTGGTGTTATCTCCAAGTATCACTTTGCCTCTTGTCTTGCCCTCCAGCAATATAAATTGATTTGTATCTTCAGTCATGTGTTTTGAACATCCTCTATCCAGGTACTAAATGATCTCATGAGGGCTTGTGTGAGAGCATTTTTATAAAATTATCAAACATTAAACTTGTGAACCCAAATAAATTTTGGTTCACGTCTCGATAATGTTAATCCAGATGCATATTTGTTTTGTTGTGATTGATATATCTTTGATCTCCACACTAAATATATTTCACTACGAGTAGTGCAAGTGTGGTAAATATGCCAAAAAGTATTAGAAGATTTAAAAAAAATTAAATCAAGCATGTATATATTATTTACCCTATTTCCATGCAACATATCAATTCCATTTTGGCTTCTAATGTAGCTTGAGGAAAGAATTTAACTCTATAACTTTTATCACAAAGCTGAAAAATACTCAACAATTTATGTTTTAAGCCTTCAACCAATAATACATTTTCAATGAAATAATTGTTCTCATTGCCAATCATACATGTACCTACCACTTTCCTTGTGATATAGTATCCCAGTGTCACTTTGCCTCCATTCCTGGCTTCAAGCGATATGAGATGGGTTGTGTCTCCAGTTATATGCTTCAAATATCTACTGTCTAGGTACCAAATGCTCCCACGATGACTTGTTTTAGATCTTCTCTGCAAAATTATCAAACATTAGACCTGGGAACCTAAACAAGTTTGGATTCTTCTTTTGACAATAATAATCTAGTTGCATATTTATTATGCAGTAATTTATGCATCTTAGGTCTCCACACTAGACATATTCTACTATGAATCATGCAAATGTAAAAGATTTGACAATCCTTCCTCATCAAAAACATTTAACTCCAGGAAAAGGATTTACCAATCCATATGAGTTATAATGTCCTTTCCTAGGTTTTGAAATTTTAAAGTTCTGATCAGGATCATAAAATTATTCATGTGTATGGGGTGTCTTACCTATATTAAAGGCATTTACTTTTTCTTTAAGATATGAGTTTGCAGTTTTTAAAATCTTTTTTTTTTTTTTTTTAAGAAGCCCAAGGCTAACTCTTATTAACCAATGCAAACTACACAGAAGAAGAAACTATAGATTCCTCCCTTAACAGTTTGGAAAATAAGGAAGGAATCTTACAAGATGATAAATCCTCCCAACAGATATTATTGCAAATGGTATAGTTAGCACAAACATTAGCCAACTTATTACAATCTCTATTTACCCAATTAAAAAAAATAAACTTATGATCTTTTAATAGTAAAAGATCATCTTTTCAGTTTCCTTCCAAGCCTTGCAAAAATTTGATAACATTGTAGTTATCTCCTTCTATAATAATCCCTTGATAGTCTTTTAACCAATCCTTCTTGATTTCTCTTATGAACTTGACCGAAAGAAGATCAACAGTAGCAATGTCCCAATGCATACAAGATTGGCCATAAGCCAAAATCTTTATGCCTTTACTATCTCGGACAGCACAACCAATTCCATCTTTGTAAATTTTTAATAATGAAGCATCAACATTAATTTTGACCCAATTGGGAGGAGGGGAGTACCAAGTATTTAACAGTCAGGATGACCGATTCATACCCTAATATCCCATTTTACCATCAACCATAAAAGAAATGGAGGCCATACTTACAGCATAAGAAGCCAAGAGCACCGGGCTATCGTCTGCTTTTCCATGAATGAATTTGTTCCTGGAATTTCATGTAACATATACTGCATTGCAATAAACATTCACCGTGAATCCTTGTTTGCTATGGTATGCTTCCATCCACCTCGAACAAGATTGAAAAGAGTCAAAATTTGTGAATTGAAATCAACATTTGTTCAAGTTTTGAATCACTCCCTTAAGTTATTTACAGAATACCGATATGTGATCAACATTTTCTATGTGATCACATCCCCTTGGATAGTAGAAATTTTCCTGAATTCTTCTATGATACAATAATTCATAAGTTGTTAAAGCATTGTTTGATAGCCTCCACCAAAAGATTTCAACTCTTTAACTTAATTTTACCTTTTTAAAACAATTCTAGAACATACATGTATGTTCCTGTTTCACATAATTTCTATAAATCTTTGAGGATATTGAATAACCCGAAAGCTGATGGATTAGCTCAAGTTTGTCATTATCACGATCCATATGAATCTCAATCTTCATAATTATTTTACAAAGCTCCTCTCCAAAGCAATGCTTTAGTTTCATAACATTCCATTCTCCATTTGTAATTAAGCTATCCACCGTGTCTTCCTCTACATTTTGAATAGAAACAAATGTAGGCCCTGAGCTAAGTGCCCTGTCTATAATCCAGATATCCTTCATGATGTTGATAGAACTCCCATTTGTAACTTCCCACTTTACAACAGATTTTAATGCCTTTTTTCCACTGGATAAAATCTTTCCAGTAGAAGAAGTACTAGCTGCATTCTCAGTGTTATCCTGCCATTTACTATAATTTTTATTTAACATTTAAAATAATAAACTCTTTATCCTGAATAACTCTCAAAGCTAATTTAGCTCTTAAAGTATTCACAATATCCACACAAGATCTGATACCCCTTCCACCTTGATCCATTGGTCTGCACAATTTGTTCCAGCTAACATAATGCAAACCAAACTCCCCATTTTGTTTGTTCCAGATAAATTGATTGCAAAGTTTTTCAATTTCTTTCAGAATACTTTTAGGCACTAATGAATAGGTTCTATAGAAATTTGAGATAGAGAGCAAAGTAGTTTTGATTAATAGCATTTTACCTACCAAAGAAAGAAGTTTCTCCCCCACACCGTCATAAGCTTCATAGCTTTCTCCATAATAAAATAAAAATTTGCTGCTTTTAATCTCCTCAATGCCAATTTAACTCCTAGATACAAGAATAATTTAACTACTTTGAAGCTCATGACTCTTTCAACAGCTTTCCTTCTCCTTCTTTTAACATGTCTACCAAAAACCATCAAAGATTTTTCAGCATTTACTCTCTGCCATGTCCAGCAGTAAAAATCTAAAATTAAATCTTTGACTTCTTAAATTCTTTAAGACTAGCATGAGAGAAGATTAAGATGTCATCGCATATAAGGTGTGATATCTTTGGAAAATTCCTTCCAATTTGGATTCCTGTAGCTGACTTATTAAGCTTGAACCGATTATTGAAAAGCTGAGCACATAGAATGAATAGAGAGGGTGATAAAGGACACCCTTGTCTACATCCACTCTCCGCATGAATCTAACTAGACATACTACCATTAATAAGCAAAGAGAATTTTGGAAATTCAACATATTCCTTCCACCAGGTGTTCATCCTTGCCAATATAGAGTTCAAATTCCACACATGAGAATGAAGAATGAAGACTTCCTCCTCTGTCATCCATCCCATCTCTACCTCCTTTGTTTGTAACACCATAATTTTTTCCTTCAGGGTAATTTTTTGCTGTTCAAATTGTTTGAATTTTGCTCTACTCCAATAGAACATAGCCTTCATTGTTCTCCAGAATTTCATGTTTAACACCTGAGCATTATCTCCATTAGCCTTCTTAGACCAAGCCGCTTTAACTATACCAATTGATGCTGGATACAAGGCCCAAACCTTATCAAATCTTATGATTTTATCAGCTGCAAAATTAACATCCATAAAGTTTAATATGATAGGACAATGGTATTACCTTGTCAAATGTATCATCAACATCCGATTAAACTTCAAAGCTGCCAGATTCACATAGCATCTATACAGCCTTTCCAATATTCTAGCATTGCCATTCTTGTTGTTGCACCAAGTGAATCTTGGTCCAACAATATTGACTTCGTGAAGGTCACATCTTGATAAAAAAAGAGCACATTTCTCTAGCTCCCTGAGAAAACCAAAATAACCTTCCTCCGCTTTTATCTTCACTTGCTAAAATGCAATTAAAATCACCCCCAACAATTACAGGATTGCTGTTAGAGCAATACTCTTCCAGATTATCCCATAGAATTCTTCTATGAACCACTTTTCTACAACCATAAACTGTGGCAATTCTCCATCTCCCCATCTTCATGACTTCAAGATCACCAATGATAGCTTGATTAGAAGCAAATAAGCATTTAAAAAAAGCTTGCCTGAACTTCCACAATATCAACATTCCACTAGATAAACTAATAGCAAGGACTTGAAAAAAACCCCATTCTTCCCCAATTAAGCTGTAAATATCAGTGTTGTTGAAATTAGAGACTTTGGTTTCCAAAATCCACACAAAAAACACATTATTCTCTTTCGCCATCTCCCTCAAATATAGAGATGCCTTATTTTTCTTGGCTCCTCTACAATTCCAAAACATAATAGAGACCATTTAAGGGACAAAAAGGGAAGAGCTTCACTTTTTTCCTTCATTTCATTTTCCAATTTCCTTCCTCTTCATAATAGCTTAATAGGTCTAAGACTTTTGAGTTCTTTGGCAAGCTTAATTTTCATGTTTGCGGAACCAGCTCCACTGAATTCTACAATCTCATCCCATCACAGTTCTTAGTAGAACTGGCTTTATTAATCACTTTGAACTAAAAACTAGCTGGATAAACTGAGTTTCACCATTTTCTTCACCATTCTCTGTTCCAGGTTTATCATTTTTAATCATTTTCAAACCATGTTCTTCTACCAGATTGGAGAGAGCAGAGAATTTATTTGTATTTGGAATGTCTTGGACTTCAATAATTTCCCCAGGCTCAACATTTTCCAGGTCCTTTACATTGTCCTGTTCTGGTACAACAAGAACCAATAGCATATTTTCTTCCAAATTTCCAGCATTGTCTCCAATCTTCTTTCTGAATATTGGCTTGTTCCCCTGATTCGAACTAAACTTGTTTGAAGTCTTATCTGCTATAAAATTCTTCCCTCTATATCTAATTCCATTAGAAATTTTCCTTCCATATCTGACATGGATCCAGGGTCCATATCCACTATCATCAACTGTACAAGCTTCAACCACTTTATCTTTGACTGGAATACCACATGGTTCCTTCACAATTTGTTCATAAGCATTTAGACTTTTAGATGATGTCTTCACAGCAGCCTTCTCATGGTAATTAGTCTGGTCATGTCCAATTTTACCACAACCAAAACAAATATTAGGCACCTTCTCATTTTCAACTTTTTGATAAAATTTACCAGAATTTCCTTCTACCTAAACTCCAAGCAGAAAAGATTCTTCAAGTTTTATGTGAATGCAAATCCTTGCAAATTCATGTTTCCCCCATTGAAACATATTTTCATCAAGCAAATATGGTTTACCAACCTTTGAGGAAATCCTACAAACAATTATAGGATCCCAACAGTGAAGATTTAAGTTTGGCATTCTTACCCAAACTTGTACAGTCATGCCTTTCAACAAATTGGGAGAGAAGGATTGGTTCCATCTATCCACTTCAATAATGTTGCCCTTCACATACTAGGGACCATTGGCAAGAATCGATTCCACTACTTCCTTCTCTTCAAATAAGCACAAGCATCATCTATTTCCAAGCCAAGTCTACTTAAATTTACCCATTTGCGACCCTTGTCTCCTCAGTTCAATGTTGACCATAAATGAAGAGACATTCTCTATAAAAGCTTTAATCACTAAGGCATTCTGCAAGGTTTTTGTATTCTCTAGAACATTTTCTTCATATAACTGAACCGTTGAACCATCTTCAGAAATATAGCTTCCAAAATTCCAATCCGACTCAGAAATCCTTTTATGGGATTTTTTTTCCAAGAATTTATCAGATTGTTACCAAATTGCTCCTTAGATGAACCAGCTTCTTCATTATTCAAAATACCATGTCCTCTTATAGCCGAATCACACATTCGAACATTGATCAAATCATTCTCCTCTGCATAACTTTGATTCTCACCAATTTTTCTATTTGAAATGATTTTATCTATTTTCTCCTTTTTTTCCAGCATCTTTCAAACCAACACCGTCGGGATGAATTTATTAAAATTGAGGAACTTTGGTTCTTCAGAGAAAGCAATTCCTTTACCTTTGCCTGCAACTGGTAAAGGTATTATTTATGTCCTTCCTCCTTCATTGATCATCAAAGGCTTAGCAAATAAAGAGATCCTTCCTCTTGCCCTTGGGTTGATTCCAATTCCTAAAGCCGGGGGAGAATTACAATTTTAAATTTCCATAGTAGAACGTCGAGCTCCATTTGGATAATCACCAGCTAATTATCGAGGATCATCTGCTGCCATCAGTCTCGCTCTTTCCACCGCCAAAAGGTTTTTTGAAATTCGTCTACTCTCTCTAGAAAACCTCCTACACTTTTTAAAATCAAATTATCAAATATTAATTCATGTTCTCTTTGATCTGATTCAGCCATAAACACTTTAAAATTATTTTCAATTTCAGTATGAGATGATTTCAGTAGTTCATACTTTTAGTTCAAATCATCAATCTCATCAAATAATGCCATGTGGTTGTTATCTATTGATGCATGATCATTCCTAAAGATTCCATACACTTTTTAGTAAATTTAAAATTTTTATGTTCAACTTTCCATGCAGCTTTTAAAGATTTTCCTATATACACTATGAATTTTCTTAGAAACTTCAAATAATTCATCATAAGATAAATTGCATACCACCTCTTGATCCAAGTGATCAATTTTGTCTACTAGTAAGCATAACATTGTGACTTCCTCCTGTGATTCTATTTTTTAGAAATATGATGCTGAGTTCGCCTAGAATACTCTCTATAGTTTTTTCATACCCTTCCTAACATTGATTTTCTCCTCAACATTCTCCTTGCTAGGATTAGCTTTGAGATTCAGTCAATCAGATTTAATATGTCCAGGCTTCCTACTTCATAACAAATTACATCATTATACATTTTTGCATTTTGTGAAACTTACCCTTATTCCACTACTAATGCCTCCTTTGCTTTTTTCTCAGGAAACATTTGAATTGCCTCATTATAAGTACAATATCATCTTAATCCTCAAGATGTGCCTAATTAGTTTTCAATTCATCCACTGTCAATGAAATATTTTTCTCCCTCTACTTATCACATGCATTAATCTGTCTTTGAGTTACTCCTTGCTCGTAAGCAAATAATGATCCAAACATATTGTCAATAAAATAAATAGTTAAGTCTTTTAATTCAATTATGACAGTAATCTTTGCATCATAAGTAGTAGGTAAACAATATAAAATTTTATTCACTTCTTCAAAATTCATTAGTTCCCTAGCTAAAGCATGCAATGAAGTGAGTGTCTTTATAAAGCGACTAAACATATCAGTGATTAATTCATTTGGTTTTAATGTGAAAAAGTTTATAATCATGTAATAGAATATTTAATCTAGACTGTTTCACTTCATTAGTTCCTTCATACATTATGCAAAGTCTATCCCAAATTTTTTTTCCCATTTTACAAGCTAAAATACACATATAGTCCTAAGATTTTAGGGCATAGAATAAATTATTTAAGCACTTAATGTTTAACTGATCTGGTGGGAAAAATTTGTGTATCACCACGCAGATTTTGATTTTCTCCTATTTTGTAATCGAATACTACATTAAGAATAAAGTACAATCTCGAGAGACTGATACAATATTCTACAATGGATTCAATATCAGAATAGGGTTTTAAAAATTGATATTTCTATAATCAAACATAGTTCAAAGAATAATATATCATCTCAAAAGATGAACATGAAATTCTATAGAATATGTTTAAAGATAGAAATACGGTTTTTGAAAAAAAATTATTCATTCTTTTATTTAGATATGGCAAGAAGAATATTATATCATCTTAAAAGACGAACATAACATTCTTCAAGATATCTAAAAGAGAGAATGAGTTTTATAAAATTCATCATTTCTAAAGTTGAATATAACAAGTATAATATTATATTATCTGAAAAAGATAATAATAACATTTTTACAAGTTTATTCAAAATTAGAAATGATGTTTTAAAAATGTCTACGTTCCCAAAGATTCTTCCCTTGTTTTATAGGAATAAAATAAGGTTTATTTTAGTCCGAGGTTCTCAAATCCCTATAGGAGCAAGCTCCTATAGTTAATTACATCTTAGGAGAAATGCTCCTAAGAAAACTCTCGATTAAAGCAGTGATTTCATACCCTTTTGACTACAAAGTAGAAGACAAGGAATAGAAGTAGGAATTTTCCAAGGTGAAAGCTCAATGTTGAACATTTATTAGCGAGTCAAAGGAAGAAAAGTAGGAGGCGTCTGATTCTGAGAAGCTCAGAGACAACCTCAGCCTACCCTATGTTTGGATTTATATTTTTAGGAGAAATTTTTATGTTTGAGTTTGTATTTTATTAGAAATTTAGGATTTATATTCCCGAAGGGTGAGGACTTAAGATCTAAAAAGAATCTGCCTCAGAACCTAAATCTAATTTGGGTACAACAAAGTAGCGACCCGAACCTAACTAATGAAGTGCAAATCTGGACTTACCCCGGCCTGGATTAGGGAGCCTAGGGATTTCCGAACTCAAAGGGCGAGGGAGAGCATTCTCTGTGTGTGAATGAAACCGAGAGAGAGAGCAGGAGTTGCAAATTTGCAGGAGGAGGGAGTTCCATTCTGTCCGTGCGAATAGAGGGAGGGCTTTAGGCTGTGCGTGTTTATGAGGTCACGAGAGGCTGGGAGGAGGTGGAGAAGGGGTTTGTTTCTTCTTTTAGGATTTTTGAAACTGAGGGAATAGGTGTGGAGTGAATGGACAAGAGAGAACATTTCTTCCCTGAAGCGTAAGCTTAAAACTGAAGGGAGGGAGGATTTCATGCTCTGTATGTGAATGGAGAGGAGGCTTCGTTCGTTGGGTTTCTCATGCGAGAGGGAGAGAGCGACAGTGAAGGGGAGATCTCACGCTAACTAGGAACAGGCAACGGGACCTTGGCGAACTGTAGGGTGACCACGGATTCCTGGGCTTCATGCGACACATGGAGGTGATGGGCTGTTCGCGAATGAGAGGAGTTGCCAACTGCAGGAGAGATGGGCTGGGTTTCTCACGTGAGAGGGAGAGAGGGATCGTGGGATGGAAAAGTTTCGAACTGCAGGCGTTGAGCATGAAGCCTAGAGATTTTTGGAACTGTAGAGAGAACCGAAAATTTTGTTTCTTTTGCCTAGATGGGGTCATGGGCTGGACCGATCGTTGGACATTTAAAAGCTATAATGATGTCAGAATGTAACGATCTTGGGCTCGTTGGATTAGTCTCATCGAGCCGTTCGATTCGAGTATAAGCTCATCAAAATCGAAGACCGTTTGGTAACTCAAATTGGAGTTCGTGTGTATGAGGGGGATTTAAGGGCTGGTTTTAATTTGATTAAAATTAAAACAAAATTTATTAGAAGGAATTTGGTGTTTGTTTGGCAAATTGAGCCAAATGATGTATCATTTTGATCAAAAATGAATTAGATTATATTAAATTGAGTCGATTGACATCGACGAATCATAAATCGAGCTTGATTTGAGTTCGTTTGGAGTTGAATTAAAATTGAATTGACTTGATTTTGATTCGAGTTGATTGATAGGTACGAGTCGATGCTACGTCAATGGGTATCCACCTAAGGGAAATCCTATTGGATGACGTCTACGCTATTTATGGAAACCTAGGTGCTAGACCCGATTCCGGGGAATTTGACCTCGAATAAAGAGGTCAACATGATCTAGTTCTTTTTCCTCTACTATTTGATCAGTAAATGATATTTTTATCCTAACATCATCAACAAGTGTAATGGGTCTAGTTTAACCTTCCTATACTTAAATTCATATGTGATAGAAAAGCGATTGAAGAAAAGTAGACATACGGGTTTTCTAAAACTCAAAAAGAGTGTTATCAAACAGTGATGGTCTAGTGATCGAATATCCTTCAGGAGTGTTATAATTTACAAGACTAGCCATGATCATTTTCAAAAAGTTGTTTAAGTCTTAATTTTTAAAATAGGCTTTGATATCAATTGAAATTTTGAATAGGTTGTTAGACCTAATATAATTGTCAAAAGACTAACCAAGTGGGGGGTGAAATTGTAATTTAAAAATTCTCTTGGATTTTAGAAAACCGATTTAAGATTTTTAGCATAAAACTAAATTTTCACAAAAAATATTTTGCAACCATAATAAACTTAAATACAAAAAATTTTAAAAAATAGTAAAACTTAAAGACAAAAGGATATAAAATTTTATAGAGATTCCATCCAACTAAAGCTACATTTACTCCGTGAATGCTCCTTCTTTAGGTATTGCACTATATCAAAGTGAATCCTTTTACTCCCACAACAAGGCAGAGAAGCCCTTACAATATTCTCTCTTACACCAACCCTGGTGCATCCGAGTACTAATGTCCTTCCTCATACTACTGGTGATGGCAGAGTACCAACAACCTTTCTCAACCTCCTGGTGATGGTAGAATACTAATGTCCTTTCTCTCCAGCCTGGTGATGGTAGAGTATCGACATCCTTTCTCACCCTTCTGGTGATGTCAGAGTACTAGATCTACTCTAAATATCTTCTCAGAAGAGTCTTAAAAAACGTAGGGCAGAGATTTATAGAATATATAAAGAGATCCTCAACTTTGTGCTACCTTATGAACCCTCCAAAATTTCTACTTGTAAGATCTCTCAAAATTCACTCCCAAATACTCCCCCAAAGCACTCTCTTTCTCACTCTCAAGAGAAAATACACAACAAGATCTCTAGTAGAATTTTTTAGTTAGTTTTTAGGACCTTTATAAATGAAGGATAAGAAAAACCATCTTGAAAATTGAAAATTTCAAATTGAATGTACTTGGGTAGTATAGTATGATCATACTTTGTATGTACAAACAATTTAAAAAATCCATGTATGATCCTATATGAACTAATTTCATACTCTATCAATCATATTTATGAACTAACATCGTATTGTACAAACAGTTCAAAATTGAACAAGTTCATCCAGCACGATTTCATACGAACCCATTTCACACACTAGTCATCGTCTGTACAAACCTAAAATTATACAATACGATCAATTCAAAAATTGAAGAGATCATTTAGTATGAATGTGGATGATCATATTTTATAATCTCGACATAATTTGTATGAATAAAACTTCATACAATATAAATAGTTTGAATAAAATTTCTTAAGGCATTACTTGATTAAATCCATTCTAGAGGAACAAACATTTCAAATTTTCCCATATAATTTAAGAATCATATAATATGATTAGTTTTAAAAGATTAAGTTTTGACTCACTTCCCTAGTTTGTGTGTGCACTGTTACCCAATTATAATCACACTCTCCTAGACTCAAGAAAAATAAAAAAATATTGACTTTCTTATAAGAAACCCTAATCTAATCTATCTTGAAGTTTTTGATAGTTTGGAGTATGATTTCCTTGAAATATTAGTACATAGAAAATAAAACAAAGAAAATATATCTAATGTATGTTAGGAGAAACAAGAATCACAATAATAAAATATTGGTATCACCTAAAACTCACATTATATAAAAACATAATTTTAAAAACTAAGTTGCAACAACCCTAAGTATACTTTAGATTTGAAGAATTTTCTTTTTCCAATACCACTACTATTACAAACTTCCAGTTAGTGATGTGAAGACTATATCCAACCTAGTTCAATTTTGTGACCAAGAAATTCAAGAAGGTGCGAAAGAGTTGGTTCTCTCTCTAGTAGGCTACTCTATTAATAAGAGGCCTTATTAAGAAGTTTAACTCTCTGCTATATAACAAAATCTTGAGTGCTAAACGGTACTCTCATCCATCTCTATCTTAGAGATGATTTTTCTTAAAAAAATTCTCTTCTTGATATGAATATGAGATTTCATGGACAAGGGGACCCTAGTTTATTTCTTGGAAACTCATTAATCTTACAAAAATGGCTACCTAACTTTAAACCTAAAAGAAAAGAACTAATTCATCCCCCCTATGGATAAAAATATTGGATACACTGCCCAGTTGTTGGAATCTATGGGTATTTTAAAAATTTCTAGTTTCACTTGCCTTCCTCTTGCTGTTGAATCACTAACTACTTAAATAACAAGACTAATATTCATTAGTGTTTATGTTCATGTACGAAGAAACACATTTCTACTACATTACATTTTGATATTTATAGATAGAAAGAATAGTCTCTAAAAGTTGTTTATGACAAAAAAATGGAACCTTCTGGTTCTGGAATGTTGATTCATCCATTTCATCTCTGCCAAACTAATCAAAAAAAGTCACCCTACCCACAAACTCCCCTCTAAAGGAAGAAGAGAAGTAGAGAACCCAAACCTCTTCACCACTCTTCTTTGTAACCAAATATAAATCCCATTAAAATTTCAAAAGCTTGATCTCAATTATGTGAGCAGCACGAAGAATCTGCATCCACTAATTTTTAGATTGCTATGAAAACGCATTCTAAAAAAATTCCTAACCTCAAAACAAAACCAAATGATTATGCTCATGCTCCTGATAACACACCTTCCATCTCTTATGATGATGAACCTAACATTAATAAATCCAAAACTAACACTACCCTAACAGATCCTAAACCAAATATAAAAAATCACACCTCCACATAATTTTTTTCCTCTTCCTCTAAAGGAAGAAAATTCCAATTAATACCTTTCTATTATTTTACAATCTATCCTTCAAGCCATTTTGAAACAACAAACAAAATAGTCAAAGCTCCCTAAGACCAAAAATGCAACCATCAAACCTGTGAAAACCCCATGAATTTGCCCAATTTTGCTTACTAGAATTTCAAAGGCTTCAATGCCCATGATAGAGCTTTTCAATGCTAAAACTTAAGTTGCATCCGTAATATACATAATTTTTCATTCCAGAAGAAAAGTTTACTGCACATATGTCTAATGGCTTATTGGTTTTGCAGCAAGAACAATCTCTTAAGAATTGAAGAATGCCATCATAATTTTGATATATCTCATCCTGGAGTATTTAGATAAAATGAAATTCTTCTTCCATGTCACATAGCACTTACTATTTGTTATGCTCCAAATTTCTTTGAAGAAAGAGGAAAGCTTCAGAATGCTATTAAAAACCTTTTTCTAAACCCCTCTTAGTCGTGGGTCATTATGGGGTACTTCAATTATTATTGAATTCCCTCTAATAAAATTGGTGACATTCCCCTGACTATAAGCAAACTTTGTATGATTTTTAAGATGGATACTCATGAGTTATCATTCGTTGGTCTTAAGAACACATAATCAAATAATAATATTGATAATCATATACATATCAAGTTTGAAAAATTATTGTTTAATGAATATTGGCTTGACACCATTCCTCTCTCTTATTGTAAAGTTGAACAACAGAGAATCTTTGATGCCAGACCTCTTTTCTTTCTTAACAAAACTTCCTAAAATTTTCAACTATAGATATATTAATAAAAAGTATTGGATTAACTAGAACCAATCTCTTATTTTTTTCTTGTCTGCTCACAATAATGAGGATCCCATATACCCTTTATGCCATCTAAAAAAGTTCAAATCATTTATTAAAATAAAAGTGCAGGCATATTCAAATAATATTTTTTGCTATAATTTGGCATCTTGAGTATCTTCAATACAGCTCTTATTATTACCATGATAAAGATCCTCAAACCATCTCTTTATTGCCAATGCTTGATAAATAAATGATGCTCTTTATTTTCATTTTATGTGTCAGTCTATTGGATTATTTAGAGGGACAAAGAAAACTAGCTTAATTTTGGTAAATAAGACCTAAAAATTTTATATGGTGAGATAAAATGTAGAAGGAAAACCAACTTCTTTAAGGAGATCACAATTGATAATGGGCTCATTATTAACCATAATGATGTTGTTACTACTATTAGTGACCACTTTAGAAACTTATTTCTCTCAACACCCTTAAGACCCGTATACCTATTGGTTGCCTCATGAAAATTATATCCCTATGCATTTTATTACAAGCATTATTAACCTTATTTCCAATAAAGAAATTAAAGCTTTTATCTTTTCTACATCTAAAAGTTTCTCTCCACATCCAATTAGCTTTAATTTTTGAATTTTATGTGGCCACTTCGGATTATATTAGAGAGCATCTTTGTCAGGCAATAAAGCATTTCTTTTACAATGGTAAACTAGATAAAGCTAAAGAGCCACTAAAAAAAACTAACATCCAACATATAACTGAAGAGCTACTAATTTTTTTTTTGCCATTTTGAACATATATTATACCCGTTTCTTATTTATTTATTTTTTATCTTCATCTAGTGTAGAAAAATTCTTCTATTTTATTCATTTAATTCTCAAAAGATTTACTTGCAATTTCAATTTAATATTTTGAGTTTTCATAATAAACTTAGTTGATATTTATAATGTAGAATATAATAGTTAAACATACATAAAATAAATCATATTCTTCTGCCAAACTTTTTTCTTAATATATATGTAAACATTTGATGAAAATATAAATTCCAATTATATTCTTTTTAAATAACTTATTCTTTATTCTATTTCATTTATTATTTTCCTCTTTTTTGTTTATTACAGAAGCATAGTTAAATTTGTACCAATGAAGGTACAATTATTTCCTTTTTTATTTCTATTTTCATTTCCTTTTTCTTTTAATGTGCATGGGTATATTGCATCCCTAGAACACACGTGCGCGCGCACACACAGATATATATATATATAACATAATAAACCTTAGTTGATAAATTTTCATCAATTTCGTACATATTAAACATTCAAATTTTATATATAAATAGGCATGATATTATATTTAAAACCAAAATGAAAAAAATAAAAGAATGTAATTACTATATAATATTACAATGCTCACTTTACTCTTCTCAATTTGATTAATTTTATATATTAAATATTTAGTCTATATCTATGCTATAATATATAAAACTTGCAATCAATAAAAATTGAATTGCAATTGCCATAAAATAATTATAATTACTCACTTTAATTATTTTCTTTGTGCGATCCTTCCAAAAAATTAATCTTTTATATAGTCTTTCTTAATGCAACAACTAATTTCCTCTAGGAACTTTTGCAAACTTCTAATATTCAACTCAATTAGGTATTTTATTCCTTTTCTATTCCAAAATAATATTAATTAACATTAAATATTTTTAGATCTAAATTTTAAGGAATTAAATATTGTCAAAATAATAACAAATGTTAAATTCCTCTAATTTAAGAAACTATATTTCTAATCACATTACATATAGAATTTCTTGAAATTGATTAAAAATTTAAGTTATGTAACTTGTATCCCTTACCTCAATTTTGCTTCTTCATTATTGAATCAAAAGTTCTACCAACTTAAATTCTTTCTATAAAATTATTATATGCTATTATGTCATCAAAAACTATAAATTATACATCTATATTATATTTAAATTTGAATAAAACAATAAAATATAAATTAAAATTTCTTTCTATTTTATTGTTCTCAGCTATAAAAATTTCTTACTATTTTCCCACGTGTTATATCTTTTTGTTCAATGCTTCCATAAAATTTAAACAAATGATATCTCTCAATTCTTCAGTGTTTCACATAATATTCTTATTTTCATTCAGGCTCTTCTACATATCTCAAACTAGGTTGCAATTCAATTGATTTGAGAAAAATCCTTTTTGATTCATCTGTTATACATTTTCCAAGCATAATTATATGAAAATTATCATATATTCCTTACATATGCACTGAAAAATCCAATATATAAGCCATTTTTTCAATTTGTTCAATAATTTTAAAAGGTCTATTAAATTGCAGGCTCAACATTTTTATATATCCAAATCCTACACACCTTTCATTAGACTAACTTTAATAAAAAAAATTTCACTAACTTCAAATTAAACTGGCCTATGCTTTACAACATAACATTTTTCTTCACATCTTATAATGCCTTCAATTCATTGAGTAATATGATCTTATTAGTAGCATCATATACTAATTCAATAATAATCACCTTTATTTCTCTTATCACTGTTTAGATTTTCTTCAATAAAGATCCTCATATGGAGCCATTCAAATACTAGATTAAAAATGGTTATTTTAATCAAATTTCATTATAGGTAGATGAAATTTTCAATTCCCACCAAAATGCAGTGCACATAATTTAATTAATTCCTCCAAAGTTTTAATTGTTCTTTTTGTTTGCCTATCTATCTCTGGGTGAAATACAATAATAAAAGACAATCTAGTACCTTATGCTTCCTTAATCATTTTTAACAATCTAGAGGTAAATCGAGTATATCCACTAGAAATAATAAATTTTGAAACTCCATGCAATTTCAAAATTTCATCAACATATATATTTGTTAATTTATCTTCTAAATCTGGTTTTTTGATTGGGAAAGAAAAAAAAGACTTTATTCATTGATCGACAACAACACATATAATAAATTGACTCTATCTTTATTTGTCTAGTCCAATCACAAAATTTATTACAATTTCATGCCATTTTAACTTAGGTATTAACAAAGGATACAAATGTCTACCGTACTTTCTATGCTCTACTTTAAACATTTCACATAGAATATTATTTTGAAACAAATTCTACAATACTTCTTTTTTAACTTTTGCCACCAAAATATTCGTATAAGTTCTTGGTACATTCTATTATAGCTTAGATGAATTGTATAACTCAAGAAACATTCATCCTTCAATATTTCCTCTCTAAAATTATCAAAATTTGTGACACATATTATGCCTTTTAATTTAAATATTTTTTTATTAACCAATGAAATATTTTTCAGTTGCATTGCCTCAACTTTAATCTTCATAATTCCAAATAAATTAATATCTTGAGATAAAGAAACATATGCTTTCCTTCAATATTAATTGAATCACCACCTCATTTAATAGCATAAAAATTTTGCATCTTAGGATTTACATTTAAAATTTCCAATCTTTATATATCTTTAAATATCTACTTCTATTGGGTGAGCAACATATCCACACTTTCAAAAATCTTTCTACTTAATGCATCTGCAATCAAATATGCCCTTTCAGGATGGTACTATATATCCAGGTCAAAATCATTGATAAGCTCCTACCACCATCTCTATATTAGATAAAGTATAACTTTCTAATTAAAAATATATTTGAGAATTTTATGATTTGTAAAGACCTTACATTTGAATCTATATAAATAATGCCACCAAATCTTAAGTGCAAAAACTATTGAAGCTAATTGCAAATCATGGGTAGGATAATTTCATTCATGAATCATTAACTATCGTGAAGCATATGACATTACTTTATCATGTTACACGTCCCAACACTATTAACAAAGCATCACTAAAATTTTGAAATCTTTCTATAATTAAGGGAATTATAAATATTGTAGCATTTATTAAAAAATTCTTCAATTTCTGAAAAGCTTCCTCACACTGATTGTTACATGCAAATTGTGATATCTTTTGAGTTAATTTTGATAATGGCATTACAATGTGAGAAAATTCCTCAGCAAACTCTTATAGTAAATAGTAGATGTTGATCATGTTACAACAAATTGTGAAAAGTTGAAAGAAGTAATTGGTTGCTTGAATAAATGGGGATTTGGAATAAATTCTTTTCAATCATTTCAGGACTGCTGGAAATGGGTGGAAAATTACAATGATACACATGTATTTCTTATTAATAATTACTGTAATGCAGTATATTTTGTATGTAGATCAAGGAACAATTTTATTCATGGTGGCAAGGTGAACTGTTCGATATTCATAGCTTCAAATGCTATAAGTTATGCTTCCACTTCTTACATGTTAGATGGAAATTTGGGACACTGGGGTACTAATCAGTCTTCTAGATTGTTAAATCATTGGTACCCTCCTCCTCCCACTTAGATTAAAATTAATGTAGATGCTGCATTATTACAGTCATACAAAGCAGGAACTGGAGGGGTGGTACGGGATAGTGAAGGAAGATTTCTATTGGCATATGGTCATTCTTGTAATCATTAGGACATAGCTAACTTGGAGCTCAAGGTAGTTCACTTCATGGGACAAATAAAAAAAGATTGGATGCAAGATTACAATGGTATAATTATAGAAGGAGATAATTACAATATTATAAAATTCTTGCAAGATCTGGGAGGCAATTGGAAAGGTGAGTTTCAATTTTTAAAGGATTACAAATTTATTTTCTTTAATTGGGTCAATAAAAGATGTAATAAGTTAGCTAACATTTGTGCTAACTATACTCTAGATAAGGATTTTATTTGGGATGATTTATCTTGTAATAAGATTCCTCCTTGGTTTGTTAAACTATTAAACGATGAATCAAGTTATGGTTCAAGATTGTAATTTGGTTGCTTTCAAAAATATTGGCATTTCCTTGCTCGTTTTTCCAAAAAAAAAGCATAACCTAGAAAACTCCTCACTTTTGAAACTATAATTGTCCTTTGCCAACTTTTAATGGAAATAATTCTATTTTGATTCACAAAAATTACTTCACCATTAATCACATGCTTAAGAAAAGTCATACTCATCAACTAGAATTAACATTTTGAGAATTTTGCATATAGCTTATTTTTTTAGATTTTTTAACACTACATATTGATGATTGGAATTGTTGTCTTCATCTCTTCAATAAATGAAAATGTCATCAATAAATAAAATCATAAAAATATCCAAAAATGGTTTCAAAATCTTGTTCATTAAATCCATAAATACTACTGGAGCATTCGTCACTCCCAATGGCATCACTAAAAATTCATAATGTACATATTTTATTTTCAAGGCAATTTTAGCAATATCTTCTTCCTTAATACATAACTGTTGATATCCAGAATGTAGATCAATTTTTGAGAAAATTAAAGCTCCCTCAAACTAATTAAATAAATCATAAACTATAGGCAATGTGTTTTTATTTTTATTTGTGAGTTTATTTAATTTTCTATAATAATTAGATGTTCCAAAAACTCTCATGTTTTTTTAAAAAATAACATTTGAGCTTCCTAGAGTGATAAACATGTCCTGATAAATCATTTATCTAATAATTCCTACAACTGACATTTTAATTCTTGTAATTCTTTTAATTGTATCACTTGAGTAAGAAAATCCTAATATCCCTTGGATAATAATTTACAAGCTTTCATAAGTTATCATCATTAAAGTAAGGCCTCTATCTCCATAAAATTTATATTATTTTTCACCCAAAAAATTAAAATTATTAACTTATTGCATTTTGTGACAATAAAATGATTTGATAGCAAATCCATTCCTAATATTTTATAAAATTCATGCAACAATAATATATTCAGAATCTCTTCAATTGTTCTCTCAATTTCTTTTAAATAAAGTTTAGATAAATTATGAACATTCATTTAGACACATTTGATATAAAAACTCTAAAATTATAGGTGCCTTTAAAATATTTAATCTGAGATCGAGCCTGTGGCCTGACGGTAGATGGAAGACCTTCCTCCCAGTCTCACCCAGGCTAAAATCACCTAATCTACCAAAAAAAAAGAAAAGAAATCAATCCAATTGATTTTATAAATTCTTATGAAATGAAGGAAGGTGAAACTCTCTTATCAAAGTGAATTTATAAAATTCTATCTTAAATTGTTATCATACTTATAATTTTATATAGTAATTAACATAGTTATTATTATTTATTTAGTAAATATTATTTTATTTGAATACTCAAAACAACAAAATAAAATTCCCATAAATTTTAATGAAAAATATATTTGTAATTACTTTAGGTGAATCCTTAGCATTCTTCTGAAATAAAGCATACATTCCAAGTTGAGTGTTAAGTCGAATGGATTTGGCCTTAAACGTTTTTTTTCTTTTTCTTTATTTTTTCTATTTTTTTATTTATCTATTGACTTGATGCAACTAATTCTATCATCCAATATCTACAAAACTTTCTTTAAGTTGATTTTATATTTATCTTTAATTCTCTTAATAGTCTTTGCCCAAGAGTAGGACAACTCTTGCCTATATGTCTAGGTTTATGACACCATAATCATGTATTTATTCTTGAAAGACATTGACCTTTATGTTGTTGTCCACATTTTTTGTAGTTATTCAGGTGCATTTGATAATCACTGTTACTATGTTTCTTATAATTATAAATTATAGATTATTAAAAAGATTTAACTTGAGAATCCTATGAAGTTCTCTCCATCAAAGTTGAATAATGCTCATTCCCTAGAGGAACAGGAGAATATGTGATTACATTTTCTAATCAAATTAAAAATATTCAAAGTTCAAGGGAGGATGTTAAGCCTCATTGAACTATCCCTAGGCATACTAAGTGGGGTGATGAATTGGTTCTTTAAAAATTTACCTCTTGACAAAAATAATTTTCTTTAAAAATAATGTCAAGAAAATATAAGCACAAGAGAATATAGAAATACTTTTATTGTTCTTTTTTCTAATTTTTTATTCTTTTTAAGAAAGCTTAATTCAATTTCAATAGACTCAGCACATGTTTACAATAAAGTAAATTTGAAGGAAATTAAAATATGGAAAATAAGATATGAAAAATAGAATAGGAACACCATAATTTTTTTGTGGTTCAGTCAACCTTATCCTACGTCCACTCCTCAGAGTCCTCACCAAGAATCAAACTAAACCTTTAGTGTCTCTCTTTCACGCAACACTACAAGGTAGAAAATCCCTTAAAAGAATCACTTCCAACAACCCAGTATGGGGGAGAACTGGAATTCTTTTCACCCTCCCGGTGAGGTGGAGAACCTTGGAAGCCCTTGTTACCCTCCTGGATAAGGTGGAGAACCATGAAGCTTTTTCACCCTTCTAGTGAAGGCAGAGTACTTCAATCCTTTTCACCATCTTAGTGAAGTTAGAGAACCTCAATCTTTAGCCTTGAATCCTTTCTCCCCATAATAACCCAAAGAAATATACTAAGCCACAAGAGGAATCAAGGTGCAAGCCTGCTAGGAGAAATCGTGTGAAAATTACTCACACTCTTTCTCTCTTTCACACAACCTCACCTTCTCGTTCTCTAATGCTCTATGACCTCTCACAAAGTTCTCTCTCATAATCCCTTCAATTTCCAAAAGCTCTCCATGTTAATTAGTTAAGATTGCTTAAAAATAAGGTCTAAAAAATCCAAAAATTTCAATTATGTCTCTTATTATTGTATATAAAAATCAGGGATTGTACAATATAATTAGTTCAATCTATTAAATTAATATTATATATAGAGTATATGTCCTATACGATTAGTTCAATTTCTTATACCAATTATTTAATATGAGTTCATAATTGTATAGTATGATTAATTCAATCAAATAGGATTTTCATCTAGTACGATAATGAGTGATTAATTATGGTTCAATTTCTTATACGATCATGGGATCAAATTGAGTTGTACAGTATGACGGGGGGTCATCATAAAATACAATCTAATAAATAAATTAATCTTGATTCAATGACCTAATCAAAAGATTAAATTAGGCAAGATTTATTAATATCGTCCAATATGATTGGTATCATATATTACTATTTATTTAATTTTATATTTTAAATTATTACCTAATTTTGTAATTGGGGGGTAGTTTTTTATTTAACACAGTCATCTAGTATAATGTAGATCGTATTGTACAATTAATTTAAAATTTTAATTATAGAATTATCCATTATTAATGATTTTGTGATAGCTCATTGTACAGTACGATTTTGATAGTATGATATGATTAGTTCAAAAATTTACATGTTCATTTTCTCAGTTATCTGCATGTATGTGCACGGTCACCAAATTTACATACCCCTTTACATTGCATAGACTCTACAAATATAAAATTTAGGAAATGAAAAGTACATACTCTTTCAACACATCCTATTCTACCCAATCTTGAGCTTTGAATGACCTTGAATGGTGTATAATGTACCATAAATATTAGTACGTACAAAAATGAATACACAATACAAATTTAAGGAGAAACGAAAATTCAATCAAAAATATTTATAACTAGGATCCTAGATTATAATAATCTCCCCCTTTTAATGATAAAAAATATTTTTGGTTGAAATTACAAGTTATTTATATTTCTTCCTAAACTCGCCCTCACTTAGTGAAGTATTAAAAAATAAGAAAATAAAACCATTTCAATTCATTATTTTAATTTTATTTATTTATTATTATTTTAATTTTTTTATTGACAATAATAAGAACACATGCATAAGATGAAAAATACTAAAGTATATAAAAGAGGAATGAACTACAGCTAAATATTGCTCCCTCTTTTGACATCAAATAAAAGGGGGGACAACAAAAATTTTAATAGTAGACATAAAAAAGCTAATATAAGATACTAACATAAATTATAATAAAAACTAATATTAGAATTAGGATGGCCCCTTATCAAATGCTGGTGGTGGTGGTGGTGGTAGGAAATACTTATGAATAGATGCAAACTACTCCACAAAAAAATTCATATCAGCCTCATGCTACTCCTCCTACTGAATATGAGAATAATGTCATGTCTCCAACTAATAGAATCCCTAAATCATTATATCACAGTGATCAGATTGGTATTTAGGTGTAGGTGTTGGTTGTGATGCTAGAGCTAGAGCTCCTGCTACCTCCTCTAACTTGGGATCCACCATATAATATCCATGATGATGTTTATCACTATAAATAACTTGAAAGGAGCTATTTGAAAAAAATATTGGAAGGTCATCATGGGGTACAAAGTATTAAAGATTACATTGGGATTCAGAACATAAGCTATCATGTTACCTAGTGCTAGAATTTTCTTACGCTTAATTCTAGGATCATGAATGCATGTCAAATTTTTATGGATAATCAGATCCACTACATTGAAGTTAATTTAAAACATATTAAAGTTGGTGATAAGGGATAAAAGAGGCATAATATTTACATTATTGCATACTTTTGGAATGAGTGTGTCGCGAAGGATATGCTGGATTATGTGAGCATCTTGGGCAATGGTGTAAACTCAGATAACATGAGTGTTTAGATGAGTATCCATCAGAGTGAGATTTACTTGGTTCAAGTCATATTCATGAAGAAAGCTATAGAATGTGCTTTAAAACCAATTGTGGGGAAATGTAGGATTTGGTCAAAATCTTCATAAGTGATTTCTATAGGTCTTCTATGAACAAAAGATTGAAGAGTTGTCAAATTATTGAATCTTAAACTAGCAAAAAATTCAAAAGGTTTCTCATAGTTGAAGGTGCTGCAAATCAATGGTTTATGATTTTGATGATAACAAACATTCTTATTTTTCTAAGACTGCCTTATGTACTGACATTTCAGGTTCACATGATTGGACTGCAATTTGGAATCAGCTCAAGATTGGGTAGACTAGGTCTGAGTCAGTTTGTACTCTTTTTCCTTTCTTGAGTCTGTTGTATTTGGTGAGGCATCGGATGATTTGTAACTTGGAAGATTTTCTGTTGGATTTCTATTTTTGGTAACATCGTCCTGGACGATATTTATATCGGCCGGGATGATCTGTTCAAAAGCAGATACCCTAATTAGGGCATCCTCATTAAGACATCCATCATTAGCAGATCGGCCTGGACGATACCTATATCGGCCAAGACGATAGTCTCAATTCAGAAAGAATCAGCCGCCAAAATCAGTTTGGGAATTCTTTGTTTTAGGAAATCGACCAGGATGATATTCATATCGTCCAGGCCGATCTAACTCAATTATACCTAAATTGAACTGGTATCTTTAGAAAGCATGAATGGTTGATTGATACGATCACATCATCCTGGACGATCGCAGGATCGACCAAAAAAATGTCCAGGATGATCTACATTAGACAGCTCGAATTCAGGGTGATGATCAGGACAATTGAAATCAATTTTAAACTAATCGGCCTAGACGATTATGATATCGGCCAGGATGATGTAACCAATTTTCTTCTGATCGTCCCAAATCGTACCGGGCTGATGAGATGAATTTGTACTGATCGGCCAGGACGATATACCAATCATCCTGGACGATAATGTTGGCAACTTGCATTAATGAGCTTGTTTTGAGCTTTTCTATTTAAGCTTGGCATGACACTTTGTAAGTGTCTTTGGCAGCCATTGTAGCTTCTTTCTTATGGTGGAGAATTTAAGAGAGAGCTTGAAAGAGAGTGAGGAACGGGTGAAGTCTGAGAGGGAGAAGATCTAGTGAGGGGGGACTCAAGGGAGTGAGGATGGGATTCCACACGATTGCTCCGGCAGGTTTACATCTTAATACCGTCGTATTCAAGACATATATCGAGGGAAGTTCACCAAATAAGAAGTTCACTTTGGTGTCAAAGAACCCGGCGACTCCGCCGCACCGGGGAAGGTGGAAGTGATTTTGTAAGGGCTTCTCTGACTAGCTTTGGGGGCTAAAGGACAGACACTTTTGTAGTGTAATACTTGGAGGGTGCCTCAAAGGAGTGGACGTAGGTCAAGATTTGACTGAACCACTATAAATTCGGTCCCGACATCTGAAGGAGATCAGTTCGCCATCGCCCCCTGAAGCTTCCTGATAGAGAAGCTCATTCGTTGAGACATTCTCTGCGGTAATCCCCTCATCCCGAGCTCCCAAGCTAGATAGTCCGGTCAAGTGTGAAGGAAACCTTCACCCCAACGGATCATCACCGTTGGATTGAAGGTTTCCACTGTCCTGATCCTCCCTGTGAAATTTCATCAGAGTTCGTCGGCGGGATCGCCCGGATCACGACGGAGAAGCTCCACAGTCTCGGATATGAGCGGGAGGTTGAAGATGTAATCTCATCCGTTGATTCTGATCAATGGCACAGATTAGATCCCGCGGTATTGGAGCGCGTTTAATCCCAGCCGTCTGATCCGCCATCCGACGGCTGTAGTTAATCGGACCGTTAACAGTTAGCGCTAATGATTGCCCAGCTAAGCAGCGCGTGGTGCGTGTAAAGGGCTGCTGACTGTGTAATGGCCGAATTAATAATTCCAGAAATTCAAGAGAACTTCAAAAAATCATAACTCCCTCCACACTTGTCCAAATTAGGTGTTCTTAGGCTCTTTGGAAAGGTCTCAGGGAGATCTACAAAAGCCCTATGGTTCCAGGCCCTGGTTAGGTCATGTTGCGGATCTAGGGTTCATGTTTTTGAAAATAGCAAACAATTCTTATTTCTCTATAATTGCCTTATGAACTAACATTTCAGGTCCACATGATTAGACTGCAACTTGGAACCAGCTTAAGATTGGGTAGACTATGATTGAGTCAGTTTGTACCTTTTTCCTTTCTTGAGTCTATTGTATTTAGTGTGGAACCTAATGTTTTGTAACTTGGTAGAAATTCTATTTTCCCTTTATGATTTCTGTTTTTAGTAACATCGGCCAGGAAGATAGTAATATTATCCTGGACGATCGGTCTAAAATCTGAAACCCTAATTAGGCCATCCTCATTAAGGCAACCGTCATAAGCACTTAAACAGATCAGCCTAGACAATACCTGTATCGGCCAGGACGATATTCTCAATTCAAAAAGAAATCAGCCGCCATAAGCAGTTTAGGTATTCTTTATTTTAGGCAATCGGCCAGGACGATATTACTATCATCCAGGACGATCTAACTCAATTATACCCAAATTGATCTGGTTATTTTTGGAAATCATTAATGGATGATTGATACTATCCAATTGGCTGGGAAGATAATTGGATCGGCCGGGACTATGTCTTGTACGATTGACATCGGCCAGCACCAAAACAGGGCGATGATTAGGATGATAGAAATCGGTTTTAAACTAAAAGACCAGGCCGATCGAAGTATCGGCCAGAATGATGTAACAAATTTTCTTCTGATCGTCCCAAATCGTCCCAGGCTATTGAGCTGAATTTGAACTAATTAGCCAGGACGATATACCTATCGGCCTGGACGATAATGGCGGTAACTTGCATTAATGAGCTCATTTTGAGAGCTTCTTTTTAAACTATGACAAGACACTTTATAAGTATCTTTGGCAGCCATTGTAGCTTGATTCTTGTGAGGGAAACTTGAAGAGAGAGCTTGAAAGGGAGAGAGAAAAGGGTGGAGTTTGAGAGGGAGAAGATCTTGTGAGGGGGAGGAACTCAAGGGAGTGTGGTGGGGGATCCACACGGTTGCTCCGGCGAACTCGCACCTTTGTACCATCGGATTCAAGGCTTGTCTCGAGGTAAGTTCACAAAAGAAGAAGATCTCTTTGGTGTCAAAGGTCCCGACGACTCCGCCGCACCGGGGAAGATGGATGTGATTTTGTAAGGGCTTCTCCGCCTAGCTGTGGGGGCTAAAGGAGAGTCACGATTTTAGTGCAATACTTGGAGGGTGCCTCCAAGTAGTGGACGTAGGTCAAGGTTTGACCGAACCACTATAAATCTGGTATGTTCTTTCTTTATTAATTCTGCACTTTAATTTCCGCATCGTTAGTTTTCTATGTGGTGATATTGGTTTTAGTTTTATCTTTGGTTTAAAGTTTTCCAATTCACTTCTCTCTTTTAAATTAGCCTTGGGCCAGTTCTATAGGGCTTAACATCCCTAACGAACTTTCAAGTGGTATCAGAGCACTTTCTAGTGTCATCTGAGCACTTTCAAGTGGTATCAGAGCGGTTTTCATAAAATAAGTTTTTAAAAACTTTTGAATTTCGATCGATGGCTAATTTTTCAAATCGTAATTTTGTGGAAGGTTTTTAAATCACCAAACCACCTTTATTTGAAAATATTAATTTTGATAATGGTTAAAAGCCTTATTTGTGTTTTTGTGTTATGTTTTTTTGTTTTTTTTTTGTTTTTCATTTTTATTTTGTGTTTTTATTTTTATATTTTTTCATTTTTATCTTATGTTTTCTCATTTTGTTTATTCTTTTTTTTTTTGCTTTCGTAAAAGTTTTTTTTCTCTGATCAACACACACATTCACTTTTCTAAAAATGAAAAATCTACTTCCTATTTTTTCTTCAAATCTTTGGTAAGTTGCTATTGACTTCTCTAAAAATAGTCAAAAGGAAGGAAACTCATGTTTTTTACTCTCAATCTCTTTTTCCTAAAAGAAGTTATTCTACTTTTTATTTAAAATATTTTTCATCTATTAAATTGGCTTTTGAAACTAAATTTTTTATCTCCCTACATTTTATTTATCGCATAGGAATCTTTTGCAAGGTACTGAATCTACATCATAATTTTCTTAATCAAGAATTTCATTTTTGTCAATAGTATGGGTTTACTTTTTGTCTTTAAGATTTCAGAAAGGTAGCATATTCAAAAAATTGGCCAATGATACCAAAAATAAAAGATGCACAAAGCGCCAAATTGAAAAATATAGAAGACACAAAGTGTATCAAAAGATGCGCAGTGCGCCAACCAATTGTCAAGAGGCATAAAATGAGCCCACAAAAAGTTAATGCTTACCATTCTTATACATCTTAAAAAGCTTAAGAAAACCCTTGATACTTTCGATACTTGACTTTGAAAATTTTGATTCTTGATTCAATAATTCGTGCATTGATCTTCTATTAGATATATTTTATGGAAGGAGTTTTTTTAAAAAATGACTGTTTCTTTGTCTAATTTATTTTATGATTTAGATATTGAATTAAAAAGTTTTTTAGCCTTTTTTTTAAGAACTTGAGTTTGGATTATCAGATTTTGAATTTCTAACCTTTACTGGGATATGCGTTGTCAATTTAAATCTATTAAAGTTTTTGATTAAAACTAAGAGGTAACTTTCTCATTTTAAGAATATTTTTCTTTCGTTTTGTTTTCTGTGCATTCTCCCTTTTTGATAATGTCAAAGGGGGAGAACGTGTTGCGGATCTATGGTTTATGATTTTGATGATAGCAAACATTCATTATTTTTCTATGATTGCCTTATGTGCTAACATTTCAGCTCCACTCGATCAGACTGCAATCTGGAACCAGCTCAAGATTGGGTAGACTAGATCTAAGTGAGTTTGTAATCTTTTACCTTTCTTGAGTCTGTTGCATTTGGTGTGGCTATAACTTGGTAGAAATTCTCTTACTCCCTATATGATTTCTATTTTTGATAACATCGTCTGGGACGATATTAATATCGGCCTGAACAATCTGCCAAAAATCAGAAACCCTAATTAGGGCATCCTCATTAAGGCAGTCGTCAACAGATCGGCCTGGACGATAATCTCAATTCAGAAAGAATCAGCCGCCATAATCAGTTTAGGAATCATTTGTTTTAGGAAATTGGCCAGGATGATATTATTGTCGTCTAGGATGATCTAACTCAATCATGCCTAAATTGATCTGGTATCTTTGGAAAGCATTAATGGTTAATTGATACGATCACATCGTTCGGGACAATCGAATGATCGGCCAGGATGATGGCCTGGACGATTTACATCGGATAGCTTGTATTCAGGGCGATGATCAGGATGATTGAAATCGATTTTAAACAAATCGGCCAGGACAATCAGGAGATCGGCCTGGACGATGTAACCAATTTTCTTCTGATCGTCTCAAATCATCCCGGGCTAATAAGCTTAATTTGTACTGATCGGCCAGGACGATATACCTATCGTCCTGGATGATAATGTTGGCAACTTGCATTAATGAGCTCGTTTTGAGAGCTTTTATTTAAACTTTGGCATGGCACTTTGTAAGTGTCTTTGGCAGCCATTGGAGCTTTGTTCTTGTGGGGGAAACTTGAAGAGAGAGCTTGAAAGGGAGAGAGGAAAGGGTGGAGTTTGAGAGAGGGAGAAGATCCTGTGAGGGGGGACTCAAGGGAGTGTGGAGGGGGTTCCACACGGTTGCTCTGGCGAACTCGCACCTTAGTACCATCGGATTCAAGGCTTATCTCGAGGTAAGTTCACCAAAGAAGAAGTCTCTTTGGTGTCAAAGGACCCGGCAAATCCGCCGCACCGGGAGAGGTGGAAGTGGTTTTGTAAGGGCTTCTCTGCCTAGCTTTGGGGTTAAAGGAGAGACACTTGTGTTAGTGCAATACTTGGTGGGTGCCTCTAAGGAGTGGACGTAGGTCAAGGTTTGATCTAACCACTATAAATCTGGTGTGTTCTTTCTTTATTAATTCCGCACTTTAATTTCCGCATCTTTGGTTTTCTATGTGGTGATATTGGTTTTAGTTTTATCATTGGTTTTAAAGTTTTCCAATTCACCTCTCTCTTTTAAATTTGCTTGGGCCAATTCTATAGGGCTTAACATCCCTAACAAACTTTCAAGTGGTATCTGAGCAAGTTTTCATAAAATAAGTTTTTAAAAGCTTTTGAATTTTGATCCATGGCTAATAGTACTTTTGCGGAAGGATATTCAATCACTAGACCACCATTGTTTGAAAATATTACATTTAATTTTTGGAAAATTCGCATGTCTACTTTTTTGCAATCAATTGATTTTCGCATGTGGCATATGATTTTAATTGGTTATTCATCACCATCACGTATTGTTAATGGAATTAAAACTGATATTCCTTTTAATCAATAGAATAGGGATGAACGAATGGATGCTCAATTAAATGCAAAGTCTTTAAATTGTTTTTTCTGTGCTTTAAATTCTGATGATTTTATGTTAATATCCATGTGCACTACCGGTAAGGAAGTTTGGGATAAATTGCACATCATATACGAAGGCACTAGTGAAATCAAGCAATCCAAGTTGAATTTTTTAATGCAAGATTTTGAAATGTTTTCTATGAAACCTTTTGAAATGATTTTAGACATGTATATAATGTTTATTCAAATTACTACATCATTACATGCCTTAAGAAAAGATTTTTCAAATTTTGAAAAAGTTAACAAAATTCTTCGTTATTTACTTGAAAATTTTGATGCTAAAGTTATTACTATTTGTGAATCAAAAGATTTGGATGATTATTCTATTGATAATTTGATTGGCTCACTCATTGCCTACTAGCAAGGTTTGGGTCAAAGACTTTTGGATGCAGACGAAACAATTGTTCTAAAAGCTGAAGATATGGAAAGAGGAAGCTTATTTGGTGATGATAGAAAGGGCTTGTCAAGCAAATCATAAAGCTCACCAAAGCATAAGCAAAAGTGAAAAAAATGTAAAATTGGTAAGGATGTTAATATTTCCTCTGACATAATTTGTTTTAGATGCAGGAAACCTGGACATATGAAAAATGAGTGCCCTAATTTAAAAATTCTCCCTGCAAAAGAAAAGGGTAAGGCGAAGTTAAATTTAAACTGGGGAAATAATGAAAAGCAAAAAGTCTCATGGGCAGATCTGGTTTCTGAAGCATCAGACCAAGAAAGAGATAATGGATAAAAGCCTTATTTGAGTATTTCTTTGTTATTTTTTTTATTTTTATTATTTGTTAGATTTTTTAATTTTACTTGTTTTGTTTTGTATTTTTTTCTGATCAACACACACATCCACTTTTCTAGAAATGAAAAATTTACTTCCTAATTTTTCTTGAAATCTTTAGTAAAAGTTGTGATTAACTTATCTAAAAACAATCAAAGGAAGGAAACTCATGTTTTTGACTTTCAATCTCTGATTCCTAAAAGTGGTTTTTCTACTTTTGATTTAAAATCTTTTTCATCTTTTAAATTGGTTTTTGAAACTAAATTTTTTTTCTCCCTATATTTTATTTATCGCATAGGAATCTTTTACAAGTTGTTGAATTTAATTCAAAATTTTCTAAATCAAGAAATTTGCTTTATCAATAGTATGGGTTTACTTTTGGTATTTAAGATTTTTCAGAAAGGTAGCATAATCAAAAAAATTGGTAAATGATGCCAAAAATAAAAGATGCACAAAGCGCCAAAATTGAAAAATATAGAATACACAAAGTGTATCAAAAGATGCCCAGTGCACCAACCAATTGTCAAGAGGCATAAAATGAGCCCACTAAATTTTAATACTTACCATTCTTATACTTCTTAAAGCTTAAGAAAACCCTTAATTTTTCGATGCTTGAGTTTGAAAATCTTGATTCATGATTCAACAAATCGTGCATTAATCTTCTATTAGATATATTTTATGACAGGAGTTTTGAAAAATTATTATTTCTTTCTCTAATTTATTCCTTTATTTTGATATTGAATTAAAATTTTTTTGAGCCTTTTTAAAGAACTTGAGTTCAGATGATCAATTCTTGATTTTCTAACCTTTTTTCTGGATTATGCGTTGTCAATCCAATTCTACTAAATTTTTTATTAAAATCAAGAGGTAACTTTTTCATTTTAAGAATTTTGTTTTCACTAGATCAAGGAATGTTTTTGTCTTTTGGTCGTTTTGTTTTTGTTCGTGCCTCCTCTCTTTTTGATAATGTCAAAGGGAGAGAACGTATTGTTGAATTTTTGTACTGTTATCGTATTTGTTTCTTGTCTTCAAAAAAATTAAAAACAACAAAAATATTTTCATCTCCCCTATTTTTTAAAAGTGTTATTCAAGTAAGGGGGAGATTAGGAGAAATTGTTTTCTTTTAAAAATTCAAATTGAAATGTTTTGCCATCATAAAAAAGGGGGAGATTGTTGTAGATCTATAGTTTATGATTTTGATGATAGCAAACATTCATTATTTCTCTACGATTGCCTTATGTGCTAACATTTCAGATTCACTCGATTAAACTGCAATCTGGAACCAGCTCAAGATTGGGTAGACTAGATCTAAGTCAGTTTGAAATCTTTTTCTTTTTTTGAGTCTGTTGTATTTGGTGTGGATATAACTTGGTAGAAATTCTCTTGCTCCTTATATGATTTCTGTTTTTGGTAACATCATCCGGGATGATATTAATATCATTCTGGACGATCTGCCCAAAATCAGAAACCCTAATTAGGGCATCCTCATTAAGGAAGCCGTCAACAGATCGGCCTGGACGATACTTGTATCGGCCAGGACGATAATCTCAATTCAGAAAGAATCAGTCGCCATAAGTAGTTTAGGAATTCTTTGTTTTAGGAAATCGGCCAGGACGATATAATTGTCGTCCAGGATGATCTAACTCAATCATGCCTAAATTGATCTGGTATCTTTGGAAAGTATTAATGGTTGATTGATACGATCACATCATTCAGGACGATCGAATGATCGGCCAGGATGATGGCCTGGATGATTTATATCGGACAGCTTGTATTCAGGGCGATGATAAGGATGATTGAAATCGGCTTTAATTTAATCGGCCAGGACGATCGTGAGATCGGCCTGGACGATGTAACCAATTTTCCTCTATTCATCTCAAATCGTCCCGGGCTAATGAGCTTAATTTGTACTGATCGGCCAGGACGATATGCCTATCGTCCTGGACGATAATGTCGGCAACTTACATTAATGAGCTCGTTTTGAGAGCTTCTATTTAAGCTTTGGCATGGCACTTTGTAAGTGTCTTTGGCAGCCATTGGAGCTTCGTTCTTGTGGGGGAAACTTGAAGAGAGAGCTTGAAAGGGAGAGAGAAAATGATGGAGTTTGAGAGAGGGAGAACATCCTATGAGGGGGGACTCAAGGGAGTGTGGAGGGGGTTCCACACGGTTGCTCCGGCGAACTCGCACCTTAGTACCATCGGATTCAAGGCTTGTCTAGAGGTAAGTTCACCAAAGAAGAAGTCTCTTTGGTGTCAAAGGACCCGGCAACTCCGCCGCACTGGGAGAGGTGGAAGTGATTTTGTAAGGGCTTCTCCGCCTAGCTGTGGGGGCTAAAGGAGAGATACTTGTGTTAGTGCAATACTTGGAGGGTACCTCCAAGGAGTGGACGTAGGTCAAGGTTTGACTGAACCACTATAAATCCGGTGTGTTCTTTCTTTATTAATTCCGCACTTTAATTTTTGCATCGTTGGTTTTCTATGTGGTGATATTGGTTTTAGTTTTATCTTTGGTTTTAAAGTTTTCCAATTCACCTCTCTCTTTTAAATTAGCTTGGGCCAGTTCTATAGGGCTTAACATCCCTAACGAACTTTCAGAATGTATTGTTGAATTTTTTTTTATCCTTTATTTTCTTTTCAAAAAATTTAAAACAACAAAAATATTTTTTATCTTCCCTATTTTTAAAGTGTTATTCAAGTGAGGGGGAGATTAGGAGAAAATAATCCTTTTTGAAAATTCAAATTGTTTGTCATCATCAAAAAGGGGGAGATTGTTGTGGATCTAGGGTTCATGTTTTTGATAATAGCAAACAATTCTTATTTCTCTATAATTGCCTTATGAACTAACATTTCAGGTCCACATGATCAGACTGCAACTTGGAACCAGCTTAAGATTGGGTAGACTAGGATTGAGTCAGTTTGTACTTTTTTTTCTTTCTTGAGTCTATTGTATTTGGTGTTGCACCTGATGTATTGTAACTTGGTAGAAATTCTATTTTCCCTTGATGATTTTTATTTTTGGTAACATCGGCCAGGATTTTAGTAATATCATCCTGGACGATCGGTCTAAAATCAGAAACCCTAATTAGGGCATCCTCATTAAGGCAGCCATCATAAGCACTTAAACAGATTGACCTGGATGATACCTGTATCGGCCAGGATGATATTCTCAATTCAGAAAGAAATCAGCCGCCATAAGCAGTTTAGGTATTCTTTATTTTAGGCAATCGGCCAGGACGATATTACTATCGTCTAGGATGATCTAACTCAATTATACTTAAATTGATCTGGTTATATTTGGAAATCATTAATGGCTGATTGATACGATCCAATCGGCTAGGACGGTAATTAGATCGGCCGGGACGATGTCCTGTACGATTGACATCGGCTAGCACCAAAACAGGGCGATGATCAGGACGATAGAAATTGATTTTAAACTAATCGGCCAGGCTAATCGAAGTATCAGCCAGAACGATGTAACCAATTTTCTTCTGATCGTCCCAAATCATCCCAGGCCGTTGAGATAAATTTGAACTAATCGGCCAGGACGATATACCTATCGGCCTGGACGATAATGGCGATAACTTGCATTAATGAGCTCATTTTGAGAGCTTCTTTTTAAGCTATGACAAGACACTTTGTAAGTGTCTTTGGCAGCCATTGTAGCTTCATTCTTGTGGGGGAAACTTGAAGAGAGAGCTTGAAAGGGAGAGAGGAAAGGGTGGAGTTTGAGAGGGAGAAGATCCTATGAGGGGGAGGAACTCAAGGGAGTGTGAAGGGGGATCAACACGGTTGCTCCGGCAAACTCGCACCTTAGTACCATCGGATTCAAGGCTTGTCTCGAGGTATGTTCACTAAAGAAGAAGATCCCTTTGGTGTCAAAGGACCCGGCAACTCCGCTGCACCGGGGAAGGTGGAAGTGATTTTGTAAGGGATTCTCCGCCTAGCTATGGGGGCTAAAGGAGAGTCACAATTTTAGTGCAATACTTGGAGGGTGCCTCCAAGGAGTGGACGTAGGTCAAGGTTTGACCGAACCACTATAAATCCGGTGTGTTCTTTCTTTATTAATTCCGCACTTTAATTTCCGCATCGTTGGTTTTCTATGTGGTGATATTGGTTTTAGTTTTATCTTTGGTTTTAAAGTTTTCCAATTCACCTCTCTCTTTTAAATTAGCCTTGGGCCAGTTCTATAGGGCTTAACATCCCTAATAAACTTTCAAGTGGTATCAGAGCACTTTCTAGTGTCATCTGAGCACTTTCAGGTCAGTGTTTGGTTTAATTTCAGTTTGAGCATTTTATCAATTTATTTAATTACTCTTTAAATACAAGTCTACCAGGTCTGGAATTTTGGGAGATTGGAATTGAACATGTTTTTGACATGTTCAAATTTTATCTCCCCATTTTAAGATGTTCAAGAGCATTTTACCCAAATTTTGAGTTCAAGGGTCATGGTTTGACCCTTATCTTCAAAATGGGGTATAGACCTATCCAATGGGATTTAGGGTGTGATTCTTTGTGTGATGATGATGTGTAGGGTAAGGAGTGTAGAGCCACTGATTTTTCCCCAATCCAAGCTTAGGATAGATTCCTATAGTGATTTGAAGGTGACTTAGAGTTCACCTTGGGTGGATTAGTTAACCACCTTAGAGTACTCTATTTGAGCTCAAATTTTGTGGGTTTAGTCCTTAGGGTCAGGTGATCCTATGGTCCAAATTTCATCAAATTTAGAGTTCCTTTGGTTCCCCAAGTAGGAGCCTCAAAAATCTCTCTTAGAAGTGGCCTATTAACCCTAATTAATTAATAATGAACTATCTTTAACTCATAAAATCTATTAAAATGTTTATAATTGTTCCTAATTAATCCCTTGATCATTGAGAATTGAAACCCTCTTGAATTGGCTTCTAGATTTGGCTTAATTTAGTCTTTAGGTAAGATCAAGGGTTAATCAGTTTTAATTAATTAAAAATTATTAAATATCCCAAAAAATCTTTAAACCCTTGCTGATCTCTCCTTAGATTATTTCCGACCTTTGGAGTTGATCTCAAGAAGTTTAAGACTCATTTGGGTTTCAAATCATTAAAAGAGCCCTTAATTGAAATAATTTAATAATTCCAATAAATACTCAAACTTCCAAAATTTATAATTAACTATAGAAAATCCCAAATAACTAAAACTCAATGGAAAATGACTTCAATTAGAATGTAGTGTTCTTTAAAAATATTAAACCTCCATAATCTGGTCAAAGTCAAGGAGTCAACATTTTAGGTCAACTTTAGGTTAAATCGGGCCCAAACTTCTAAAAATCATAACTTTTCATAGAGAACTCCAAATTGAATGTACCACATATCTAACAACTCATAATTAGGTCTAGTATTTATTAAAAATATGAAACCCTTAAGATTAACTCTAATTTTAAAAGTCAAATTTTGACGCCTTAATTAACATATCCGGATAACCTCCAAAACTTATTAACTCCCCAAAACTCCAGAATTTCCTTAATAGGATAATAAAATTCTCAACCAACATATTAAAATTAGTAACCAACTCTCTTTAATATCAATCCACTCCTTTAATTCCAACCAATTTAAATAACTTAATCAACTCTGATTGCTACTGGTAACCCAGGCCTACGAGGCTATTAGCTTAGCACCAAGGAAGGTGAAATAAACTTCACGGCCTCGGTGTAAAACAAAGGTAGTAATCAATTAACTTTTAAAATTTGTTTAATTAAAAATTTTAATCTATCAATACTTAAATTTTAATCTAAATCCCCTTCTAAGCCTTAACAAATTCAGAACTTTTCTAGACAATTTTAACTAATCACCCACTTTAGGACCTACCCCAGCCACACGACCTTTTACACGCACTTTAAATGATGTGCTAGGACAACCAACTCTAGACCTAGGTTAGGCCGGTATTTACTTTATTGCTGTGTGCCGAATTTTTCATGGTTTTCACTGCATGTTGTGGATGAAATTGCTTTGATGTGTCTGCTTACTTTTTCTGCACACTATGGATGGATTGATGTATTTGGCGATTAGATTACCCTTAGGTTAGGTACGATCTGGATGTTCACACAATTTTCTGCAGGTGGCCACGCTCATGCAGGGAAATAAAAGGGGGCTAAATCAATAAAAAATATTAATTGTTATAAATGCTTGCACAGGTGCTTCAGCTGCTAAAGCCCCCAAATAAAAGGAGCGTGGCCAGTGTGTTTACTTTTTTTTCTGCACAAATATAACTGCTTGGGAATAATTGCTTTTCATTTATTAATTGCTTAGGATAACCCTGCAGGTGAGTCTAGATTTTATTTTCAAATAAATGTAATTTGTGCAATTGTCAAGTGTTGTGAAAGTTAATTTTGAGTTGGGATATATAGGTCCAAAGTTTGGATTCCAAAGAGGAAAGGATGCCCCTGTTAGAAACATTCCTTCTCCATTTGGGAATCCAAATTTGGATCATACCTCTTCTATACCCAAAGAGGAAAGAGTGGCCTTCCCTTTTGAAAGGAAGTGCCCTCTTATTCATTTGGGTAGTTCACCACGAAGAATCCGAGGAGTTTGGAAAAAAGGAGTTCAAAGAAGAATAAGATTGAAGACTTGAAGATTGAGAATATCCCACTCAAAATTATTTGCATCATTACTAGGTTTAGAATCCGGGTTGTTGTCAGTGGTGCCCGACCACTTTACCTTCTGCAAAATTGTAGTTTGTAATAAGCAAGGAAACTTTGACTATGGACATTTATTAATTAGTTAATTTATATTTGATGTGATAAATTTATTACCTCTAGAACTGCCTGCTTTTCATAGTTTTTTTTTGCGATTATGTGCCGCTTTTGTTTTCGCCTGGATACGTGAGACTCGTGAGGGTGTGAAAGTTTTCTACTCGAAATCTTAAATGTCTAAAATTTTAGTGAGTCTAAATAACATAGAAAGATAACAAATCTAGGGAATTAGCCGGGGATCGACCCCGGGGTCGCATGCATATTTCTGCATTATTCTTTCCTTGCTTTAGACCCTTCCCCGCCTGCGGGTAGAGTCCGAATAGTCTAACCTATGAGGATGAGGTACCGGACCTGGGGAAGTCCAGTCTTCTAAAAAAAATTATTTTCTAATCTTGTCTTTAAAATTTCAAGCATATTTGATTTGGAAGTTGTCGACCAGCATGCATTGCATTAGATACAAATTAAAAGAGTCCAGATTTTAATTGCATCAGTTTTAGCATTTTAGCACCCAGCATAAGTCGAAGGGGCCAATTAGAAAAATTTCTAGATGTCGGCCCCAACTCTCCAAAACATTAAGTACAGCATCCCTACCACTCTTTCATAAAAGACCGGACTCATCTCTTTTAAATCGATTAGGTGGTTAGCTGGCTCCCCAATCCAAGCTGGGGTAAGTCCAGGCATTACATTGCATTAGTTAGGTTCGGACGACTGTGGTCCAGTGTCCAAAATAGATTTAGGATCTAGGGCTGATCTTTGATCATAAGACCCCAAATTTCGGGAGTATAACCCAAGTTTCTAATAAGATGCTCTACTTCAATTAAAAGTTTTCTTTCAATCCTAAGACATAAAGCACAACACTTAGATTAAGTTGGGACACTTCCGGATGGTTCTGGAATCTCAAAGTGTCCCCTACCTTTCTTCCCCTGACTCTGTTAATAAATGTTCAATCTCGATCCATTCCCTCTTGATTTTCCAAAAAAATTCATTCGTTTTTGATATCACTCTTAGAAAATCTAACAAAATTTCATTATTATTTTAATCGAGAGTTTTCGTAGGGGACCCTGTCTCCCTACGATGTAATTAACTACGAGGGCTTGCGTTCGTAGGAGATTTGGAACCACACGCACCAGATTTAAAAATTAATCTTTTTTAAATCTTCTTAGATTTCTTTGGGAAAAGTTAAGGGATGATCACTGTTATTATTTCAGAAGAATTATCATTGAAAGGTGTCATCTCCTTTCGGGGAGGTATATCCTTCTTTGATAAGGCTTCGGATATAAATTCGACGATCATACTTCTTGTATATCATAACTGGATATTTAGTTGAACTTTACCTTGTCCCCTAGGGGCCATATAAAGTTCTCCTTAGAATCTGGTCATAATATTCAAGATGAGTTTCGTAATTCTAAGTCTGAATCTCGTTATGAAATTTTATTTTCGTCCTTCGGGGCGATATACTTTTTCTACCGAGTTGATTCGACTCTAGAATTAGAATCCAATTTCGATTTTAAAATTCCCAAAGAAAGCTAATATTTTCAAAACATGTTTTCAAAATTCCACCAACAACAAGGTAAAAATGGTAAGGATGTCCATATTTCTTCTGACGTTATTTAATTTTGATGTAGGAAGCCTGGACATATGAAAAATCAGTGCCCTAATTTAAAAATTCTTCCTACGAAAGAATTGGGCAAGGCGAAACAAATTTTGAACTGGGGAAATAATGAAAGGAAAAAACTCTCATGGGCATATCTGGTCTCTGAAGCATCAGACCAGAAGAGAGATAATGTTTAAGAGCCTTTCGTGTTTTTGTGTTGTGTTTTTGTGTTTTTCCTTTTTTATTTTTATGTTTTTGTTTTATTTATTCTTTGAAATTTTTGTTTTTGTGAAAGTTTTTCATTTCTGATCAACACACACATTCACTTTTCTAAAAATGAAAAATCTACTTCCTATTTTTTTCTTGAAATCTTTAGTAAGTTGTGTTTGACTTCTCTAAAACAGTCAAAGGAAGAAAACTCATTTATTTTTAACTCTCAATCTCTTTTTTGTAAAAAAGGTTATCCTACTTTTGATTTAAAATCTTTTGCATCTTTTAAATTGGGTTTTGAAATAAAAATTTTTATCTCCCTATATTTTATTTATCACATAGGAATCTTTTGAAAGTTTTTGAATCTAACTCATAATTTTCTTAATCAAGCAATTTGCTTTGTCACTAAGATAGGTTTTCCTTTATTTTTAAGAATTAAGAAAGGAAGCATATTCAAAAAATTGGCCAATGATGCCAAAAATAAAAAGATGAGCAAAGACGCCAAATTGAAAATATAGAATACACAAAGTGTATCAAAAGATGCGCAGTGTGCCAACCAATTGTCAGGAGACATAAAATGAGCCCACAAAGTTAATTCTTATCATTCTTGTACTTCTTAAAAAGCTTAAGAAAACCCTTGATACTTTCGATACTTGAGTTTGAAAATCTTGATTCTTGATTCAAAAATTTATGCATTGATCTTCTATTAGATATAATTATGGAAGGAGTTTTTGAAAATTTATTGTTTCTTTCTCTAATTTTTTCATGGACTTAGATCTTGAATCAAAAAGTTTTTGCCTTTTTAAGAACTTGAGTTGGGTTTATCAAATTATGAATTTCTAACATTTTCTGAACTATGCGTTGTCAATCCAATTCTACTAAGTTTTTGATTAAAACCAAGAGGTAACTTTCTCATTTTAAGAATATTTGTTTTCACTAGAATAGGAAACATTTTCTTTTTTCTTATATTCATTTTGCTTTTGTTTGTGCCTCCTCTCATTTTGATAATGTCAAAGGGGGAGAACGTATTGTTGAATTTTTGTTCTGTTATCGTATTTGTATCTTGTTTTCAAAAAATTAAAAACAACAAAAATATTTTGATCTCCCCTATCTTTTTAAAAGTGTTATTCTAGTGAGGGGAAGATTAGGAGATATTATTCCTTTTATAAATTCAAATTGAATTGTTTTCCATCATCAAAAAGGGGGAGATTGTTGTGGATCAATGGTTTAGGATTTTGATGATAGCAAACATTCCTTATTTCTCTACGATTGCCTTTTGTGCTAATGTTTCAGGTCCACAAGATCAGACTGCAATTTGGAACCAGCTCAAGATTTGGTAGACTAGGTATGTGTCAGTTTGTAATCTTTTTCCTTTCTTGAGTCGGTTGTATTTGGTGTGGGATATGTTGTTTTGTAACTTGGAAGATTTCCTGTTGTTCCCTATAAGATTTTTATTTTTGGTAATATCAGCCGGGACGATATTTATATCATCCTGGATGATATGTCCAAAATAAAAAACCCTTATTAGGTCATCCATATTAAGGAAGCCATCATTGATATCGGCCTGGACGATACATGTATCGGCTAGGACGATAGTCTTAATTCAGAAAGAATTAACCGCCATAATCAGTTTAGGAATTCTTTGTTTTAGGAAATTGGCCAAGACGATATTTATATCGTCCAGGCCGATCTAACTCAGTTATGCCTAAATTGATCTGGTATCTTTGGAAAATATTAATGGTTGATTGATACAATCATATCGACCGGGACGATCACCTGATCGGCCGAGACGATGTCCTGGAAGATCTACATCGGATAGCTCGAATTTAGGGTGATGATCAGGACAATTAAAATCGGTTTTAAACTAATCGGCTTGGACGATCGTGATATCGGCCAGGATGATATAACAAAATTTCTTCTGATAGTCCCAAATCGTCCCGGGCTGATGAGCTGAATTTATACTGATCGGCCAGGACGATATACCAATTTTCCTTGACGATAATGTTGACAACTTGCATTAATGAGCTCGTTTTGGGAGCTTCTATTTAAGCTTGACAAGGCACTTTGTAAGTGTCTTTGGCAGCCATTGTAGCTTCGTTCTTGTGGGGGAAACTTGAAGAGAGAGCTTGAAAGGGAGAGAGGAAAGGGTGGAGTTTGAGAGGGAGAAGATTCTGTGAGGGGGAGGAACTCAAGGGAGTGTGGTGGGGGATCCACACGGTTGCTCCGACGAACTCGCACCTTAGTACATCAAATTCAAGGCTTGTCTCGAGGTGAGTTCACCAAATAAGAAGATCTCTTTGGTGTTAAAGGACACGGCGACCCCGCCGCACCGGGAAAGGTGGAAGTGATTTTGTAACGGCTTCTCCACCTAGTTGTGGGGGCTAAAGGAGAGACACTTGGTTTAGTGCAATACGTGGAGGGCGCCTCCAAGGAGTGGATATAGGTAAAGGTTTGACCGAACCATTATAAATCCAGTGTGTTCTTTCTTTTTACTGCTTCTGCATTTTAATTTCCACACTTTATTTTCTGTGGTGATTTTGTTTGTGTTTTAATTTAAAGATACTTCTTTTCCAATTCACCTCTCTCTTTATTTAGCCTTGGGCCAGTTCTATAGGGCTTAACATTCCTAACGAACTTTCTAGTGCCATCAGAGCACTTTCAGTATCTATTTTTCTTTATAATTTTAAAAAAATTATGTGATTATTTATTCTTTATAAATTATCATCAAAATTATTTTAATTATCTTCTTTTAATACAAATTTAAAAATATTAAATTCGTCAAGTAAAAAAGGCACTCCTTATCTAAAGTAATGTTTTAAAACCTAAGACTATCAAGCTCATTTTGTAAATGAGGAAACTTTGAGTTTAACTTTGCATACATTTTGTTTAATTTCCTATATTTGTTATGTATTTTTAAAAATAAATAAATAACTCATCATAGGATAGTTGAAATACCTCTTCTTGCTCAGAAAGAAAAAGATTATCATTAGACATAAGACATATATTTTTTTACCTCCTCATCCACTTCATGTTATGATGATTCTGTGATGGAGTCAGCCTAAAATACCTTTTGTGTTTGATGCTTCCCCTTTTTGAACTTGGCCTTCTCTTCACTCTTCTTTTAGGTAGGGCGAGTTTTTAGGTTTGGGTAGTCTATTCTTAGGTGCCTTGGTTTTTTGTATTCAAAGAAAATAACATTAGATTATGATTTAAATTTTATTTTTTGCTTTACCTTTAGTTATTGTAATGATTCAAATTTTTTGAATTAAAATTTTTAAGGAAAAATCCAAATTTCAGAGCCATGTCTTATCAAAGAAGAGAAAAGATTATTCGAGGCTTTTTTTATCCATCAATTTTGTTCAAAAATTTCTTATATTTGTTATAAGTAACTCAAATCTCATTTTAGTTTTCATTGATTTTAATGATTATATAGATTTTCTTGTATTGAATATAATTGATTGTCTCATATAATATTTTGATTGTGGCATTTGCATAAGCAATGAAGGATAGTTGTTAACACTATAAAATATGTTGACTATTAAAACATAATATCCTATGTAGTTGGATGGTTTGACAAGCTTTCCTTTAAAAATACTTTGTTGTATTATCCTGGTTGAAGCACATAAAAGATAACTAATTATGCCAACAAGCAGTGAGTGTTGACCCTTTATTAATTTTTATGCCAATTATTAATTTTCATATTCATTATAATAATGCCATATATTTATTATTGATTATTTTGAGTTTTATTGTAATATTTGGTCATTAACTATAATGGCTACTGTTTATTATGTTATACTAATCATTAAAAATTGATTCTTTAGTCATTTCATTGAAAGCTTTAATGAGTTTTGGATTATTATTAGGCTTTCGAGCTCATTTTGTGAATTTTAATGATTTTAGGTCAGTTAACAGATCAAGAGCACGAGGGGCGAGGTTGTCAGGGATTCTAAAATTTTCTTTTAATTTTATATATTTTTATTATGAGTAGTTTGTGATAGATTAGTAATTGTACTGATCTCCTTGATTTTCTATATTAATTTTGAGATAATGAATATTGTGTAATATTTTGAAGTATGTAATTGTTAATTATTCTAAATAGATATAGATTTATTACTATGATAATTTATAGAAGATCTAGTTTATTAATTAAAATGATGAATACATAATTCTTTAAAATTTTATTCTAGTGTTTCAAATTGGTATTAGAGTAGTTATCAGTAGAATTAATTGAATTATTATCAGTGCTATAGGAAATTGATGGTGTGTCCAATAGAATGGGTAGATTAAGGTGCATTGATTTGCATCCATAACTTATTACATAAGTGAATGTTATGTGATTAAATAAATTGTATGAATGTATCATAAAAGTTAATTGAGTTTGATGTGTTTTGATTTGTGATTTGTTTCAATTCAATTTGAGTTTTAATTTTAAAGATTTTTTTTTGTATTGATTTCGTACCCTAATCTTTAAGGAAAATAACGGTGATGATATTTTTGAAAGGTGGGTATATTTAAATAATTTGAATTTTTAAATGCATTTTTTAATGAAAAAATAGAATTTCAACATTGTGCCTTGTTGAAAAATAGAATGGAAAAGAGAGAAAGATGTTCAAGGATTTTTTTTTATTCGTCAATTTTGTTAAGAGATTTATTCTACTTGTTAAACGTAACTAAAATATCATTTTAATTTTCATTGATTTTTATTATTATATAGATTTTTTGTATTAAATAAAATTTATTATTTCCTATAATAATTTTATTTTGACATTTGCATAAATAAGAAAAGTTGATTGTTAACACTATAAAATGGGTTACCTGTTAAAACATAATATCTTACATAGGAGGTTAGGCCGGCGGGCTTTCCTTTAAAGTTGGTTTATCGTGTTATCCCAGTCGTAGATGTAACAGATAACTGATTATGCCAACGGGCAGAGAGTGGTGATTCATTATTAATTTAATAAAATCACATGTAATCACAATTGATTAATTGGATAAGTGGTAATTGATATGACTTATGACCAAATTGGAATATGTTGGGATAAAAGATGTTAAAAATACCACGTTAAAGATGGATGTCCTACCTTGGTAAATCATATAATAATTTATGCATACATTGATATTTGATAACATTGACAAATACATTAATATCATTTACAATATTAGATGCATTGATAAAATATAAATAGATGATGCATATTAATATATAAGATAGATTCTTTTAGTGATTTATGAATAATTTTTAACACCATTATTTTACCAATTTTTTCTATTTTATGTCAATAATTTTTAGATTCATTGTAACGATTCCATGCTTTTATTATTAATCATTTTAAGTTTTATTGATAAAATTTGGTCATTAACTACATTGACTACTTTTGATTATATTAGACTGAGTATTTCATATTGATTCTTTAGTCCTTGTGTTGAAAGCTTCAGTGAGTTTTGGATTACTAATAGGCTTTTGAGATTTTTTTTGTTGGTTTTAGTGATTTTAGGTTATGGAATAGATCATGACTAGTTGGAGTGAGGATTGTAGATATCCTTAGGTTTTCTTTAATTTTTTTTTTTATATTTTCAATTATTTTTTATAGTTAGGAGTTTATGATAGATTTGTGATTTTACTAATCTCTATGTTATTATATATTAAGCTTAGGTGAATGAATATTGTGTAATTTTTTTAAGTATGTAATTATTTATTATTTTCACTAGATATAGATTTATTACTATGATGATTTATAAAAGGTCAGGCTGATTAATTAAAATGATAAATAGATATTTTTTCTCAAATTTGATTCTAGGGCATTACAAATTGGTATTAGAACATTTGTTGGAAGAATCAATTGAATTATTTCCTGAGCTATAGAAGATTAATTATGAGTTGGGTAGATTGGGTAGATTAAAGTGCATTGATTAGCATCTATAATCGATTGCATAAGAGAATGATATATCATTGAATGAATTGTGTGAATGTATGATAGAAGTTGATTAAGTTTGATGAGTTTTGATTTGTGATTTGTTTTGATTCAATTTGAGTTTTAATTTTACAAATTTTTTTTGTATTAATTTTGTGCCCATATGTTTAAGAGAAATAATAGGGATGACATTTTTCTAAGATGGCTAGTTCACAAATAACAATTACTTTAGCATCATAAACACAAGGTAGGCAACACAAAATTTTGTTAACCTTTTTAGAATTTGATAATTCCCTACCTAGAGTATGCAGGGATGTAAATATATAGGTAAACCTAGTGATTATGTAACAAAATATTTAACCTAGACTATTTGATTTCACTAGTACCCTCATAAGTGATGCGTAACCTATACCAAAATTCTTTCACTATTGATCATTCAATACAATCATAGATCATATAGTATAATTAGTTCAATTTATTCAGTTAATGTTGTACAAATAGTTGGTGTCCAACATGATTAGTTCAATTTCTTATATCGATCATCCAGTACGAATTCAAAATAATACAATGTTATTATTTCAATCAAATAAGATTTTTATCTAATATGATTAATGGTGGTTATTATTAACTTTGCATCAAATAGAGTAATATAGTATGATGGCACATCATCATAAAATATGGTATGATGAATTAATTAATCTTGATTTGATGGCAAAATGATAAGATTAAATTAGGCAAGACTTTTTAATATCGTCAAATACAATTAGTTCAAATTTTGAATTTCAAATAATTACCTAATTTTGTGATTAGCAGTGATAGTTCCTGATTTAACTTAATCATCTAATACTAAATGGTTGATACTATATGATTAGTTAAAAAAGTATTAATTATTGAATTATATTTTATTAATAATTACTCAGATAATTAATCATACTATATAATCTTTATCGTACGGTGTAATTAGTTCAAAAAATTTAACTATTTATTTTCTCACTCCCCTCTCTGTGTTTGCATGGTCACCAAATTAGCATACACCTTTATATGGCATAAACTCATGAAATATAAAATTATAAAAATCAAAAGTATAGACTCTTTAAATACAATGTAGTCAACACAATCTTACGCCATGAATAATCTTTCATTGTGTATAATGTATCTAAAATGTTAGTATACATAGAAATGAATACATAATGTAAAATCTATAAAATATAAAATTTAATATATAATATTTGTTATCATAAAAATTATAAGCTCGGGATCATGAATTGTAATAAATATATTACAAGTTTTCTTCTCTAATATGTACTAACAGAGGAGCATACCTTGGTAAAGTAATGAAATCAGCTTCATATTATATTATTGATCAATCATATTCCTCCAACCTTTGTTATTGATATTGTATTTTCCTCTCATTGAAATAGGTACAAACCAATCTTTAAACACGAGAGTAATTTTATCTTATTTAATTTGGAAACTAGATATTCCTCTAAACTTATCTTGGTGTTGTTTTCTCCACAATCTTTCAACTTCACCATCAAGTGTAAATATTTCCATTGAAACCTTTCTCTCATTTGGGTAGAGCATCCCCTTTAATGTATTCTAAATCTATAATAACTAATTTTTAGCCTCAATTTATCCTTTCACTATGTCAAATAATGTTGGTCTCATATCTAAAAATAATTTTAAATATTTGTCCATTAACATGCCACTATTGTTATTATTACTTCATGATGGTTGAGATCTTAAATCCTTAATCAATTGAGTTATTATTATCATCATTTGGGTCACCGCATTAGTATTAACAACAATACTTGGTACAACCTTTTATATATCATCTTTAGGATCATTCTAGTTATGAAATAAAGTAAGACATCTCATTAAAATTAATAATTTTACATCAGTTCAACTTTCTTAGACTAAATAATCAACTATTTGGGGTGAAATTTTTTAAAAAGTAGGTTTCAAAAAGATTAGTTTTCTTTGAGAATTTTAATTCAGAATTTCAATCTCAAAATTGAACACATCATTATGAACGATATATCACCTTAGGGGGGAATGATATCACTCCTTAATGGGTTAAGATAATGAGACCGAAAACTTCATTTGGGTTATAATAGTCAAATTCAAGGAAGGATGGCATATAACTCCGAAGGGTTAATATAACATTCTATCAAACATCTAACTATAATAGTCTGGATAGTTGATTAATATTAATTTCATATTTAGAATTATGATAACAAAAGATATACCCTCCCATGAGATGAAAGTATCTCTTGTTATCAACTGTCCATATATGACGATTATGATCGTCATCAGCTTTTAATTTTCCCAAAGAAAACTAATCAAATTTTGAAAATCAAATTTTAAAAAAGTAGATGTGGGTTCTCAATCTCCTATGAGTGTAATCCCACATAATTATTTATATCGTAAGAAAATCAGAGTCTCTTACAAAAACTCTCGATTAAAATAATTATAAAAATTTTATTTAAAGATTTTTTAGGAGTGATATCAAAGGAGGTGAATTAAAATTTTGAATTGAGAATTGATTGAGATTAAACATTTAATTCTATAGTCAAGGGAAGAGAGGTAGGAGACACTTTTAATTTAGAAGTGTTTGTACCTAAACTAAGTATTGGGCTTTAAGGTTTAGATTGAGAGGATCTTTAGTTTGAGTTATGAGAAATTTGAGATTATAATCTTTGAAAATTATGTCTCAATTTTTAGACCTACCTAAAAACCTAAAATAAATAGGGCAATGGATAATAGTGATCCGAACCTAGCTAATGCAATATAAAATCTGGACTTACCCTAGCCTAGATTGGGGAGCCAACTAACCATTTAGATGATTAAAATCCATGAAACTGGTCATTTTTATGAAAAAGTGATGGGTTTTTGTTAATTAGAGTTTTTGAGAAATATGACTGTGTCTAGAGGAAAAAGTAATTGGTACCGTAATGTGTGTTCCGTAGAAAATACTTGAAAAGAAATGTAATTAAAATTTTAGACTCATTTAGTTGATTTCTATTGCGATGGTTGTTTATTGACTTGATGAAAAGCATAAAATGTTAAGCAAAAGTTTAAAAAAAGGCTTAAAACTAATTTTTTTCCTTGAGATTACACATCATCCCTCGACAAGACTACATCATTATAGTTAGGTGGTATGCTAGAACCAGTGCATGGGGAGGTGCCTAATAAGAAAGAGAAGTAAAAATAAGCTTTATACAGACACTCGATGGTCCTAAGCTTGATTCTTAGATCGTTAAAGTTTTTTCTGTTATCCTAAAATTTTAAATTAATTTAAATAGAAAAAGTTTTAGCATACCCTCATGAGCCTCCGATTGAATCTAGGCTAAATCAAAAATTGACTTGCAAATCATTAAAAAAACAAAGAAAAATAAGCATTCCTATTCTCAATTAAATTAAATTAATCAAATTAATTAAATAAAATAAATCTCCATAGGTAGATTGCCTAGTTTTTACAATGGAGAATTTACATAAATTAAAAGTGGTAAGGCTCCACTAATTATAATTATGGATTCTAACCTTAAGATAAATGCATGTGACTTTAAGTGGGATATTTTATGTCTTCAACTCTGTTGCAAATCTTTTTTTCATGTCTTATGTTTTGATGATTGACAAACACTGCTTTTCTTGGACAGCTTGTTGCTTCTAACTTTTCAGGAATCGACGATCGAATAATCAAAAAGGAGCCAAGTTCAGAAATGCGTAGGTTTAGGGTTGAGTCAGTCTGTACTTTTGTTTTTTACCTTTTTGAGTCCTCTTGTAATAGTCAAAAAGACTGATGCTTTGTAACCCTTCACACACACACTTGAGAGACTTAGAAATTCTGGTTTTACTCATATCGGCCAGGACGATTTCTTTGATCGGCCTGGCCGATCAGCTTAAAACAGAAAGTCTAATTAAGGATTCTTAATTAAGGCAGCCTACGTTAACAGATCGTCCTGGACGATACGTGTATCGGCCAGGACGATAAGCTCAAAACAGAAAGAAGTAGCCGCCATAGACAAGTATGGTATACCAAATCTTTAAATTATCGGCCAGGACGATCCTCGGATCGGCCTGGACGATATTAACAAATTATGCCATAATTGTTCAGAAAATCAAGGAAGTAACTAAGGATGATTGATACGATCATATCGTCCTGGATGATCGCAAGATCGGCCAGGCCGATATAGTCAAAAACCTTAAGTTACTTCAGGACGATCAATATCGTCCAGCTCGTATTCAGGGCTATTGTCAGGATGATTTTCCTCTGATTTGAACTGATCGGCCAGGACGATCGTGATATCGGCCTGGACGATCAAGCTATTTTTCAATCGTCCTGTTTCACATCCAGGGCTATGCTCTGGCTGATCTTCATTGTTTTGTACTGATCGGCCAGGCCGATGTCCATATCGGCCTGGACGATAAAGTCGGCAACTTGCAATTAATGAGCTCTTTTGAAGCTCTTCTATTTAAAGAGCTCTTGTTCAACGTTTTTCAAGACCTTTTGCTGCTGCCTTGACCTAAGAAGGCCTTGAGGAGAGAAAGAGAGAGAGAAGAGAGAGAGAGGATCTTGTGAGGGGGAGCTTGTGAGGGGTTTCACAAGGGTTGCTTCAAGGATCTCTCTGCGTCGTCTTCGTCTAGAGTTTCTCGTCTGTGGAAGGGTCGGTAGAGGTAAGGAGTGTTGCTTTTGGTTCTGGTTCTCTGCCAGCTTCAGGGGAAAGCAAAAGGAGATAGGTTCTCTGCCTTGCCGGGGTGGCAAAAAGGAGGTTCTTGTAAGGGTTTCTCCACCTAGCCGTGGGGGCTAAAGGAGAGTCACTTTTTGTGTAGTGCAATACTTGGAGGGTGCCTCCAAGGAGTGGACGTAGGTCGAGTCGACCGAACCACTATAAATTTCTGTGTTCTTTTTCTTGCTTCCGCACGTTTAAATTCCGCATTATTTTCGTGGTGTGATTTGGTTTATATGATTTTATCTCCTTGTTTTAAAAAGAAGTTTTTAAAATACCAATTCACCCCCCTCTTGGTTAGTTTGGGACTAAGTTCATAGGGCTTAACATCCCCATCGAACTTTCAAACTCTTTGTTCTTCTCCTCTTCTGGCTACTTGGATTCATCATATTTGGATATCCAAATGAAAAAAAAAACTCTCCATCTAAGGGGGTGTTATTATTTTCTTTTTGGGTATTAAAGAATACAAAATTTGGGCTTCCAAATATAAAAGAATTCTCCCCTAAGGCTTGTCCTTTCCTCTTTTGAATCCAACTTTGGATTTATGTATCGTAACTCAAAAAACAACTTCCACATCTTGATTAAAACCCAATTAAATTACAACAAAATAAAAAGAAAATATTGACTCCTACAAGGTTATCCTAAGAAATTTAAAGTAAAATACATCCCAAGAAAATATATATATTTGCATTAAATTAAAACCTCATCCACACTTGACCACGCTCTTTTGATTTTAAGGGGGACTTATGCATTTTTTTAGCACATGCATAAAGATATGTTAGTTAAATCAATAACTTTGCCCCGTTAATTTTATCCCTATATGAGGGTGACCTCCTAGATAAAACTCAATAAGTAACTAGATTATTCCTAACCTAAGGCTAATATACTGCCCATAACATCAATTCACAGATTGTATTGAAAGTAAGTAAGCTTTCACATCAATAAATTTTTAATCATAGCATACAGTGAAAACCTAGAAAATTTAGCACACAACAGTAAAAAGTAAATACCTACCTAGCTTAGACTAGTATTAGTTGTCCTAGCAAACCATCTAAAGTGAATGAGGTAAGTTGTGTGTCTTGGGTATGTCTTAAACTGGGTAAGTTGCTAAAGATTTCTAGTATTCGGGTTTGTTAAAGGTCAAAGTGGAAATTTATATTTGAGTTCAAATATTAATGTATTAGAGCTTATTTTAGGCATTATTTAGTTATTAAATGGTTACTACCTTTGCTCCTCACAAAGGCCTTGAAGTTTATTTAACCCTTGTTGGGGCTAAGCTAATAGCATCGTAGGCTCGGGTTGCCCAGTAGTAACCGACATTGATTAAGTTAAGTTAATTGGTTGAGGATTAATGTTTACAAATTGTTATCAATTTATTAATGACTAGTTTGAATGATTAAATTAGAAATTTTGGGAATTATAAGTGAATTATTTAATTTTTAGAATTTTGGAATTATTTAATTACATTAATTAAGGGGCAAAAAATTGACTTTTAAAATTAAAGTGTTTTTCTTAAATTATAGTATTTTTAATAAATATTAGACCTTAACATGAGTAATTAGACTCTAAGTTTACTCTGTTTGGTATTTTTTACATTAGGTTAATAATTTTTGATGTTTTGACCTAGTTTTGAACAATAATTGACCATATAGTTGACTTTTGACTTCAAATTAATTTTGGGGGTTTTAAACTTTTAGAAAAAACTAGATTTTAATTAGAATTGAATGGCTTTGAGTTTTATTGAATTGAGTTGGCTTTGAATTCAATTTTTAAAATTTTCTTTCTCAAACTGTAATGCTTATTGGATCAGAAGGATGATTATACCAAAATTTGGTATTAAGTTTATTAGAAAGTGCTACTCTAATTTTCTATTTCATGCTAATATTCATTCTAATAAATTATATACAATTGCTTCTTCTTCTTTTTTTGAGTGAGAGAGAATGCAAAATTGCATTAAAAAGTAAAAGAACTAAATACAATCTAGAACAGAAAGAAAAAACAAATGGATTCTAGCTCCAACATGGAAAGAAACCTTATTGAAAACATATTTGTTAAAATAAAATTACCATAATTGAAATAAGACCATACTATTTCCCATTTAAAAACCCTTGGGGTGGAGGGGATACCAAAGAAATAAAACATCCTAAAAGGTTGGTTAGTATCCCAGAGTTCCCAACCGGTTAAAAATAAGAACTAGTATATATCTCATAAAAAATTAAAGTAATTATAGAAAACAAATATAAAACTAAAAGAAAGAAAAGAAAACTAAGAAAAGAACTAAGATAACAAAGAATCAACAAAAGTTGATAATCGTCAATAAGAACTAGAAGATATCCCTAAATCTTCTTCCAAAGCCTGAGTCCATAATCCGCAGAAAATAATCTGAGATACTCTTTAAACATGAGTTCCCTCATCAAGTAACCTCCAAGAATCATCATACTGTAGAAATCCATGTAGTAGTAGGAATTCATTAAGGAACTAAAGGAGAAGAACCCCTTACAAAATTTTTTGAACTAAGATCAACCATTCTCCTTCTTGGAAAGCCTTTCACCGGTCCCAAGGATTGAAGCTCTTTAAAAAGTGTATGTCTTGAACTAGAAGAAAGTTCCATTTTAATACTTTTTTTATTTCCTTTTACTATTGTTGTCTTTTTAAAAATTAGATTTACCTCTGAAGATGGTGTAACAGTTTCAGGAATTTCCTTATGAAAGCTTTTACATGAATCCGGTTTAGTAGCTCCAGCATTAACTAATTCCACTTCAGTTTCCTAAATATCCAAATTTTTGATTTCATATTCCAATTCCTTAGCTCTCAACGGATTATTAACCAGAATGTGAGTACAAACAGCTCCCAATGAATCAGTAATGGTTTCATTACTAATGACTTCCATAACTGTATCCATAATATTAGCATTTTCAAATTCAAAATTTGAATTTTGAATTGGCTAATTGAAAATAAAACTAGCTAAATTTTTAAAACCAATATCTAAATTAAGATATCCCTCAGCAACCAAAGTAGGTAAAGCCAAATCAGAAACAAAATCTGATATAGGATTAACGGCCTCCACTTCTTCAACCAGAAATTCATAAACTTCAGGTGGAATTACGGGATTATCAGAAGGAATAGGATCCGAAAAAACTTTAGTATATATAATATCCAGCAATTGAGTAGGATTGAATTCAATATTTAAAATTTGAATTTCCAATGGACCAGCACTCAATTCAGATACAACATTAACAGCCTCCTCTTTATTATCCAAAATACCAGCAAATTTGAAATTAATATTCTGATCGGATATAGCATAAATAACTTGAACAACTTTATCTTTAAAATCAGATTGCCTATTTTCCAAATTCTTCCTTTTTTTTATTTTTGAACTTCACATGCATCCAAGGACCATATGAATTATCAGCAACTTGAACTGAATTTTTAGGGACATCTTTAACAAGAAGATTCTGCTTAAGAGAAGCATTTGAACAAATAGAATCTTTATGACCAATTTTCTCGCAATAAAAACAAAGGGATGGTAGATTTTCATATTCAATTTTTTGAAAAAATCTACCATGGGACCTTCAACCCATGCACCACAAGGTAGTTTAGAATTAAGCTCTAGCAAACTCCCTTCTCCCCCACCTAAACATGTTGCCATCCAATAATAGAGGAGTCCCAATTCTAGAAACAATTCTAGTAATATTGGTTTTGTCCCAGCAATGTAAAGTTAATTGAGGAAGACAAACCCAAATAGGAGAAGAGATCCCATCCAAAGAATTATGAGAGAACTTGGGATACCATCTGTCTAAACCAATGACTAATCCTCCCACATACCAAAAACCTCCATTAAGAACTACTTCCATTGCTTCTTGTGACTGGAAAGAGCACAGAAACCAATCTAATACAAGTGAGGTTATATGAAATCTTCCATATTTACCCCATTGCCTCCTTAATTCAATAGTACAATTTGAAAAAGGTAATGTTTTACACAGAATTTTCACAACCAACGAATTCCTCAATACTTGAACATTGGCTTTTTCATTTTCCAAGTCAAGTTTGACCACATTTGTATTTTCATTTTCATGATGAACTTCCTTCAAATTAAATTTAACATGTGGTTTTCTAACCCACACATAGAATTATTCGATCTAGATGAAGATGTTGGATTTTTGATATTACCCTCACCAAGGATGGTATTATCAATTCCTTTATCATTCTTCAACAAATTATAATTATTGCAACCGGATGAAGAAGCCTCCATATCATTTGCTTTAGGGATAAAAACCTTCATGGGTGAAATTGACTTACTCTTTAAAACATCAATGACTTCTTTTCCTTTTCCAATCTCCGGCAAGTGCTTTTGCTTAGAGATCAACCCTCCTTCTTTAATCACCAGAGGAGAGTTCAAAAAACAAGAATTGCGAGGGAATCTATGATTGAATGGAAATATACCTTTTGAATCCAACATAATTGGATGCACGGTAGATCTAAAGGAGTTTGTGATCAGGTCATCCAAGGATGACCGGCCACCTTCATCCATCTTCAATGAATGCAGCCAAAATCTTCTTCAAAATCCTTCTTTTTTTTGTGGAGCTTCCCTCTCTTCCAACTTCTTCAAAATGCAAGTTTAATACCAAAAGGATAAACACTTTCTTGGAAGGATGTTTGTAATACTAAAGGTTAGGGGGGTTTAGGTATTCCTGAAATTAATGCTTTTTTACTTTGCTTTTAATAGTTCTATTATTTGAAGAATTTTAAAAAATAATTGGTTTTAGGCTGCTTTGGTTAAGGAGAAATATTTCTCTTTTTGGAAGCCGCCCACTTCTAAGGCTTTTTCTTTTTGGAAAAGCATATGCAAAATGGTTGTGGCTCTTCAGCAAAAGTTTTCTTTTATTATCATAGCTGATAGAAATTTATCATTTTTGTGGGATCCTTGGATTGATGGAAAGTCTATTAATGATTTATTTCTTATTATAAACTTTTACTGGCATATTATTTAGGTGAAAGATGTTACTGTGGTAAACATATGGTCTATATCGAGTTGCTAATAGTTTTTGATTGGTTTTATATATTCTATTCCTACTCAGAGAAATTCTTCTTCTTTTGTCAAGTGGAATGGAGAATTATATCCTAAGTTTTATTTAGGATTTTATGATGGATATTAAAATGTTTCTCTGTTTAAATTTATTTTGCATAAGAGGTATGTATTTAGATAATCTTGCTATGCTTGGAAGGCCTTACTAAATAGTTTGAGTACTGTAGATATTTTATTTAAAAGGAACATCTTTATTCCTTCAGGTTGCATCTTTTGTAATTATGATTTGGAGACTCATAATCACTTATTTTTTTATTGTGATTATTCTTTTCAAATTTTATCTTTATTTATTCCTAGACCTGCTCATTTGTTTCTTAAGCCAAATCTTTTGCAAGTATTTGATTTTATTTTGGATCTTAAAGTGTATTCTAATGCTAATAATTTCTTCTTTTTATCTTCTTTTTATTCTTTGTATTTTAATTGGAGAGAGAGAGAGAGAGAGGAATGAGAGAATATTTTATGGCAAGTGCTTAGGTGTGGATTCGATTTATAGGATAGTTCATCAAGCTGCTTTTGCTAAGGTTTTTGTTGGAGTTCCTTTAATAAGGTTAAAAGCTTTTTGGTTTGATGGATTAGTCTTACTACTGGGTGGTTGTGGTTCCTTTAGTTCAATTTTCTTAGGTCTTTTGTTTTGGGGTCTATTTTGTTAGTATCAATCAATTTTTTTATCAAGATGGACAATAATGACAGTCTCTTATTTGGTTGGTCTAGGGTTTTTATGTTTTTTTTTTCTATTGGCTATTATTTTCTCCTTTATTTTGATGATAGGCTTATTTTTGTTTTTTGGTTTTATTACAAGTGGTTTTTTAAGTTTAACTTTGTTATTGCTAATCGGGTTTGATGGTGTAGGACAATTGACATTTTGTTCCTCTTGATGTTTAAGGCTATTCTGGATTGACTTTTGACTGGCTTTTGCTGTTGGATAGAATGGCTTTGCTCCTGCTAGCTTAGATTATTGGTGTAAGAAGATTGGCTCTATGTTCCTGTTATTGTTCAAGGCTATTCTGGATTATATTTTGATTGTATTTACTGTTGGATGGTAGACGACCTTCTTTAAGTTACCAATCTTGTACCTGGACATCGAAGAGAGATCTTGAGTTGGATGTTCTCTAGCTTTAGATTGGTGTTTGGTTTTTTTTTTTTTTTTTTTTTTTTGTTCTATAATTGCTTGTCCTTTTGACTGGAGTTATTTTTTCTAGATTATTGATGGTTTCTTTAAGAATTGTGTTTATTTCTTATTTTTTATATCTTCTGTTCATTTTTTGTCACTTTTATTGGTCTTTGTTTTCCATTTTTTAAAATTTTTTTAAGATTTTTATCATTTTTCTTCCAAATTTTGTAATTCTTTAGTAATATCTCTTTTTAATAAAAATGGGCATGATTGCCCCTAATTTTCCTAAAAAAAGGATTTTTAGATTTTGATCCAAATCATTCCCAAACCCCTTTTAATCTTCCCAAAAGGTCAGAAATGATCTAAGGGGATATTTCAAAGTATTTAGAATTTTTTAGAAATTTTAAATATTTTTAATTAATTAATTTGATTAATTATCAATTTTTCTTAAAAATTAATTAATAATAAATTAAAGGTCTGATCACGGCACTTTTATTTTTTAGGAATTAAGGGTTCATTTATGAAAAATTAGAGACCTTATGTGAATTTTTAGGATTTTATATGAATTAATTAAGGTTCTAGATCAAATCTAGGGGAAAATTTTGGGTTCCCTAGTTAGTGGGCCAAATGGGCACAAATTCTAGTGAAACTTAGGCCATAAGTTCATAGACTTCAAGGCCTAAGCCCAATAAATTTGGCACCAATTTAAATTCCCTAAGGTGGTAAGAATGAGGTAGAAAGTTTGTTGGGACCTATTGAACTTAATTAAGGAGTCAATTGGGCAAGACGCAGTCAAATTCAACACCAGGGCAAGGATTGACCCAAACTTTTACTATTTGGGTTATTTTTGGGCAACTTGGTTCATGCCATGTGGTGTGATTGATGAGGGAGGTAGGTTGAGTAATGAGGCAACTAATATAAGTGGTAATTGGGCTTAATATGGTCAGTAGTGAGAAGTGGCTTAGGTCTAAGTGATTTTGACCACTTTGAGTAGCTTGGGTTTTGGCCCAAGTCAACCCAAGGGTTGGGCTAGTTAGGGTAGGTGTGTTAGACCCAGGGTCACCTAATGGAGATGTTGGTTTGGCTTGGTGAAGCTTAGGTTGGGAAATGGTTAAACCCATAGTGATTTTTACCACATTGGGCTAGCCCAATTCCCAACCCAAGTTGACCAAAGGGCTGGGACAACTAGGGTAGCTATATTGGGTAATGGGGGGCCCAATGCAACCATTGGTTTGATTTGGTTTGGCTTAGGGAAGAATTTGGCTCATGGCAGAATCTCTTTGGACACTTGGGTCAAGATAAATGGCTAACCTGAGTGAGCCCAAAGCCTTGGCATCTCAAGGGAGCTTCCCTTGAGACATAATGGGTTGTCCTATATATTTGAATGGGTTTGGAAAAGCCTTAGTTAGGGGGTTTGAAAGGGATGAAGCTATATATGTGTTGGTCAAACATGGTTGAATTAGTTAACCAAGTTGACCTAGGGTCAAGGGTTGGGTCCATTAAGTTTAAGTTGATCATATGAACTCAATGAAAGTAGTTTCAAATCAAAAGGAGTTCATTTAGTTTTAAATGAGTGTTTAAACCTTTAAGGGGCACTTTGGCCAACTAGGTCAAACTAAAGGGTGGATTTGGGTCCAATGTGTTCCTAATGATAATTAAGATTCATTGGAATATGATTTTAGGTTTGATATGGCTAGGCCATGTTAAACTCTGAGGAAAAGACCAAAACTCCTCATATAGGGTATTTTAGTCAATTTGACCTTAAGTAAACAATGGGTCAAACTAAGAGCAAGTAAATGTGATTTATTGGTTAACATGTCATTCTAAGGTTTATTAACAATATTAGAGGTTTTTGGAAGGGTCCCAAGGTCAAATTCCATAATGTGGCAACTCAAGTGGCATAAACTATAAATATTTAAAGGTTTTACAACATTTGGAAATCAATTCATTTTCTAAGGCTAGAGATCTCATATTGAGCTCAAATTTTGTTGGTTGATCTTAGAGACATATATAAACAATATTCAATTGATAGATACTAAATTAGAAGTTATTTTATTGGGTTTTGAAAGGAATAAAAAATTACATAGAAAGGGTTTCAAGAACTTGGTCCTTAACTTTGGAATTTGGTTTGAAATTCAAGGTTTGAATTGGATCTTGGACTTTAATGGTTTAGTTTAAAGTATCCACATTAATTACAATCAAATCAATAATTGATATTGATTGGATATGACTTCAAAATTAATTAAAAGTTTGTTGAAAGTTGGATTGGAGATTGAATTTAGAAGTAAAATTGAATTTGATTAGGATTAGATTGGATTTTTATTGGAACCAATATGATTGACAAGTGTACATCTTCAAATTATTAGGTCATTAGAAAGAAACCCAATTAGGTCCTAGTGACCTTATATAGAAATGAGGTTAACAAATCAATTCCTAATATGTGTAGTAGAATGAGGTTCTAGTGCATATATTATCGTTGACAGAATGGAAGAGTCGAATATGGTACTTCAATCCTAAGGATAGGAAGGATCAAACCTTAATAAAATAATGTTAAGTTGGTTCTAGGTAGTTCCACAAAGGGAATTATCCACCATTAATAGATGATCATGTGGTGGGGTCAAAATATGCCCACCATAGAAGATCAAGTCTGTATTATAGTATGAGTGGTCAAAATTTGCCCATCATAGAGGATCAAGGCTGGATGATCATATTATGGGGATCAAAAAAATCCTACCATAGAGGATCACATTTTGATAATCATATGATGGGGTTGAAATATGCCTATCAAGGGGACCTAGTCTAGATGATCATGTTATAGGGTTGAAATATGCACATCATAGAGGATCGGGACTAGATGATCATATGATGGGGTTGAAATATGCCAATCATAGAGGATTAAGTATGGATGATTATATGATGGGGTTGAAATATGCCTAGCACAAAAAATAGAGGTTAGATGATCGTATGATGGGGATGAAATATGCCCATCACAGAGGATCGAGGCTGAATGATCGTATGTGCAGTCAAAATATACCCATCATAAAGGATCAAGTCTTGATGAATATATGATGGAGTCAAAATATGTCCATCACAGAGGATCAAGGCTAGATGATCATATAATGGGGTCAAAATATACTTATCATAGAGGATCAAGGCTAAATAATAATATGATGTGGTCCAAAATATGCCAATTTAGGATAAGAACTTGGAATACAGGTTCACTTACAGGAAAATTAATGGAATTAATAGATATTATGATTCTTAGGAAGTTAAATATTTTGTGCATTCAGGAAACTAAGTGGGTTGGAGAGAAGGCTAAGGAAATTGATAGTTTAGGATTTAAACTTTAGTATTCGGGTAGGAGTCGTACAAGAAATGGTGTAGGTGTTATTATAGATAAGAGTTTAAAGGATAATGTTATAAAAACTCATAGGATTGGAGATAGAATTATAGCTTTAAAGATTGTTATTTATGATAAGATTGTTAATATTATAAGTGCTTATGCTCCTCAAGTAGGTTTGGATATGAGTTCTAAATTAAATTTTTGGAATGACTTAGAAAATTAATACAAAAGATACCTCTTGAAGAAAGAGTTTTTATTCGAGGAGATTTAAATGGACATGTTGGTAGAGAGGTAGATGATTTTAAAAACATTCATGGTGGCCATGGATTTGGAATGACGAATGAAGGTGGCAAGACCATATTAGATTTTTTTTAGCTTATTACTTTTCAATTGCTAATATCTTATTTAAGAAAAGGAATGAGCATCTCATCACTTATAAAAATGGATATAGTACAACCTAGATTGACTATTTTCTTATTAAAAAATTAAATCGTTTAGATTGTAAAGACTGTAAAGTTATTCTGAGTGAAAATTTATGTTTAGTTTTGGACTTTAAGATAAAGGGGCATAAAATAAAAAATAAAGTTAAACATTTTTCTAAGATTTGATGGGGACATTTAAAGAATATTAACAAAAATATTTTTGAGAGTAAGATTTTAGATCTTAAGATTTTGTCTGCGCATGAGGATGCTAATGTTATGTGGAAAAACGTGGGTAGTGATATTAAGAATATTGCAAAAGATGTGCTTGGAGTATCAAAGGGAAAAACTACTAATTGTAAAAATAGTTGGTGGTGGAATCCAATTGTGCAAGAAAAGATTAAAAATAAGAAGATTTATTATAAAAATTGGTTTAATTTTAAAAATTCTGATAATTGGAAAATATATAAAGTGGCTCATAAGGATTCTAAGAAAGCAATATGCGATGCAAATACATTAGCTTTTAGTGATTTATATAATAGATTAAATACTAAGGAGGGAGAAAGATATATGTATAAGTTAGCCAAACAAAGAGATAGAAGTAGTAAGGATTTAGTTCAAGTGAAGTGTATTAAGGATTAAGATCAAAAAATACTTTTATTAGAAGATGATATTCAACAAAGGTGGCTGAGATATTTTGCTAAACTTTTTAATGAAGATTGTGAAAATAAGATTGACTATAGTTACCTTAGCACCCTAAATGATAATAAAGATTTTTGTTTTTATCAGCGTATTTGTAAAACTTAAGTTAGAGAGGCTTTAAAGGAAATTAAGGGTGGAAAAGCTATTGGACCTGATGATATTACAATAGAGATGTGGAAATGCTTAGGAGATGAAGTGATTTCTTGGCTTACTAAACTTTTTAATACTATTTTGAAGATTAAAAAGATGCCAGATTAGTGGAGAATGAGTTTGTTAATTCCTATTTTTAAGAATAAAGGTCACAAGATTGTACGAATTATAGAGGTATTAAGTTAATGTGTCATACTTTAAAACTTTTGGAGCAAGTTATGGAGCATAGGTTGCGGGGTGATACAAATGTTTCTCAAAATCAATATGGATTCATGCCGGGTAGGTCGACTATGGAAGTCATACAATTATTAAGAGGTTTGATGGAGAAATATAGAGAAAATAAGGAGGATCTACATATGATATTTATTGATTTAGAAAAGGCATATGATAAAGTTCCAAGATAAGTGCTATGGAGAGTTCTTGAAAAGAAAGGAGTTAATAATGCTTATGTTCAAATCATTAAAGATATGTATGCAGGAATTATTACTTGTGTTTAACACAAGGTGGTTTGACCAAGTATTTCCCTATTTTGATTGGGTTACATCAAGGATCAGCCTTAAGCCCATATCTTTTTGCTTTAGTCATGGATGTTCTCACTAGACAATTGCAAGAGGATGTACCTTGGTGTATGCTTTTTGCTGATGATATTCTTCTTGTTGATAAGACTAAAGAGGGAGTTGAAGGAAAACTTGAATTATGGAGGTCAACCTTAGATTCTAAAGGTTTTTGCTTGAGTAGATCTAAAATGGAATATATGGAGTGTAATTTTAGTAGTAATAGACCTAGTGAAGGGATTGTGACTTTGGGCGATCAAGTCATTAATAAGAGTACACGTTTTAGATATCTTGGATCTATTGTTCAAAGTGATGGTGAAATAGATGGGAATATTATCAGCAGAATTCAAGTTGGATGGTTGAAATGGAGGAATGCATCGGGCTTGTTATCTGATAGAAATGTGCCCCTCAAACTTAAAGGAAAATTCTATAAGATGGTAGTGAGGCCTTCAATGCTTTATGCTGCTGAATGTTGGCCATTAAAAGAGAAGCATAATACTAAGTTAAGTGTGGCAGTGATGAGGATGCTCAGGTGGATGAGTGGCTTTACCCTTAGAGATAGGATACGAAATGAGCATATACATGAAAAGGTTGGTGTAGCTCCAGTAGAAGATAAGATTAGAGAGAGTCACCTTAGATGGTTTGGTCACATAAAAAGGCGGCCTTCCGATGATTCGATTAGGAGAGTAGAGGTATTAGATTTGACTTATGTTAAGAAAGGTAGGGGTAGACCTAAAAAGACTTGGTTAGAAAATATTAGGAATAACCTTTCTTTATTAGATTTAAACGAGAATTTGACTTTTAATAGGACACAATGGAGAAAAAGGATTCATGTAGCCGACCCCACGTAGTGGGATAAAGGCTTGATGTTGTTGTTGTTGTTGTACAGAGGATTAAGGCTCAATGATCATATGATGGTGTCAAAATATGTCCATTATAGAGGATCGATGTTGAATGATTATATGATGAGGAAAAAATATGCTCATTATAGACGATGGAGGTTGGATGATCGTATTATGGGGTTGAAATATGACCATCACTGAGGATCAAGGCTTATGGGAAGGCATCACCTAAACTTAAGGAAAAGAGAATATGTGAGGATTAATTGATTTTAAAAGTGAGAACATAATTAACAAAACTTAATTCAAATGTCAAAATTATTTTATTGATTAAAAATTTGAGCTATATCAAGTATAGTATTTCTTAAGGAAACGCCCATTGACAAGTAAGATTGGGTGATTTCCTTTACAACCAATTAGCTGATATGTTTCCCCTTCGTAGATTGTTTCTATGACGAAGGGTCCTTCCCATGTCAATTCAAACTTCCCTTCATTCTTTTAATGAGCTATGATAGGACTATAAAAAACCAACACCAAGCTCTTACTTGGAAGGTTCAATGTTCCACTAACTTATCATAAGCTTGAACCATTCATGCTTTATACAACTCTAGACTTTGTTGAACTTAGAGATGACTTTTTCAAGGCCTTTGAGTTCTTCAAGTGAGAGTTTTGCATTCTATTCAGCTGTGATTTGATTATGAACTGCAACTCTAAGTGAGGAAATCTGCACTTCTAGAGAGAGTACGGCCTCAGACCCATACACTAGTGTAAACAAAGTGGATTGGGTTGGGGTTCTATAAGTAGTCTTATAGGCCCATAAGGCTTCCACCAACCTCTCATCTCCTTGATGTTTGTTATTAAGACGATCTAGAATAAAGTTTTGTTGAATACTTCAGTCAATCCATTAGCCTAAGGGTAATAGATTATTGAGTATCTCAAGTCAATGTTAAGGCACCTTAGAAAAATGTTGATCTTTGTAGACTTGAAGTAGACCCATTATCGGATATGATTTTATGGAGTACAAAAAATTAATATACAATATGGTCACTAAAGAGTTTCATAACATGGTGTGATGTTACATTTCATAGGGGGTTGCTTCCATCCACTTCAAGAAGAAATCAGATGCCGCTAAAATGAAGTGAAGAACCTTTGAAGAAGGAGGGTCAATCAGCCTGATAACCTCTATGCTCCAACTTTTGAAGGTCCATAAAGCTATCATAGGATGCGACATGTTAGGCATGTGATGTAAAGCCACACCATGTACCTGGCATTAATGATAACATTTTGTAGTGTTCATACAATCATTAATCATCGTAGGCCAATAGTATCCAAGTATTTTTATTTTAAGTTTCATTTTTTTGAACTGATTGATGAGCACCGCGTAGTCTAGAATTGACCTCATTAACTATCTTCAGGGACTCCTTTTGTTTAAACAATATAAACACATCTAATTGAATGATCGGTGATACAACATTTTTTTCACAATTGCACAGGATAGGGCATATTTCTTGATTTGTTTGGTGAGGGATTTATCCTAGAGAAGTTTACCATCTTGAAGGTAGTTGATTAACATTTGTCTCTAATTGCTCTTTTCATCAGTTGTAGAAGATGCAAAAAGGATCTGGGAAGACTACTTATTGTTGTGCTCCAAATCTGTAGGAGATAGGACTTGACAACCTTGAATCTCTATAGGAATGGAGTCTTCTTCTTGGCATGTGAATTTATTTGTGGGCTTTACTAAGGAATCCACAAAAAAATTATTCCCACGAGGAATTCTGCACAAGGTTATGACAAGAATTTCCTTGAGCAAGTGATAAGTGTAATGGTGATATTTGAGGAATTTAAGATTCAAAACATTATAGGTTCATTACCTATTAAGAGTCACCAAAGATTTTAATCTTTTTAATCTCCATCAAAATTATAAGTTCTATGCCAATTATCAGAGCTTCATACTCAGCCTCGTTATTCATGCAAGGCTCGAAAAAATGGTAGGAAAAACATAACATTCCCTTCTCTGGTGTTATAAAATTCAGGACAATTCCAATTTTTCCGGGGATTTTAGATTTTAGGATTTTTCCCAGTTAATAGAATGTCACACCATCAAAATACATTTTCTAGATATGATCTTTAGATTCCTTTCAACTCATGATTTGTTTGTCTGATAAGTCATCATTTATAGAAGAATTCATAGGCAACGGGGGCGCTACAAGGAAGTCCATAATGACCTATCCTTTCACAGTAATCAGGGAAATGAAAGTGATCTTGAGTTGTTATAATATTATATGCCACTATACCAAATTATCATGATAATATATGTCCGGCCATAAGATATTGCAATGGGTAGACTCTGGAAATTAAACTTAGTTGATGAAAAAGCATGTATTGTCTTAGTTTGGGGGCTACAAAAACAAAAATAAGAAAATATGTCTCAATTGAAGGGTACTAATTTTTTGTTGGGAGAAGTTTCCAGCTTAGAAAATTGAGGGCATTCTCTTGGCCCTCATTATTTACTTAATCTAGAAGAGAGCCAAGTGACTCATCGAGGGTAGAGGTGTAGACAATAGATGGTTTTTTTTTTGGAAAAGGGGCTACCAAGACTAGCGGATTGGTAAGTTATTCTTTGATGCTTTCAAAAGCACTTTGACAATTCTCATTCCATATGAACTTAGTATCATTTTTTGGCTAGGATAGAAAAGAGTTAAAATCTTCCATAAAGATTTAAAATAAACCGCCTTATATATGCTAACCTACCTTGAAGAGACCTCAATTGAGTAAGCTCCTAAGTGGTGGCATATTTAAGATGGCCTAAATTTTATCAGGATCAATTTTCATTATGCAATGCCTCACAATGAAGCCCAAACCTTCACTAAAGTGACACCAAAAGTACACTTCAAAAGATTCATTTTGTGGTCATAGCGGCGCAACTGCTAAAAATGACTCTTAAGTCATATATGTGGGCCTCTTTAGCTTTGTTCTTGACAACCACATCATCAATATAACACATAACGTAATTATGAATTAGGTCATGAAAGATGTGAGTCATGTTCTGCTGGTAGGTTGCACCAGCAATCATAAGGAGTTCTGAATGCAACATTGTTATCGTCTTTTGGGGCCATCATAATTTGATTATAACCAGATGAGCCATCAATAAAGGAGAAATTAACATGCAAGGAAGTAATGTCTATAATATGATAGGGTATTGGTAAAGGAAATTCATCCTTCGGACACGCCTTATTCAAATCCCTATAGTTGACACAAATTTGAATTGGACTTTTCTTCTTTCGAACTAGTATGATGCTATCTACCCAAGAGAGATATTGCTCCTCTCAAATAAATATAACCTCAACAAACTTTTTGTTCTAAAAATGACTTGTTTTTAAATCTCTAAGTACATGCATTGAGGAGCTTATTTGACAAAATTGGCATCATGCTTCATTCCAAGTTTATGGACTGCTACATCGGCAGATAAGCCCAACATTTTGTTATATGTCCAGGCTAAGAAGTCCCTAAACTAAGAAATATGTTGAATAAGATCCCAAAACTTATCCTCACACAACAAATAGCTTACAAAGGTAGGGCAGGGGTCATCTTCTATTCCAAGGTTAACCTCTTTAAATTTGTCGACTGTCGATTTAATCTCTTCTTCATATTCAGGAAGTGTATCCCAATCTTGATGTTCAACATAGTCATCTGAAGTCTCCAAACAAAGTCGATCGAGGGCTCAATAACTTCCAAAGGGATATTCTTATATTCAGGATGATCAATTATCATGAGATAATATTAGTCACTATCAAATAAAGTAATTGTACCAAAGCCGATGCCACTCATCAAATTTTTCTTATTTTTTGTATGTTGAAGGCTTTCATGGTATCAAGCTTATCCCTTTTTCCATCGAATCAACGTGAAACCCTTAGAGATTAGACTTCTAACACTAGTAGGAAAGTAGCTAAAAGGTAATTTTATTAATTAATTGAAATCTGTCACCATAAGGTTTACATCCTTTTCTTTCTGTGAGGAGGAGGAGAGGATAAAACTTCTAGACTTTCCTTACTCCACATTATATGTTAGAAGAATCTTTAATTAGTAACCCTACAACTCTGCCTACAAATAGTGGGGGTTACGGTTAAGGCTTCAATTCTTATACTAAGATTTTAATACATCATTAATTCAGGCTAGTCACTTTAAACTTTTGGTGCATCAACCTTTGGGCACCATAATGTTCTAAAGTGATATCAAATTTTGAAGGAGAACTAATTTTGTGGTAACAAAAAAAATTATAACACCAAACTTTTTTGGATCTTCATCAGAACTTGATTCCATATCAATATATAATGGTGTTATTCATTTTTCAAAAGAAGTATGACCTCAACAATGTGCCCTTTGGGACATCCTCCCACCTCTTTGAGGTTATATTTTTGGAGTCCTAAAGACCATGATCTCGAGGTCATCTTCACTATCTGAGTCTTATACTTTTCTAACTTTCTCTTTTCTCCCTTTTGATTCTTAATTTTGACTAGAGCTTTGCTCAATTATTTTCTCCTTAATTTTGATCACAGGTTTAGAATGAGTAAAGGATCCTTTTGATGCATAGTATGTAGCATCCACATATATCCCAATCTCTTGATTAGAAAATGGTTGCAAATCACCCTTAATCACATATTCAATGTCGTCTCATTGGTACTTGACATATTGGTGTAGGGTAGAATGATTCATTCTATATTCATGGATCTAGAGCCATCTATGGAGTGCATTAAAGGATGTCATCGAATCAATGATATGAAATTTTACTTCTATTTTTAGTTCACAAATCTCTAAAAGTAGGGTGATTGAACCTAAATCATTCTTACCATTTCATTAAACCTGTGAAGAATGAACTTATCAGTTGAGAGCTTCTAGTATAACTCTGAGGTATATGAGAGTCTTTACATTCATCATGTTGATTGATGCACCTGAATCATCCAAAACTCTAGATAACTTAAAGTTTCCCACATTTACAGTGATGTAAAGTGGATGATTATGATCGGCAATAACCAAAAGTAATTCCTCATCAGAGAAATTTGCTCCTTGGATTTCCTTAATATAGAGGGCCTCATCTTGAGGTTGAAGATAATTAAGCTAAGAAATTCTCTAGGTCAAGAAGTGCTTTATTTAGGGATTCCCTCATCTCATTTGAGAAGATGAGGGCATCATAGATGCTCAACTTGGCCGATAATTTCCTAAGATCAGCTACGACATTGTAACCAACCTTCAGAACAACAGACTTAGGACAAATCAAAATTTGAAGGAAGGTTAGATTATTGAGGAGGATTTAGAATCAAAGCATTAGAGACAACTTTCTTGCTTTTTCTTATGGAGGAAGCCTACGTGGTAAGACTTTATCACCCCAAAGTTATGCCTCCAGAATCTTATTGAGAGGATAATCTGGGAGGGGTCTATGCTCTCTATAAGCAGTACATTATCATTTTTTGAATGGGAGTTAGAATATGAAAAATTTGTGATGATAGGACTCCCTTGAATGTTAATTTCAGGGAAATCACTATCTCATAAGATCTCAAATTTGACTTCTCTTTGAGGAGTCAAATTAGGATGGTTGAGCTTTTGGATTTCTTGAGTGATCTCAACTAAATTTGGCTTTTCATTTGATGAAGAGTCAACTTGGATTTAATTCTTATGGTTAATCATCAAAATTGACCTAGAAGGATTCTTTTTATTAAATTTGTGACCCTTTTTCTTTGATGGGAAAAGTAAAAGCCATATAATAAGAGTGGGGATGGAGCTTTTATGCCGCCATCCGACACTCAAATACATCCCTCATTAGTACATTTCCTCCCTACAAAATATTGTTATTTTCTTTATCATTTAGTACCACAGTTTTATGAATATTGGAGAGGGAGGCAACTAAACATCCTCCTACAAAGCCTCCAAGTCAATTTCCTAGATTGACCCCAGAGCACTCTTTGACAGTTGCTAAGAAAGATGAAAGAATTTGTTAATCAACTTTTAAATTCCTAGGATAAAACAATATCCCAACGATCTTTAATTGATAAAGAAATATTAGAAAGGTTACTTTAGATAGTCTTAACCATCCCCTTATTCATCTCTAATTTGTACTCTTTAGGAATAATGATATTACCTTTCCTAAAATTCTTTTCTATCCAGTCTTTGAAATAATATAGTATTCAATCAGATAATTGAGAATGTGGTGATAAGGACAATACTTGGGATAACCTTTCTTATCTACATCCTCTAACCTCTTGGCTCTAGGTAGTTGGAAATTTGGCTTTTTTTAGAAGACTCCTAAAGATCTACCTTATGGACTCCCTTTTAAATGGGTATGGATTGGCCAACCTTTCTTTAATGTAGGTTGAGTAAGGTTCTCTTGGAGGTTGAGGGTTTATCTTGAATGGCTACCTTTGAGGTGGTTGGGTGGAGGATGTTTGGGTTCACTTTCCACTAGTTGTTTTCCTTTATCTACTGCTAAAATAATTGCTATTATTTTCTCAAAGGATTTAATGGGCATGTCAACTTTCTTCTCAATAGATAGATCCTTTAAGAATGGCATCTTTTGAGCCTCTTCCTACATGTTACTTTTTTGTTTAGGAGCTTTTCAAAGGTCTTGATTATGAACCCTTTAAGGAGAAAAGTAACAAGTCCATGGATATTCTTCAAAATGATCTCCACTACATATTTCTCTTATAATAGAGGTTTATAATTCATCGAGTGGTTTCACCATCTGAGGGTATACTCAATGAAAGACTCTGTTGACTTTTGCTTTTTGACAACTAGATCGCTCGCCCACAATAGTGCATTGTTGTGCTCTTAAAAATCTCTTTTAGAATATATTTTCTAGTTCATTAAAGTTTTTCACTAAACCATTGGACAAATCAGCATACCACTCAAAAGTAATACAATAAATACTACTATTAAATTAGTTAAATAGCCGATCGTCCGACCCTCCTGTGTTTCAACAGCTCACTTGGAAGTGGGCCATATGTCGTTTCAGGTTTTTAATTCTAGTGAAAATTTTAAAGGATGGTGGCACAAAGCCTTGAGGATAATGGATAGAATCATATTATTCTGGGTAAGGTCTATCCTTTTGAATAGATGTGGTCCCTTGGGAATGGGCTAAGGCATCCCTTATCTGATCCTCGATCAACGTTTTAATGTCTTTTTGAACTCGTGGTGGAGGAACTGAAGGAACTATTTGCTGGAATGGGGGATTTTAAAAATATATATATATATATTAGTGGTTCAGAGGGATTATCAACACCAACGAAAGGACGTTAGAACTGGGTTCTGGCTTGGTCAGTGACTGCTTAAATAGCATGTTGTTGTTGCTTAATTAAAGGCTATTGTAACTTGTCTAATCGTTCTTGCATTTCTTTGACATGTAGCAATATTTCTATAACATGTTCATCCATGTTTTTTATATGTTAATCATTAACTCAAGCTCTTATTAATCTATTTGAATTTAAATCAACAGTTATTGAGCCTTCCTCTTTTCCAAAATGGCATTTATTTGGCTCAGTTTCTTTAGATGATCCCTTAGTTTTAATCATGGAGATACTATTGGTGAACACATCTTCTTCTATCAATAAATCATCAAATTTTTTATCCATAATTTCTACTTATTCATTCCTTTCAAAATATCCTTGATCTCTTGAACTACCACATCGATTGGTATGTAATCAATTGCCTTAGAGTTAACTGTTAAATATCCTTCTTAATTTAACCTTTCTTCATACTCCTTCTGACTAAGCTTGGAAAAAATATCTTGTATCTTAAGGTCTTCTACAGAGGCGGGCTCTTCTATCATTTGATCAACTATCTCTTGGTCTATGTCTGGGACAATTCCTTACCCTTTGATTATCCCGGAGTAGATAGTTAGAAGGGCAGAATCCATTATAAGGTGAGGGACATCTAGTCTAGAGGGTGATGGAGGATCTTGAAGGGAAATAGCTCCTAGATTGGGTAGGGTAGAACCCTTAAATCCCTTGGTAGGGAGCTTAGGGAAATCATGTAAAATCTAGATATCCTCAACTTTATTGACTTTATTTGGAACATATTGCATTTTAGGGGATTTTGGCTTCTTTCTTTTAGCTTCAATAATCTAATTATTCCCATCATGATATCTAATCTTAATCAATATTGAGACCAACCTTGCAAACTTTTTATTCTTTCAGATAGGCTGGGGAGTAAGATTCTTTTCTTCAGATCTTTCTTCCTTCAAGAATTCTTTCTCAAACTTGTATGAGATCATCCCTTCAAGTGTATCACATAGTGTTCATTAGTTTCTCCTACCTGGCCAACGCATGTATGAATTATATTTCTAAGCATTCTAGTAATCCACAGTTGCTTCTCTTTTTGTGTTTTCTTAGTGGAATAATCCACCAAGAATGGTGGGGAACTAGTTTTCCTAGTTATCTTCTCCTCCATTATGGCATCAACAAGGGGTGAAAATGAACCCCCTCCCCCCCCCCCCCCCCCCCCCCCCAAATGCAAGAATAGGTAGATCCTTAATAGCCTCTAGCTCGACCTGGCCCAGGACTTTCAACTCGCTACTTTTTTTGCCTTGGTAATTTTCTTTCAAACCCTCCTCATATAGTTATTTCATTGGGTTTTAGTAGTGAACGGGATTCCAAAACCTGATCCATTCTAAAAAACATATTTAACTTTAGTAGTCTCAATAGGAGCTTTTAACTCTCCTTCCTCACTATTGGGATTGAGGAGGTCAGCCCCTGATCCTAGAACCAATTCTAACACAAGGGTGTGAAACTTAGCAGCATACAAATAAATTAGTTTCTTTCTATTCAACAACAATTCAATAGTTTGAAATCTTAAACCAAACTAAATTCTACTTCCAAAAAAAATCTCTCCACAAGTAAATCCCTTTTTAAAGGTGAAAATCAGTTTGTCCGCCAATGAATTGAAATTGAGTTTCTAGAATTTGAAAGAAATTAGAATTAGATGTTTAGAAATCAAATTTTGAAAGTCATAAAGGACCCCATATTTTATGACACATGTCAAATCATAGGAACTATGATCTAACATATAATGATAAAATATGAGTTCCATTAAAGATTAAAATAAAATTTTGGATTTTTTAAGGCATATGTTACCTATAAGGGGATTTTGTAGGTTAATATATGACAATGATAATTTAAATCTGATCTTGAAAAGGATTTTGGTTTTGAAAGGTTGACAAACATTCTTTATATTTTGAAACTCAACATGTTGAGTTTTCACTCAATGTGAGGGTCTAAAATCAATATGAAAATTTGAAAGAGTTTTGTTTGAATCTTTCACCCTGTTTATCAATTTGGGGGTGATATGTTAAAGCTTGGAGTTGAACATTTGGGAACTTAACAATATGATCGACTAGACTCATTCAAATTTTAAGACTCAATATTTGGGCTTGGCTCAATCATGTAGGTCTTTAAAATTGGTGAGGCGGACCTAAGGATTTGACTTGACATGTTTTATCCACCAATCGACTACGTGGTAGAAATGTCAAAGTCTGATTCGGATGGAGGTTTCTCACCTCTCTTTTTGACAAGTATTTTTATGTTGGCTGAGCTCACCCAAGGGGGAAAGGCGTAGACGAGCAAACGAAAGGAAAGGTAGTTAAAACCACTAATGATAAAGAATTTCACTACTATTAGAGATGAAGAGAGAAATTTAGTCTCATTAGACGTGTCATTTTTATTTTGGGTGAAAAGTTTGAAAAAGCATGTTTTGAAAAGTTTAGTTTTATTTAGGAATTTTAATTTAGAATTTCATTCTCAAAAGTAAACACATCATTATGAATGATATATCATCTCTGGAGCAAGGATATCACTCTTTAATGAGTTTAGATAATGAAGTAGAAAACTTTATCTAGGTTATAGTAATCAAATTCAAGGAAGGATGACATATAATGCCTAAGGATTAATATGACAATCTATCAAACATCTAAATATAATAGTCTGAATGGGAGATCATTTATTTTATATTCAAAATTATGATAACAAATGATATACCATCCCAAGGGAAGAAAGTATCGTTTATTATCAATTATTCGAATATGATGATAATGATCATCATGGGCTTTTAATTTTTCCAAAGAAGGCTAATAAAATTTTTAAAATTAATTTTTAAAAAAGTAGATGTGGGTCATACATCTCCTTTGAGCGCAAGCCCTCGTAGCTAATTATATCATAGGAGAATTGGAGTCTCCTACAAAAACTCTTGATTGAAATAAAGGCAAAAATTCTCTTTAAATATTTTCTAGGAATGATATCAAAGGAGGTGAATTAGAAATTTGAATTAGGAATGGATCATGATAGAACATTTATTTTTGAGTAATCAGAGGAGATGTAGGATACACTTTTGGAAGCTGAAACAATTCCGAATTGTCTCAACCCAAGCTAAGAGTTAGGCTTTAAGATTTAGATTAAGAGGATCTTTAATTTGAGATAAGAAATTTATTAAAAATTTAGGATTATTTTCCAAAAAAAGAAGGTTTATAGGCTGAGGTCTACCTCAAAACATAAATATAAATTGGGTAATGAACAACAGTGACCCAAACCTAGCTAATGCAATGCAAAATTTGGACTTACCCCGACCTGCATTGGGGAGCCTGCTAACTTTCTAGACAATTAAAATCGCTAAATCCAATTAATTTTATCAAAGAGTGATAAACTATTATTAATTGATGTTTTTTAAGAAATGTGGGCGACTTCTAGAGCAAGTCCTAATTGGTCTCTTGACTTATCTTGTGTATAAAACACTTGAAGAGAAATGTAATTAAATTTTAGGCTTATTAGTTAATTTTTAATGCGATGCATACTGATCGACTCGAAGAAATGTATCAAATTATATATAAAAGTTTTAAAAATATTTTTTCCCTAGAGATTACATAACATCTCCTTGATAGGACTGCACCTTAATTAGTTAGGTGACCTGCTAAACCCCAGGCGGAAAGATGCGTAATAAAGAAGAGAAGTAAAAACATGCTTTATGCGTATTCTTGGCGGTCCCGATCTTACTTCTTAGTTTTTAGAGTTTCTATTTTTGCCTTAAATCATTAATTTGACTTTTAGTAGAAATTATTTTTAGCATAACCTCATGAGCTTTCGATTGTATGCAAGCCAAATCAAAACTCGACATGCAAATCACCAAAAAAAAACTAAAAAAAATAGAGAATCCAAATAGCAATCAAATTAAATAAATCAAACAAATCAATCATTATAATTAAATAAATTAAATTTTTATTTACAAATTGCTTGTTTATTAAAACCTAGAATTTACATAAATTAAATATGTCTGGGCACCACTACCAACAAACCGAAATTCTAATCCTAGGACAGATGCAACAAACGGTCACATAAATTAATTTTTAATCACAGCATGTAATAAAATCTTGGAAAATCTGGCACACAATAGTAATAAATTCAGTCAAGTCTAAAATAAAGTTAGTTATCTTAGAAAATAATCCAAAGTGTGTGAGGTAAGTTATGTGGCTTGGGAATGTCATAAACTGGGCAATTTTTTGAAGTTATCTAGTGTTTTGCTTTGCCAATGGTCAAAATAGAAATTTATGTTTGAGTTCAAATATTGATGTATTACAACTTATTTTAGGTATATTTTGTTTATTAAATAGTTATTACCTTTGTTGCTCATCGGGGCCGTGAAGTTTATTTCACTTTACTTGGGGCTAAACTAATAACCTCATAAGCCCGAGATACACGATAATAACTGTCGTTGATTAAGTTAATTTAACTGATTATGGATTAGGTTTTAAAAAAAATTAATTAATTAAATAATTACTAGTTTGAATGATTAAATTAGAATTTTCTAGAGTTTTAAGTGAATTATTTATTATTTAAAATATTTTGAATTATTTATTTACATTATTTAAAAGGCCAAAGGTTGACTTTTAAAATTAAAGTGATTTTTAAAATTTTAATATTTTCTCTAGTTATTTGATCTTAAAATGAGTAATTAGACTTTAAGTTTTATAAATTGGGAATTTTTTTACATTGAGTTATAATTTTTTAAAGTTTTTACCTAGTTTTGAACTACGATTGAATAGAGAGTTGACTTTTTGACTTCGACTTAATTTTGGGGCTATGACATTTTAAGAAAATACTAAATTTTAATTAAGATTGAATGGCTTTGATTTTGATTGAATTGCGATTTTCCAGAATTAATGGTGATTTTTCAAAGTTGGGATATTTTTTTGATTTTTTGAAATTATTTAATTAAAAGGGATTTTTAGATTTTAATCCAAATTATTTCCAAACCTCTTGGAATCAACCCCAAATGTCGAAAATGACATAATGTGATGTTCCCAAGTGATTAAAATTTTTTAGGAATTTTTAAATATTTTTAATTGATTAATTTTATTAACTATCAATTTTTTTAAAATTTAAACTAATACTAAATTAAAGGTTTAATCATTGGGCTTTATTTTCATTAACTAAGGGTTCAGTTATGAGAAAATAGAGACCTTATTTGAATTTTTAGGATTTTATATGAATTAATTAAGGTTCTATGCCCAATAAAGGAGCTGATTTTGGGTTTCCTTTTTGGTGGGCCAAACGGGCACCAATTCTAGTAAAATTTAGGCCATGAGTTTGCCTGGCCTCAAGGCCCAAGGCCATTAAATTTGGGCCCAAGGGAAGGGGTACAATCAATAGCTCTAAGCTCAATTTCCTAAGTATAATCAACACACTAAATCATATATCTTAAATTCCAGGGGAAAGATCATTAGACTAATTTGAATTTAGTGGTCAAACCATGACCCCTATGTTAAAATTAACTCAAATATGCCCTTAGACAATTTAAATAGGGGAAAGAAAATTTGGACATGTCACAAACATGTCAAAGTTTAATTTCCCAAAATATTAGATTATGATGAGTTTAATTTCCTAAAACTTACTAAACTTCATGTAGTTTCACAACCTTAGACATATGCCTTTTGAATATCTACATAAGATCTTTCCAATGAGCCTCAAAACTCTTAAACTGGTCAAGTAATTTGGAAGATATTAAATTTGGATATTTTTTTGAGATTTTTGAATTAATTATTCTATATTTACACAATCAAAATGTATTTTTACACATGGCATGATTTGATTAGATGGCCAATGATTACATATTGACTGTGTAAACAAGAGATTAAAGGTAGCTATCACATTATGCATTAAAGTGATACAATTAAAAGGACTCTATAACTGTGAGATCTAGTCCATGTTGTTGATTTAAATCAACAGCTATGATTACGTCTACATCCACCCACTATTACCAGAGACAATAGAGCTTTTTTGGAGTAATCTAAGAAATCTCGGTGGCAAAACTTCATCAAACTTCATAAAAAGTATCAAGGAACTAGGAACCTTCAATCCAACGGTGTAGAATTGTTGGATTGAAGGTTTCATTCATACCTGACCAACACTAATAAATAGGATTTTTGATAGGATTCTAACCGTGTATAAATCTTCAATGAATGGGTTTTTTATCGAGAAGCTTCAGAGGATGAAGGCGAGCAATTCCCCTTTAAACATAGAGGCTGAAGGATCATCAGAGGTAGGACTTTTAGGGGGACATGGATGAATTTTTCTTGATTTCACACAAACTAGTGTATGGAGAAGGCTGGAAAACTAGGGAATGATAGAGGAGGACATGGGGTGCTCTATAGAAGTTTTTAGAATGCCTAGATGCAAATGAGTCCCTCTATTTTGAAATACCCTATTCAAACTGTCCCCATAGCCTTGAATGATCGGGATGGCGTTGGTAGTTAGCCAAATAGATACTAGGTGGGTGGGGGCATCCCCCTAAAGGTCTGTGAGCCTAAAGCAAATGGGTTGAGCCATTTGACAATTTTGGATGAGGCTTGAGATGAAGGGGACCACTAGAGTTCATTTCCATTAGCTCCAGCTGTTGAGTCTAGTAATTAGGTTGTTAAGCCTAAGTAAATGTCCCACGGCTACCAAGAGGGGGGTGAATTGGTAGTTTTAAAAAAAAAATTTAAACCCTCTTAAAATTAAAGTTGAACCGAAATGAAATTTTCTTTTAAAGTTTGTAGAAAAATGTTTTTCAACCACAGAGTTGTTAAAACTGAAATTTAAAATGCGGAAACGTAAAAGCAATAAAGTAAATGACACCAGATTTATAGTGGTTCGGTCTATAACCAGACCTACATCCACTCCTCAGAGGCACCCTCTGAGTATTGCACTAATACCACAAAGTGACTCTCCTTTAGCACCCACAGCAAGGCGGAGAAGCCTGTACAAAACCCTCTTTTCACCACTCCCCGGTGCGGCAGAGAACCGTCGTCCTTTTACACAATCCACAGTGCTGGCAGAGAACCGTCGTCCTTTCACACTCTCCTAGTGTGGGCAGAGAACCGTTGTCCTTTTACACTCTCCTAGTGTGGGCAGAGAACCGTCGTCCTTTTACACTCTCCTAGTGTGGGCAGAGAACCCTACGGCTGTTCACACTTTCCAAGTGTAGGCAGAGAACCTCCTTCCTTTTACACTCTCCTAGTGTAGGCAGAGAACCCACGTCTGTTCACACTCTCCAAGTGTCGGCAGTGAACCGGACCTTCTTGAATGATCTTCTCACAAGAATCTAGAAGGAAGAAAGAAAAGAGTGAAGAAATCCAATTTCACAAGTAGAGATTCTTACCTTTGCAATCCAAGTGAAGCCTTCTCGCTCCAATGGTAGGAATCCTCCTTTGAATGCTCTCTTCCACTCTCCCCTTAGCTATTCTCTCAATAGGCACGAAGATCAAATGACAAAAAGATTGGGTGGCAGTCTAATTTGAAGTATTTATACAAAAGACATGAAAAACCGCCCATAAACTGCAAGTTTTCAATTCTGTACGCAGTGGATCGTCCCGTACGATCATGGATCGTCCTGGACGATTTTACTTAAACGATTTGAAACGACCCAATTTGTATATGTGTACGAAATGACTTCGTACAGCTGATCGTCCTGTACGAACTAGGTTTGTCCAGTACGAACGGTTATTACAAGGTCGGTTCTAGAAACTGCTGAAAACTGTCCTAAGTCGGTTTATCGTTTGGACGAAAATATGTTCGTCTGGATGAAAATTTTCCAGAGAGCCGATCGTCCTGGACGATTATTTATTTCGTCTGGACGAAAATTTTCCAGAGCGCCCATCGCCGGGGACGATAATTTGGTTTCGTCTGGAGGAAAATTTTCCAGAGAGCTGTTCGTCCGGTACGATATTTATTTTCGTCTGGACGAAAATTTTCCAGAGCGCCCATCGCCGGGGACGATATAAAAATTTGTCCTGGACGAATAGGACTTAGAAAAATTTTTCGAAGCAAGTTCCTATTCGTTCCAAATGCTCTATAGGAGATAACTGACAGATCATCCAGTACGATATATATCGTCCTGTACGATCAGTATAGAATTTCAAGATCTCCTTAGTTTGTGTGTGTGAGATTTTATTCACTCAATTACAATCACTCCCTTTCAAAATTAATTCAAAGAAAAGACAAACTTCAAATAAACAAAATTTCTCATGTTGAATTTGATTTGAAGTTTTTTGTATTCTGGAGTCTGATTTTCCTGAAATGTTAGTACACACAAGAGCAAGTGTAAATCTTCTGAAATTGTTAGGAGATAACTATTCATTTGAACAATAATGTTTGGAATCATCAAAACTACATAAGTTGCACAAATATAAATCATTCAAATAGCAACTATTCAAACAATCTCCCCCTTTTTGATGATGGCAAAACAATTATTATTAGTATGGTTTCAAGTTAAAACAAATCTCTTATCTCCTAAACTCCCCCTGAATTTATGAGTACATTAAAATAAGGAGGCATTAAAGAACAATATTTTTGTTTTTCAAAAATTTTAACAGAAAACACAAATCACAAAAAAAAAACAAAAACACAAACACAAACATAATAATTTCTCCCCCTTTTTGACAGCAACAAAAAGTGAAGAAAATACGCAAGAAATGTAAATAATAATATGAAATTCATTGTTAAAATTTTAATCTAAATTGTGATTTGACATAGGGTATGCAATTTTAAACTAATAATATTAGGTCAATCATAGAAATTCATAAAATTTATGAAATGATATAACATTGTAAGTAAGAAGAATTTATCAAAGACATGATTCAATTTAGACATTTTGATTATTGAAAATCATTACAAGTGAGATGTAAAAAAAAATTCTATATTTCAAAGTTCAATAGAATATAAATGAACATTAGATCAACTTGAATTAAGAGATTAAACGAATTTGGAAAGAAGAGAAATACCTCATGTGGTGCTTTGCACATCTTTTCAAAGTTTTGGAGCACATTTTTGTGCATTTGTCTTTGGTTGGGCTTATTTTGTGCCTCTTTTTCACTTTGCAAATTTTTGCGAATCCCTTTTGATTTTTGTACATTTGTACAATTTTCAAGAGTAATTTTGACCAATTCTTTCCAAAATCTATAATCTAACATTTCAAATATTTCTAGGTGCATAAATATCATTTGAGCATAGAAATACAAAATAAGATAACATCAAAATTGCAATAACAATATTAAATTTTATGTAGTCTAAAAGAATAGACATGAATTTTAAAAATTCTAAATACAACAAGTTATAGACAAATTATAAATTTAGAAAGTCTAGATTTTCTTAATATAGATAATCTCACATTACAATCGAATTTAAGCACAATGTAGATTAAAAATAATATTAATGAAATTCATAAAGATTAGCCACATTTCAAAACAAATCTAAGACAAACAAACTTTCATTGATTAAAAAAAAATTACATCAAAACATTGAACTTAAAAAATATAACAACACAAAAAAAAAAAAAAAATACAACAGACACACAAAAAAAAACTTCTACTGTTCTGGAGGAGGAGGAGGAGGAATCCCGCCAAAGAGGTTGAAGTAGG
>CM028345.1:83044491-83270267 GCA_016618105.1 Dendrobium huoshanense | reverse complement strand
AAGTTAGCCCAACTGAATGCTAAGTGCTTAAACTACTTTTTTTGTGCATTGAAATCTGAGGACTATATGAGAGTATCTACTTGTGTTTCTGGTAAGGAGATTTGGGATAGACTGTGCATTACATACGAAGGAATAAACGAAGTAAAACAGTCTAGGCTTAACATTCTACTGCATGATTATGAATTATTTTGTATGAAACCTAGTAAAATAATTTCTGACATGTACACTAGGTTCACCCAAATTGTGACATCCTTGCATGTATTAGGTAGAGAAATTTCAAATTCTGAGAAAGTAAATAAAATTCTTAGATGCCTACCTAGTTCCTATGATGCTAAGATAACTGCTATCACTGAGTCCAAAGATCTTAATGTTTATTCTATTGATAACCTCCTTGGGTCACTCATTGCATACGAGCAAGGAGTGAGACAAAGGCAAAGTGATGCAAGTGAAAAGAAAAAGGAGCGGACGGTGGCATTAAAAGCTAGCAACTCAGAAAGTGAAAGCTCTGCAGGGGAGGAAGACGATGAGATAGCACTGATGACCCGATAGTTAAAAAATTTCCTGAAGAGAAAACAGAAGCGTCATCAGAACAGCTGGAATAAAGGTAAGAGCTCAAGGTCCAATAAGGTTTCATCTAATACAATCTGTTTTGAATGCAGGAAGCCAGGTCACCTTCGAGCCGATTGCCCAAATTTGAAGAGCCAACCAGCTAAGGAGAAAGGTGATGAGAAAGCTAAATACAAGAAAGGAAAGATGAGGACACATAAAGCTTTTTGGGCCGACTCTGCCTCAGAATCGTCAGAGGAAGAAGCAAAGGAGGAGGTAACTAATTTGTGTCTTATGGCTAACGATAACCTTGATCAATCGGATCAAGACGAGGTATGTCAACTTTCATATGATGAATTACTGCTTATTTCTGAGAATATTCATGACTCGTATAGGAAACTGAAAAAAATGCATGCTAAACTTAATATTGAATTTAGTTCTTTACAAATTGAACATGCTAACTTAGTTAAAGAAAATTCTGATTTAGATAAAGATCACATGTTGCTTCTTGATGAGTATGATGCATTAAATAAGAAGCATATTGAACTAATTGAAGCGCATGAATCCTTGAAAACATCGCATACTGAACTAGATGTAGAGTTTGAAAAACTAACTGCACTTGCATTAGAAGTAGATCATAGTGAGCACTTGCTATTAATAGAAGTTGATGGATTGACAGCTCAAAATAAAACTTTTAGTGAGAGAATAAAAGAACTAGAAAATGAAATTTCATCACTCATAGGACATTCTCGCAAACCCCCAACACAGCATGCATCACAAAACTTTAGAAAGAGGCACCACCACCCACGTAGATTAGTAAACTCATTTCCTGGTGTTAGGTGTTTCTCTTGTGGCATGCTAGGTCTCATAGCCCGCACATGCACAATTCACCGTAGGACACACTTAGTGTGGAGACCTAAACTGCATCCATCACAGCATAGCATGCATACATCTCATTCATGCAAGCATCAGGAGGAACCCAAACTCACTTGGGTTCCCAAATCTAATCTTTAAATGAAATTGTAGGGATGCTCTCATAAAAGACCTAGAGAGAGCATGTGGTACCTGGATAGTGGCTGCTCGTGACACATGAATGGAGATATGAAGAAGTTCATCCTATTGGAGACCAAAACTGGAGGCAAAGTAAAGTTGGGAGACAACACTACCAGGAAGGTGATAGGCTCAGGTATCGTTGGTAATGCTAAGAATTTTTTAATAGAAAATGTTTTACTAGTTGATGGTGTTGACCTCATTAGTCGATGTCAATTTCCCCGGATTCAATTCTAGCACCTAGGTATTCGTAGCCTAGTGTAGACGTCGCCTTTAGGATTTCTTTAGGTGGACACCTAATGACGTAGCATCGACTCGAACTTACCACTCAGCTCGAATCAAAATCAATTCAATCCAATTCTAATTCAACCTCAAATCAACTCTTTTAAACCAAAATTTGCTACACCAATCGAATTGAAATCAAATCAAATTAACTCAAATTGAATTCGATTTCAATGGCTCCGATTAACCCATTTTGACTCGTCACAAGTATATATATAATAATAATTGATACATCGTCAAAAATTATCTTAATCGGCATGAATCTCGATGCAAAATCAAGTTTGGAAACTTCAAAAATTAATTCGGAGACCATCCAAACTCCGATTTCAGCAAACTTACAGTCGAACTGAGCGTCTCAGGAATACAAACCCAACGACACTAAGATCAACCCAATCCGAGCCCAAATGAGTCCAAATCAAGGGATCAAATTGTTGTTGGAAGGTTCAAACCGTAATTTGAGTGACCAAACGGTCTCCGATTTTGACGAGCTTATACTCGAATCGAACGGCTCGACGAGACTAATCCAATGAGCCCAAGATCACCGAATTCCAAAATCAATAAGGCCTTCAAATGTCAACCGAACGGTCCATGGTCAAAGGGTTCAGCAACAACTCATAACCACCCACTCTCCCTCTCCCTCTCCCTCAACCCATAACCACCCACTCTCACTCTCCCTCAACCCAAAAAACGTCCAAGCCTCTCTCCTCTCATACATGACACAAAAAAAAACTTGAAGCCTCCCTCTCACACAGAAATCCCGAACTCCCTCACCTGTTCGAAAGATTCACAAGTCCGTCGCCAGCCCTAGGGACCCTCAAACAAATTTTTTCTCTGCTGCGATTTATCCGACCAAAGGTAACAAAAAGTAGTAAACCTTCTTCTTGATTCTAACATTCTTCTTCTTTTATATCAATCAACAAAAGATCAAGATAAATTGATTCTAATTTATCTTTGTATTTGTAGAAATAAGAAATGAAATTTTATCATCTTTATTTCTTGAAATATGATATTCATTTCTTTGAAAATTTGAAAACATGTTTTTTAAGAAGTCTTTTTATTATTGCATAGAACAATATATATGTTTTTTATTATCTTAAATCTTCTGTTTCTGTTTTGACAATGGAATTAGATACATCTATTTTATCTAAGTTTGCTAGAATCGTCAATGGTATTAGCAAAATATTGAAGTTTGTTCCAGCATACAACTTTTATATTTGAACTCAAATAAGATGGTTATGGATTTTAGAAATTATTAGATGGATTATATGCATAATTGAAGTATAAAACTATCATATGGCATGTGTCGATTTGGAATAAATGAGTAAATTGGAAAGATTGCATTCATGTGTAAAGGTTTAGTATTATATGATATATCAAAAATTGATTGATTCTTTGTATGTTTTGGAAAGTGGAAATGTGATGTTTTAAAAAATAGAGTATGAAATTTGAAAGTGAAAAGTGTAGGTTTTAAAAGATGGTGTTTATGAAAGATGAAGGGTAAAATGTTTTGTATGTAAGCAAAAAAGTGAAAAGTGGAATGATGTGTTTAAAAGTGAATTGTTTGAAAAGCAAAATTGTGGAGTTTGTATGTATATGAGCTTGGTTGTATGTGTTGGAAGATGTACATTTTGAAAAGTAGATTAAGTAATTTTGAAGAGTGGTTTATGTTTGATTTAGAAATGTGAAATTGTGTATTTGTAAAGAAAATTGTATATTTTAAAGGTAAAGCATGTGTATGATTTGAGAAGTAAATTTTGAGATTTCGGAAGAATTAAAAGTGTATGTTTTAAAAAGTATAAGTGTGAACTTTGAAAGGGTGAGATGTGTAAATTTTTGGAAGGAGAACATGTGTATTTTGAAATAGATATTTGAAAAGTAATCTATATGTGTTTTGAAACATAACATGTGTATATGTGATTTGAAAAGTGGAAATCGTATATGTGTTGGAAAGGTGAAAATGTAGAAAAGTAAAGTGCATGAGTGATTTAATAATGAAGTGTAGAGTATGATTTTGGGAAGGGAGAAGTGTGCAAATGTGAGAGGTAAAGTGTTTATTTGGTAGAAATTGTGTAAGTTTAGAAGAGTGGAAGTAAATATTGGAAAGGTATACAATATGCTTACAAAATAAAGGTTCCAAAAGTGCAATCAATAGAACTGGTAATCAAGCCCGAAGAAAGGTACGTCTTTATTTTTAGTAAATTTCAATTATTTTATTATTAATTATTAAATGTGCTTTCTAATCCCTGCTTTTCCTGTTTTCTTCTCTTTATTTGCATGAACTACGAGGAACGGTACTGATGATCGAGGGAACAAAAGGACAAGGAGCTAATGACGTCAGTCGCCTCTATCCAGCCGGGTAGAGGTGCTACGGGCGGAACCACCACCGGGTCGTAGCCCCCGGTGACTGTAAGTATTTCTAAACTTAGAAAAAATTTAGGGGCCCCTTGATGTGGTGTGCGTTAACCCTTCCCTTTTAGGTCCCTGTAGTAACTTCAACTTTATTAGGTTTATTTTTTTATTTGCTCTTAGATCCCTAAACCCCTTTTATATATACGCAAAGTTCTAAGGGTTAGTAATAACAAATTTTTTTATCCCATATAACAGTAGTGACACTTAAGGATAAAAATTAAGGACTGAGTCTTAGAAAATCTAGACTTAGGATGCATGCACACTTTAGGATAGAAACTTATAACATAGAAAATTTAGTGACATCTCACTTTAGAATTAGTAAATATCTTTAAATTAGAATTCAATCAATTAGAAAGCTTTAGCCAATAATTGACTTAGGACATTTCAAAACCTCATAGCCTACTGCACACACTTAGATTTGTTTGTTAGGACAACCGACTCTAGTTTTAGGTTAGGCCGGTGTTTATTTCCTTACTGCACTGTGACGGGCTTTTTCTCGAGTTTTATTGCATGCTGGTTGTAAAATGTTGGTGTGTTTGTTTATTTATTTTTACTGCATTCTGTGTTGGTTTGATTGACGATTAGATTACCCATAGGCTAGGAGCGATATGGATTGTTAATATGATTTTCTGTAGGTGGCCACACTCATGTAGGGCAGAAAAAGAGGGGCTAATTAATTAATAATAAATAAATGCTACAGGTACTTCAGCTGCTTAGCCCCCAAATGAAGAAGAGTGTGGCCAAGTGTGGCTTAATAATTTAAATTCAATTGCATATATATATAACTGCGTGGGATGATTTTTTTATAAATTGCATAGGATAACTTTGCAGGTGGACTAGATTTTTCTTCCCTTTCTGTGAAATGAAATGTAATGTAAATATAATATATCAAGAGTCAATAAATGTGAAAGTGATTTTTTGAAAGTGGGATATTACATCCAATTTGGATTCCAAAGAAAGGAGAATATACCTTAAAGGATTATTCTCTTTTATTTGGAAAGCCAAATTAGGATGATTCAATATCCAAATAGAAAAGAAAATACCCCTCTTAGGGATGAGTTTCTTTTCATTTGGATATCCAGAACCCGACAGACCCGAGAAGTTTGTAGAAGAAGAAAAGACAGAACAAGAAGATTGAAGAAAGAAGATGAAGAAATGAATATTTAAGGAACAGTATATCCCATTTCAAAAATCACTTACGTCATTCTTAGGATTAGAATCCGGGTTTGTTGTCAGTGGTGCCTGGCCACTTTACTTTTCTACAAATTCTGGGTGTAATATGGACATTGGACATTGGACATTATATTTGGATTATTAAAATTGATTGTTTACATTGTTTGTGCAGTAGATTTTTTTTAGGACCTTGTATGCCGTGCTTTGTTTTAGCCTGGATTCGAAACGGAGAAATTTTTTTTCGTAAGGGTACGCTTAAAATTCTTTTACTTGTAATTTTAAATAAAATATTTTTTGGCTCACATAGTAACTCTAACGATCTAAGAAGTAAGCTCGGGACCGCCGAGAGTCAGCATAAGCATATTAATATTTTCTCTTCCTTGTTAGGCACCTCCCCGCCTGCGGGTTCTGGCAGACCACTTGACCTATGAGGGTGCAGTTCTGTCAAGGGGAAGTTGTGCAATCTCTAGGAAAAAATCTATTTTCTAAGCCTAAATTTTTAAACTGCTTCATTATCATTTTATGCATTCGAGTCAATTAGCATGCATTGCATTAGATACAAACTAAAAAGAGTCTAAAATATAAATTGCATTTCTAGACATTTATCACCCTACATAAGTTGAGGGGCCAATTAGGAATTGTCTTAGATTTCAGCCCCAATTTCTTAAAGCTTAAATAACATCCCTACCCATCTTTCATAAGAGACTGGACACATGGTTTTAAAGCGCCTAGGTGGTTAGTTGGCTCCCCAATCCAGGCCGGGGTAAGTCCAGATTTGCACTTCATTAGTTAGGTTCGGGTTGCTACTTTGTAGTACCCAAATTAGATTTAGGTTCTGAGGCAGATTCTTTTTAGATCTTAAGTCCTCGCCCTCCGGGAATATAATCCCAACTTTCTAATAAAATGTTAATTTAAACATAAAATTTCTCTCTTAAAATGTAAAGCCCAACATAGGATAGACTGAGGTTGCCTCTGAGCTTTTCAGAATCCGGCTCCTCCTATTTTTCCTCCTTTGACTCGCTAATAAATGTTCAACATTGAGCTTTCTCCTTAGAAAATCTTTACTTTTGTTCCTTGTCTTCTACTTTGTAGTCAAAAGGGTATGAAATCACTGCTTTAATCGAGAGTTTTCTTAGGAGCATTCCTCCTAGGATGTAATTAACTATAGGAGCTTGCTCCTATAGGGATTTGAGAACTCCAGACTAAAATAAATCTTGTTTTATTCATATAAAACAAGGGAAGAATCTTTGGGAATGCAGATATCTTTAAAAAAACTTCATTTCTAATCTTAAATATGCTCGTAGTATGTTATTATTGTCTTTTCAGGCAATATAATTTATTGCTTGTTATATTTAATTTTAGAAATGATGAATTTTATAAAACTCATTCTTGATTTTGGATGTTCTATAAGAATTTTATGTTCGTCTTACAAGATGATATAATATTCTCTTTGTTATATCTAAATAAAAGAATTAATAAATTTTTTAAAAAGCTTATTTCTATTTTTAAACACATTCTTAAGAATTTCATGTTTATTTTTCGAAATAATATGTTATTCTTTAAATTGTGTTTGATTATAGAAATATCAATTTTTAAAACTCTATTTTGATATTGAATCCATTATAGAATATTGTGTCAGTCTCTCGAGACTGTACTTTATTCTTAATGCAGTATTCGATTACAAAATAGGAGAAATCAAAATCTGCGTGGTGACACAACATTTTTTTCCCACCAAGGTTTTTCTGGCGACTCCACTGGGGATCGATCCTCTCTCCATCTTTAGCAGTGTTTTATACCCTTTAATCGGTAGTATACTTGTGCTCGTCATAGGTTGTAACTACCTTTCTTCCGTCGGTTTTTTTTTATTCATTTCATTCTTGAATAATTTGGCCGGTATCTAAAAACTTTTAGAGGTCTTATTTTGGACCCCGTTAGAAAACTAATGGGAAGCTCCTTTATACGACCTTTTTGTAAAGTAAATCCTCGTGCTAATTCAAATATTGTAGTTACATTTTTTTTTTGTAGCTTGATGTTTGAGTTAGCACTGGGTCCAAAATCAATTTACCCAATCTTTAGTAATATGTATAGTTACTTCTTTTAGTAACTTAATGTATTATTTGGATTGGGTCCAAATAACTTTAAGACTTCAAAAATTTTAAACTTCTGTGTCCTAGCTAAAATGTTACAGTTATATATTTTTATAACTCGATATGTGGCTGGACAAATCTCAAGAAAATTTGAGCTTTTAAATCAAAGTTTTCTCCTTATCTAAACAAGCATATTATAGTTATATATTTTTATAGCTTAATATGTGTGGTAGGACAGGATCCAAAAGCTCAAACCTTTAAATCAAAACTTTCTGCTTGTCCTAATAACATATTGTAGTTACATGTCCTTTGTAGCTTGATATGTTTGCTAGGACAGGATCCAGAATTTGATATATAAAAGATTTTCAAGATTAAATTCAATTTACATTGAGAAAAGTTTGAAGGTTCGAATAGAAGTTAAGCTTATAAAAATAATTTTGCTAGAGAAAATAGTAGGTTGATTTCTTTTAAAAAGAAATTTACCTCTATCTTCCTTAAATTGTAATTAAAACTTCATTGTGGTTGACTCCTCTAAACACTTAAAGAATAAGACCAATGGTTATCAATGCTAAAAAGAAAAGTGTGTTCCCTCCCTCCCTCCACTTGAGTGGATTAACGCTTTAGATGAAGATATATTTAATCTCATTTTCTTTTTGGAACCTCAAAACATAAAAGTTTAGCTAATTTTGCTAAGTTCCTAGCAATCGCTGAATTAAATTCAAATATATTTTCAAATTTTCTATTCAGCCATATTATGATTTTTCTAATCTTAGGAATGTATAAATATTGGTTGATATATTGAAGTTTGAAAATCCTTCTAAATTCCCTCACATTTAAACCTTCTTGTAGGTTAAAGTTTAATATGCCTATAAATCCTATTCCCAAAGAGTACTACATGGATACGACGATTTGTCCTCTGCCATGTGATTTAACTCTGATAAAAAATGGATCTTAAGGCATACAATGAAGATAAATAGATAAGTTATATAAAAGCTTTTGTTCATCATATGTTGCTTTCTCTTATGGTGATATTTTATAAATCAAATATTAGCTAAGTTTACTCTTGGCTTTATTATTCCATTTGAGAAAACTCATGAGCAAATCTTGTTAAGATTGATCATCTTAAATTTTTTTTTGGTCAAAAACTTAGGACGATTCAAGGTTCTTTATTATGGTTAATCCTTGATATGGTTAATATTCCCTCTATCATGTGATTTTCCATCAAAATAAATTGACATTTCTTGAATTGATACTAAGTTAGTCGACTTCATAACATCTTTAATGGTTTCCTTCTTCAGTAGTGAAAATTTGTTTTATTATTATTATTATCATATTTGGGTTCACCCATTATGATATCCATAAATAACTTCTTTTAAATTAAGATTTATGTCAAATTGAAATTGGATGAGGTGGAAGTTTTATTCATCTTTTTATCGTTAAACATCTCATAAGCATCTTATGAGTTGATGAACTTGTTTTATAATTATCTCAGCCAAGTTGTCTATTCATACTATAGGATCAGGTCCGATTTGTAAATCCATCTTCCTTGTACAAGAGTATTAATTTTTTTACTCTTATACTTGGAAGATGATTTTACAACTGAAATAATAATTACAAGATTTAAGTAAAGGAAGCCTCTTAAAAAAAAAAAGTGAAAAAGGAAAAGAAAAGAAAAGAAAAAAAGAGACACATTCATTAAATGTGTAGCAAAAAAAAAAAAAAAAAGTGGCTTCCCTTTCTAAATCTTAAATATCAAAGGACCTATTTATCCTTTAATATTTTTAACACTTGATTTTGAGAATTCAAAATTTTTGTTCATCATAAAGCATTGATGTTCTATTAGATGTAAAATATAAATATCATCTACAAGATTTGAAAATATTGAATTTCTACCTCTAATTTGATTCTCTTTTGATATAATTCTTAATTTAATGAAAAGATAAAGAAGGAAACCCCAATTTTGCTTGTAGAGAGCTTTGATCTGGGTTAACAAAATCTAAATCTTGAAACCTCTCTAATTAACAATTTGAGTAGGTCAATTCATATATTCAAATCAATTTCAAGAAAAATCGCATAGATGATCAATTTAAATGAAATTATAATGGTGCTGGTTATGCATTATTGGGTTTCATATATCTAACCCAATTAAGATGCATAAACAAACTATTAACCCAATATCTTCAACTCTCTTTTGAACATCTTCCAATTTGAATGAGATTTTAGATATGATCCTGATGCTAGATAATCTAAAGTGATATTTATGGATATAAAAATCACTTTCTTTGGATTCAAAATTTTGAAACTAAACTAAAGGACATCCCTTTGTTGGTTTTGAGATAATTGTCTAATTTTCTCATTCATTATGAGTAGTTGTCAAGTTCAAATTTAAATCTATTATTAACTGAACTAGGATGTTAGAGCATGAGGGGTTCTATCCTTAGTGATGTCGATGATACCTTTGTTTGAATCTTTGTCAAACTTCAAAACAAAATCAAACTACAATTTGACCTAGTCCATTATTGACTAATCTTGGATGTTAGAATTGGAGGGATTCTATTCCCGATAGAGTCTATGATGGCTTCGTCAAATAGTCATAACATTTAATTCAAGGTATATCTTCACTTTTTCATAAACTAAAATCGGATGTTAGAGTCTAAACAACTCTATCCCCATTAAAGGATCTTTCTATAGCATTGAAATTCAAAATCTTTAAAACTATATTTTTCTTTAAAGAAAATTGTTAAGTTTTGGATATTTTGATTAAACTCATTATGGTCATATTCAAACTATTTAATTTAGGAGGAGTCAACCAATTATTCGTTAAGTTTTTAAATCTTTTCCCATCTGTCATTTTCATTGGGTTAAGATGATTAAAACTTAAATGATCACTTTCAAATATTATAAGAGAATTATCAAATGAAAAATAAATCTTTCACTTTTTGATGAAAATCAAACTTTTCTCAATCATTATGAGAACTTGATATTCCTTAGTGCTTTCACTTTAAAGGATGCTCAAATATTCTCCTTGTTCTTCAACAACTCATGCAAAAGTTAAAATTTTTTAAGGAAAATTTTATCATGTTGCATTTAGTTCTCCTAGAACATGCAAATGAGGACTCTAGAAAATTCATATGATTTTCTTTGAGTTAATCGAAACAAATTCAATCATAGAATCAATCTTTAAACAAAATCTTGCATTTCTCTTTTGGTGGTTGAGATGCTTTGTTAAGTCTTTACTTATCAAAGATGATCAAACTACTCCCATTTCCCTTTTTCACATATGATGATCCAATATAAAAAACAAAATCCCTAGTGGAATATTTGTATGTTTTAAGGATCATCTATATTAAAAAAAAGGAACAAAATTTCAATTCAATGAATTTCAAAATTTTTATTCTTCCAAACGTTTTTCTTTCCCTTTCAGAAAATGACATATACAAATGTTATAATCTCTAATAGAATATTTGCAATTTGTTAATGTCATTTGTGATGAAAGGGAAATGATCCATGGCTTTAAGGAAATCAACTATACATTTAAATTCTAAAATCTGACTTAAGTCCGCTCTTACGACAGCCATCCTGTTTAAATCCGTCTTTAGGTATAAGTCCTCCTACGGCATCCTATTGACATCTTTGGAGTTAGGAGTAAGCATCCCTAGTGGCATCCTAATCTTCATTCCGAGGAGAAGTATAAGCATCCCTAGCGACATCTTCTCTTCATTAAATGTTAAATCTTAAATCTGTCTTTAGGTATAAGTCCTCCTACGGCATCCTACTGACATCTTTGGAGTTAGGAGTAAGCATCCCTAGTGGCATCCTAATCTTCATTCCGAGGAGAAGTATAAGCATCCTTAGCAGCATCTTCTCTTCATTAAATGTTAAATCTTAAATCCGTCTTTAGGTATAAGTCCTCCTACGGCATCCTACTGACATCTTTGGAGTTAGGAGTAAGCATCCTTAGTGGCATCCTAATCTTCATTCCGAGGATAAGTATAAGCATCCCTAGCGGCATCTTCTCTTCATTAAATGTTAAATCTTAAATCCGTCTTTAGGTATAAGTCCTCCTACGGCATCCTATTGACATCTTTGGAGTTAGGATTAAGCATCCCTAGTGGCATCTTAATCTTCATCCCGAGGAGAAGTATAAGCATCCCCAGCGGCATCTTCTCTTCATTAAATGTTAAATCTTAAATCCGTCTTTAGGTATAAGTCCTCCTATGGCATCCTATTGACATCTTTGGAGTTAGGAGTAAGCATCCCTAGTGGCATCCTAATCTTCATTCTGAGGAGAAGTATAAGCATCCCCAGCGGCATCTTCTCTTCATTAAATGTTAAATCTTAAATCCGTCTTTAGGTATAAGTCCTCCTACGGTATCCTATTGACATCTTTGCAGTTAGGAGTAAGCATCCCTAGTGGCATCTTAATCTTCATTCCGAGGAGAAGTATAAGCATCCCTAGCGGCATCTTCTCTTCATTAAATGTTAAATCTTAAATCCGTCTTTAGGTATAAGTCCTCCTACGGCATCCTACTGACATCTTTGGAGTTAGGAGTAAGCATCCCTAGTGGCATCCTAATCTTCATTCCGAGGAGAAGTATAAGCATCCCTAGCGGCATCTTCTCTTCATTAAATGTTAAATCTTAAATCCGTCTTTAAGTATAAGTCCTACGGCATCCTATTGGCATCTTAGGAGTTAGGAATAAGCATCTCTAGTGGCATCCTAATCTTCGTCCCGAGGAGAAGTATAAGCATCCCCAGCGGCATCTTCTCTTCATTCTATTGATATTCTTGAAGTTAATCTTGATTTATAAAAAGGTTTCAATCATAACAAAATCAAATTCAAAATTCCTGTTTGTGTCAAACCTCATTCAACTTTTCAATATCTTGATTTTGTTAAATAATACTAATTTCATTAGTTATTATTTGCTAAAGCCATCAATGCCAATATCAACTTCAAATCAATTCCTCAAACTCGAAACTCTATCAATCTTTATCCTAATTTTCTATCAAACCTCAAAATTCCTTCAATTTGTATACTCAAATCTTTAACTTCTACTATGGATCTAGTTGATCGTTTCGGTCAACGCCAATACGCACGATAAACTTTGGCAAGTTTATCATGCCTATTGGGGGTCCATTTGTTGACCTCATTAGTCGATGTCAATTTCCCCGGATTCAATTCTAGCACCTAGGTATTCGTAGCCTAGTGTAGACGTCGCCTTTAGGATTTCTTTAGGTGGACACCTAATGACGTAGCATCGACTCGAACTTACCACTCAGCTCGAATCAAAATCAATTCAATCCAATTCTAATTCAACCTCAAATCAACTCTTTTAAACCAAAATTTGCTACACCAATCGAATTGAAATCAAATCAAATTAACTCAAATTGAATTTGATTTCAATGGCTCCGATTAACCCGTTTTGACTCGTCACAAGTATATATATAATAATAATTGATACATCGTCAAAAATTATCTTAATCGGCACGAATCTCGATGCAAAATCAAGTTTGGAAACTTCAAAAATTAATTTGGAGACCATCCAAACTCCGATTTCAGCAAACTTACAGTCGAACTGAGCGTCTCAGGAATACAAACCCAACGACACCAAGATCAACCCAATCCGAGCCCAAATGAGTCCAAATCAAGGGATCAAATTGCTGTTGGAAGGTTCAAACCATGATTTGAGTGACCAAACGGTCTCCGATTTTGACAAGCTTATACTCGAATCGAACGGCTCGACGAGACGAATCCAATGAGCCCAAGATCACCGAATTCCAAAATCAATAAGGCCTTCAAATGTCAACCGAACGGTCCATGGTCAAAGGGTTCAGCAACAACCCATAACCACCCACTCTCCCTCTCCCTCAACCCATAATCACCCACTCTCACTCTCCCTCAACCCAAAAAACGTCCAAGCCTCTCTCCTCTCATACATGACACAAAAAAAACTTGAAGCCTCCCTCTCACACAGAAATCCCGAACTCCCTCACCTGTTCGAAAGATTCGCAAGTCCGTCGCCAGCCCTAGGGACCCTCAAACAAATTTTTTCTCTGCTACGATTTATCCGACCAAAGGTAACAAAAAGTAGTAAACCTTCTTCTTGATTCTAACATTCTTCTTCTTTTATATCAATCAAGAAAAGATCAAGATAAATTGATTCTAATTTATCTTTGTATTTGTAGAAATAAGAAATGAAATTTTATCATCTTTATTTCTTGAAATATGATATTCATTTCTTTGAAAATTTGAAAACATGTTGTTTAAGAAGTCTTTTTTTATTGCATAGAACAATATATAAGTTTTTTATTATCTTAAATCTTCTGTTTCTATTTTGACAACGGAATTAGATACATCTATTTTATCTAAGTTTGCTAGAATCGTCAATGGTATTAGCAAAATAATGAAGTTTGTTCCAGCATACAACTTTTATATTTGAACTCAAATAAGATGGTTATGGATTTTAGAAATTATTAGATGGATTATATGCATAATTGAAGTATAAAACTATCATATGGCATGTGTCGATTTGGAATAAATGAGTAAATTAGAAAGATTGCATTCATGTGTAAAGGTTTAGTATTATATGATATATCAAAAATTGATTGATTCTTTGTATGTTTTGGAAAGTGGAAATGTGATGTTTTAAAAAATAGAGTATGAAATTTGAAAGTGAAAAGTGTAGGTTTTAAAAGATGGTGTTTATGAAAGATGAAGGGTAAAATGTTTTGTATGTAAGCAAAAAAGTGAAAAGTGGAATGATGTGTATAAAAGTGAATTGTTTGAAAAGCAAAATTGTGGAGTTTGTATGTATATGAGCTTGGTTGTATGTGTTGGAAGATGTACATTTTGAAAAGTAGATTAAGTAATTTTGAAGAGTGGTTTATGTTTGATTTAGAAATGTGAAATTGTGTATTTGTAAAGAAAATTGTATATTTTAAAGGTAAAGCATGTGTATGATTTGAGAATTAAATTTTGAGATTTCGGAAGAATTAAAAGTGTATGTTTTAAAAAGTATAAGTGTGAACTTTTAAAGGGTGAGATGTGTAAATTTTTGGAAGGAGAACATGTGTATTTTGAAAGAGATATTTGAAAAGTAATCTATATGTGTTTTGAAACATAACATGTGTATATGTGATTTGAAAAGTGGAAATCGTATATGTGTTGGAAAGGTGAAAATGTAGAAAAGTAAAGTGCATGAGTGATTAAATAATGAAGTGTAGAGTATGATTTTGGGAAGGGAGAAGTGTGCAAATGTGAGAGGTAAAGTGTTTATTTGGTAGAAATTGTGTAAGTTTAGAAGAGTGGAAGTAAATATTGGAAAGGTATACAATATGCTTACAAAATAAAGGTTCCAAAAGTGCAATCAACAGAACTGGTAATCAAGCCCGAAGAAAGGTACGTCTTTATTTTTAGTAAATTTCAATTATTTTATTATTAATTATTAAATGTGCTTTCTAATCCCTACTTTTCCTGTTTTCTTCTCTTTATTTGCATGAACTACGAGGAACGGTACTGATTGAGGGAACAAAATGATAAGGAGCTAATGACGTCAGTCGCCTCTATCCAGCCGGGTAGAGGTGCTACGGGCGGAACCACAAGGTCGTAGCCCCCGGTGACTGTAAGTATTTCTAAACTTAGAAAAACTTTAGGGGCCCCTTGATGTGGTGTGCTTTAACCCTTCCCTTTTAGGTCCATGTAGTAACTTCAACTTTATTAGGTTTATTTTTTTATTTGCTCTTAGATCCCTAAACCCCTTTTATATATACGCAAAGTTCTAAGGGTTAGTAATAACAAATTTTTTTATCCCATATAATAGTAGTGACACTTAAGGATAAAAATTAAGGACTGAGTCTTAGAAAATCTAGACTTAGGATGCATGCACACTTTAGGATAGAAACTTATAACATAGAAAATTTAGTGACATCTCACTTTAGAATTAGTAAATATCTTTAAATTAGAATTCAATCAATTAGAAAGCTTTAGCCAATAATTGACTTAGGACATTTCAAAACCTTATAGCCTACTGCACACACTTAGATTTGTTTGTTAGGACAACCAACTCTAGTTTTAGGTTAGGCCGGTGTTTATTTCCTTACTGCACTGTGACGGGCTTTTTCTCGAGTTTTATTGCATGCTGGTTGTAAAATGTTGGTGTGTTTGTTTATTTATTTTTACTGCATTTTGTGATGGTTTGATTGACGATTAGATTACCCATAGGCTAGGAGCGATCTGGATTGTTAATATGATTTTCGGTAGGTGGCCACACTCATGTAGGGCAGAAAAAGAGGGGCTAATTAATTAATAATAAATAAATGCTACAGGTGCTTCAGCTGCTTAGCCCCCAAATGAAGAAGAGTGTGGCCAAGTGTGGCTTAATAATTTAAATTCAATTGCATATATATATAACTGCGTGGGATGATTTTTTTATAAATTGCTTAAGATAACTTTGCAGGTGGACTAGATTTTTCTTCCCTTTCTGTGAAATGAAATGTAATGTAAATATAATATATCAAGAGTCAATAAATGTGAAAGTAATTTTTTGAAAGTGGGATATTACATCCAATTTGGAATCCAAAGAAAGGAGAATATACCTTAAAGGATTATTCTCTTTTATTTGGAAAGCCAAATTAGGATGATTCAATATCCAAATAGAAAAGAAAATACCCCTCTTAGGGATGAGTTTCTTTTCATTTGGATATCCAGAACCCGACAGACCCGAGAAGTTTGTAGAAGAAGAAAAGACAGAACAAGAAGATTGAAGAAAGAAGATGAAGAAATGAAGATTTAAGGAGCAGTATATCTCATTTCAAAAATCACTTGCGTCATTCTTAGGATTAGAATCCGGGTTTGTTGTCAGTGGTGCCCGGCCACTTTACTTTTCTGCAAATTCTGGGTGTAATATGGACATTGGACATTATATTTGGATTATTAAAATTGATTGTTTACATTGTTTGTGCAGTAGATTTTTTTTAGGACCTTGTATGCCGTGTTTTGTTTTAGCCTGGATTCGAAACAGAGAGATTTTTTTTCGTAAGGGTACGCTTAAAATTATTTTACTTGTAATTTTAAATAAAAATTTTTAGGCTCACATAGTAACTCTAACGATCTAAGAAGTAAGCTCGGGACCGCCGAGAGTCAGCATAAGCATATTAATATTTTCTCTTCCTTGTTAAGCATCTCCCCGCCTGCGGGTTCTGGCAGACCACTTGACCTATGAGGGTGCAGTTCTGTCAAGGGGAAGTTGTGCAATCTCTAGGGAAAAATCTATTTTCTAAGCCTAAATTTTTAAACTGTTTCATTATCATATTATGCATTCGAGTCAATTAGCATGCATTGCATTAGATACAAACTAAAAAGAGTCTAAAATATTAATTGCATTTCTAGACATTTATCACCCTACATAAGTTGAGGGGCCAATTAGGAATTGTCTTAGATGTCAGCCCCAATTCCTTAAAACTTAAATAACATCCCTACCCATCTTTCATAAGAGACTGGACACATGGTTTTAAAGCGCCTAGGTGGTTAGCTGGCTCCCCAATCCAAACCGGGGTAAGTCCAGATTTGCACTTCATTAGTTAGGTTCGGGTCGCTACTTTGTAGTACCCAAATTAGATTTAGGTTCTAAGGCAGATTCTTTTTAGATCTTAAGTCCTCGCCCTCCGGGAATATAATCCCAACTTTCTAATAAAATGTCAATTTAAACATAAAATTTCTCTCTTAAAATGTAAAGACCAATATAGGATAGACTGAGGTTGCCTCTGAGCTTTTCAGAATCCGGCTCCACCTATTTTTCCTCCTTTAACTCGCTAATAAATGTTCAACATTGAGCTTTCTCCTTGGAAAATCTTTACTTCTGTTCCTTGTCTTCTACTTTGTAGTCAAAAGGGTATGAAATCACTGCTTTAATCGAGAGTTTTCTTAGGAGCATTCCTCCTAGGATGTAATTAACTATAGGAGCTTGCTCCTATAGGGATTTGAGAACTCCAAACTAAAATAAACCTTATTTTATTCATATAAAACAAGGGAAGAATCTTTGGGAATGCAGATATCTTTAAAAAAATTTCATTTCTAATCTTAAATATGCTCGTAGTATGTTATTATTATCTTTTCAGGCAATATAATTTATTGCTTGTTATATTTAATTTTAGAAATGATGAATTTTATAAAACTCATTCTTGATTTTGGATGTTCTATAAGAATTTTATGTTCATCTTACAAGATGATATAATATTCTCTTTGTTATATCTAAATAAAAGAATGAATAAATTTTTTAAAAAGCTTATTTATATTTTTAAACACATTCTTAAGAATTTCATGTTTATTTTTCGAAATAATATGCTAATCTTTAAATTATGTTTGATTATAGAAATATCAATTTTCAAAACTCTATTTTGATATTGAATCCAATATAGAATATTGTGTCAGTCTCTCGAGACTGTACTTTATTCTTAATGCAGTATTCGATTACAAAATAGGAGAAATCAAAATCTGCGTGGTGACACAACATTTTTTTCCCACCAGATGGTTTGAAGCATAATTTACTTAGCACTAGTCAACTGTGTGACAAAGGTTTTGATGTTAAATTTTTTACTGATAGATGCCTGATTAGTTTATTTGATGAAATAATTTTAGAAGGAAAACGAATGAACAATGTTTACATGTTAGACCTTGATTGCGTTGATAACTCAAAATCATTTTGCTTGAAAATAATAGTTGATGACTCGTGGCTATGGCATAGGAGACTATGCCATGCTAGTATGAAAACTCTTAGAAACATCACTCAGAAAAACCTAGTTAGAGGTGTACCTAAGTTAGACTTTACCAAGGATCACTTATGTGATGCTTGCCAACTAGGAAAAAAAGTCAAATCATCATTTCACTCAATTAGAGATGTGATCACCTCTAGGCCACTAGAAACTCTACACATGGACTTATTTGGACCCGTTAGTACAGCCAGTCTAGGTGGAAAGAATTATGAGTTTGTGATTGTAGATGACTTCACTAGATTTACTTGGGTAAGATTCTTAGCACACAAAAATGAGTCTTTTGAGGAATTTAAAGTATTCTCCACATGGATTCAACGAAAATTAGGTTGTGAAATATCAACAATCCATAGCGATCATGGTGGAGAGTTCCAAAATGATAGGTTTGAGTCATTCTGTCAAGAGATAGGAATAGAACACAATTTCTCAGCTCCTAGAACACCCCAACAGAATGGCACAGCAAAAAGGAAGAATAGAACTTTGGTAGAAGCTGCTAGGGCAATGTTAGCGGAGTATACACTTCCTATATACTTTTGGGCAGAAGCAGTCAACACAGCCTGTTATGTTTTGAACAGAGTAAACATAAGATCGAAGCTAAATAAAACTCCATATGAACTCCTTAAGGGTAGGACACCAAATCTTTCACATTTACATGTCTTTGGGTGTAATTGCTTCATCTTAAATAATGGTAAGCATCCCTTAGGAAAATTTGATCCCAAGTCTGATGAGGGTGTCTTCTTAGGTTATTCTTCTGTAGGTAAGGCCTATAGAATTTTTAATAAGAGAACCCTTGTAGTAGAAGAATCCACCCATGTGGTATTTGATGAATCAGATAAGCCCTCAGAATCTAAAATTGAAGATGATGAAATAGAGGCAATTCAAAGATGTTTAGTGTGTGCCTTTGTGCCCGTTTCCAAGCCGATCCTAAAGAGTCTCACTTAACTGCTGTCAAAAGAATTCTTAGATATCTACTAGGCACCCCAAACTTAGGAATTTGGTATCCCAAACACAGCACTTCCTTTGAAATCCTAGGGTACTCAGATTCTGACTTTGCAGGATGTAGGATAGATAGAAAGAGTACCTCTGGTACCTGCCAATTCATCGGACAATCATTAGTTTCTTGGTCCAGTAGGAAGCAAAACTCAATAGCACTTTCCACAGCCGAGGTAGAATATATTGCAGTAGGAAGTTGTGTTGCACAAGTGCTGTGGTTAAAACAACAAATTCTTGATCTTGGACTACCTGTTGGAACCATCTCGATCATGTGTGACAACACAAGTGCAATTTGTATCTCTAAGAATCCAATTCAACACACTCGAACGAAACACATAGATATTAAACATCATTTCATTAGAGATCACGTCGCTAAGGGAGATATAGAACTACATCACATCGCTACAGGAGATCAATTGGCAGACATATTCACAAAACCTTTAGCTTTCGACACCTTTAGCACCCGGAGGACCAGATTAGGTGTCATAAATATAACAGCATAAAAAAAATTATGTTTTTTTTGTTTGGCTGCTCCTGATCATCACACACTCACCTTACCAAAACTCTGAGTTCACTGTTCATCGTACTGTACGACCTACATCATACTGTACGATACATCTCACTGTCAACAAACAAGCTGATTTCGGCTCTGTTGTTCGTACTGTACGATATATATCGTACTGTATGATAATTATCCCGCATAATTGCCTACCATATTGTACGATATTTCTTCTTCGTATAATACGATCCACGTCAGCAACGGATTGGGACGAATTAAACCCGGTTGGTACGACATTATTGAGTATCGTACTGTACGATACATCCGTTTCATACGGTACGATCCACATCAGCACACGGAATAAATTTGAGTTAAAGCTGTTCGGTACGATATTTATTATGTATCGTACTGTACGATACACGTGTTCGTACAGTACGAAACTTTTGGTCAAAAGTTGTACTGAGGCCTCGGGACGATCGAAATTCGCCTGATCGTACTATACGATACATATCGTACTGTACGATTTGACTGCCTTTTCCCGAAACGAACGGTCAGAATATTGATTGCATATCGTACTGTACGATTCAAGATTGTACTGTACGATTCATGAACTTTCCTATAAGAACCCTTGCCTAGGCCATTCTTTTCACTCAAACACCTCTCCTCACTCACTTCTTCACTCGTTTTCGTGCCCTATTACAATGTCAAAGTGAGGTAGGATGACTACTGGAAGCTCGTCCTCATCGAGTCACCAACCTGATCATTTTTTGAATGCTGAAAATGAGGAAGCCTACCATCGATATAGAGCCTGCAAAATTTGCCCTTAAAAAATGCTTAATCAGGCTGCTCTCAATTTCGAGATAATGAGCCTCTTTGCTTCCACCACCTTCCAATTCCTACTCACCCTGGCGTTTCCATATAATTTTGAACTTCTTTTTGAATTTCTCGCCAACCTCACCTACACCGTCGACAACACCACTTTTCACTCTTTTGTTTGTGGCCGCACCATTGAGATCACTAGAGCCGATATCGCCCAATATATTGGGCTGTCCACTGAAGGACCTATGGTTCGCTTGTTTCTTACCGATGAATTTGATTGGAGCGATGTAAATAGAGTCCTTAGGAATACTGCTTTTCATCAACACCAACCTCTTGTTCAATCATTAACTCGAAATGCCCGTATAATTCAATATGTTCTTCGAACCTCAATCATACCCAAAGGTGGTAACCGTATCAATCTGACCCCTACCTTGTCCGTCGCTACCTATCTTATTATATCCAACATTAAGTTTGATGAGGTCGACTTAATTAGCAACTACATTCGCCACATGACTTTTGTTCGTCTACCTACCACCCGACGAAAACAGAATCTAGCTCTTGATCACCTAATAGGATATATCCTCCACAATAAATATCAATTATCCTACCCTGGTGAACCCGACATTCTTCCTATTTTTTATACGGATGCTTCCTTCCGTATTCTCTTTCATCGGGGACATGAGCCTGAAGATCCAGTCTTTGATGACGAAGAAGGAGAAGATGCCCCAGCCGCAGCTCCAGCTTGACCACGACGCCATGCTGCACCTCGAGCACCTGCACCAGCACCAGTACACCCTAATGATGACTTAGTCATCTGCTTTGACCAGCTACAGACTCGTCTTGACATGCATATTCAAGAACAACATCACCAACACGAGACTGATATGCAGTGGTTTGGAGAACGTTTCACTACAATTGATCACCGCTTCGATGCTCTATTTCAATATTTTCAACCAAATCCACCTCCACCACCACCAGATCAGGACCCATCTGCTTAGTTTGTTTATGTTTGCATTGTAGTTTTTTGTTTTCTTCTTTTGCTTTTTGCTTTTAGTTGCTCCTCCTTTTTGTGTTGTCAAAAGGGAGAGAAGTTTGTTGTACCTGTTGTTATGCCTATTATCTAAATGCATTCCTTTTGTTTTGCACTTGCTTTTGGTATCATTTTTTTCTTGTGTTTACTTTAAAATATATATATATATAAAAATAAAAAAAAAACAAAAGAAATGCTTTTTGTACTCTCTTGCAACAAATTATTTGACATCATCAAAAAGGGGGAGATTGTTGCAACCCATGACCCCGAGTTTGAGATTTTGATGATGCCAAATAATGAGTGTTTTGGAACAACCTTTCATTGAATACTATTTTATTTGCTATTGTCCTTGAGTACTAACATTTCAGGAAGATCACAAGTGACTCAGGACGAAAGGAAGACTCAAGAAAGAGTAGATTAGGAGTATGAGTCAAACATTGTATTTTTCTATTTATTTTATTTTATTTTATTGAGTCTGGCCACAAAATGCATAAGAGTAAGAGAAACCATACACACACACAAGGGGAGAGTTTGTTTTAAATGAAAATTGTCATAGAAATTCTTCTCTGTAGATCGTACTGTACGATGTTATTTCGTACCATACGATCAGACCTATTGTTGGTGGAATTTTGAAAAAAGGTTTTGAAAAATATTAGTTTTCTTTGGGAATTTTAAGATTAAGGTTGAGTTCTAATTCTAAGATCGAATCAATTCGTTAGAAAGAATATATCACCCCGAAAGACGAAAATAAACTTTCATAACGGTGTTTAGATTTAGAATTATGTAAACGCATCTTGAATGTTATGATCGGGTTCTAAGGAGAACTCTATATGGCCCCGAGGGGACGTAGTATAGTTCAACTAAGTACCCAATTACAATATTCAAGAAACATGATCGTCGCATTCACATCCAAAGCCTTATCGAAGAAGGGTGTATCTCCTCAAAGGTAAATGAGACAATTCTATGATAATCCTTCTAATGCAACTATGACGATCATTACTCAACTTTTCCCAAGGAAGTCTAATAAAATTTTAGAAATTAATTTTTAAAAATCAGGTGTGTGTGGTTCCAAATCTCCTACGAGCACAAGCCCTCGTAGTTAATTACATCGTAGGGAGACAAAAATCTCCTACGAAAACTTCCGATTAAAATGGTGGCAGAATTTTGTTAGAGTTTCTAGGAGTGATATCAAAGTATGAATAAAGTTATTGGAAAATCAAAAGGGAATGGATCAAAATTGAGCAGTTATTAACCGAGTTAAAGGATGAGAGGTAGGGGACACTTTGCGATTCCAGAACCATTCGGAAGTGTCCCAACATAATCTAAGTGTTGGGCTTTATGTTTTAGGATTGAAATGATATTTAATTAGGGTTGAGCATTTTATTAGAAATTTGGGATTAGATTCCAGAAGTTTGGGGTCTTATAATCAAAGATCTGCCCCGGATCCTAAATCTATTTTGGACACTAGACCACAGTCGTCCGATCCTAAGTAATGCAGTGCAAGGTCTGGACTTACCCCGGCCTGGATTGGGGAGCCAGCTAACCACCTAATCGATTTAAAATACATGAATCCGGTCTTTTTATGAAAGAGTGGTAGGGATGTTGTATTTAAAGTTTTGGAGAGTTGGGGCCGACATCTAGAGATTCTCCTATTTGGCCCCTTTGACTTATGTTGGGTGAAAAAATGCTAAGGACTATGAAATTAAAATTTTGACTCTTTAATTTGTATCTAATGCAATGCATGCTGGTTAACAACCTCAAATCAAATATGCTTAAAATTTTAAAAACAGGCTTATAAAATAATTTTTTAGAAGACTGTACTTCCCCAGGTCCGGCACCTCGTCCTCATAGGTCAGACTATCCGGACTCTACCCGCAGGCGGGGAAGGGTCTAAAACAAGGAAAGAAGAATGCAAAAATATGCATGCGACCCCGGGGGCGAGCCCCGGCTAATTTCCTAGATTCGTTATCTTTCTATGTTATTTAGACTCACTAAAATTTTAGACTTTTAAAATTATGAGTAGAAAAGTTTCACACCCTCACGAGTCTCACGTATACAGGCGAAAACAAAAAGCGGCATATAATCACCAAAAAACTAGTAAAAGCAAGTAATCCTAAAGGCAATCAAATCATCACATCAAATAAAAATTAATTAATAAATGTTCATAGGCAGAATTGCCTTGCTTATTACAAACCAGAATATTACAGAAAGTAAAGTGGTCGGGCACCACTGACAACAACCCGGATTCTAAACCTAGTAATGACGCAAGTTGTTTTGAGTGGGATACTCTCGATCTTCAAATCTTCAAATCTTCAATCTCATTCTTCTTTGGACTCCTTTTCTTCAATCTTCTTGGAATCTTCGTAGTGGATTACCCAAATGGAGAAGAGGGCACTTCCCTTTAAGGGGAAAGGCCACTCTTTCCTCTTTGGGTAAGGAAAAGGTATGATCCAAATTTGGATTTCAAAATGGAAAAGGAGTGTTCCCTAGAGGGGTATCCTTTCTTCTTTGGAATCTAAGCTTTGGATCTATGTATCCCAACTCAAAATTAACTTTCACAACACTTGACACTTACACGAATTACATTAATAACAAAATAAAAATCTAGACTCACCTGCAGGGTTATCCTAAGCAATTAATATATAAAAAGCAGTTATTCCCAAGCAGTTGTATATGAGCAGAAAAAAAAGTAAACACACTGGCCACGCTCTTTTTATGATTTGGGGGCCTTAGCAGCTGAAGCACCTGTGCAAAGATGTTATAATATTTATGCATTTTTTTAATTTGCCCCCTTTTTATATTGCCCTGCATGAGCATGGCCACCTGCAGAAAACTGTGTCAACATCCAGATCGTACCTAACCTAAGGGTAATCTAGTCGCCAAACACATCAATCCATCCACAGAGTATAGAAAAAGTAAGCAGACACAGCAAAGCAATTTCATCCACAACATGCAGTGAAAACTACGAAAAATCCGGCACACAACAGTAAAGTAAACACCGGCCTAACCTAGATCTAGAGTTGGTTGTCCTATCACATCATCTAAAGTGTGTGAGAAAGGTCATGTGGCTGGGATAGATCCTAAAGTAGGTGATTAGTTAATGTTGTCTAAAAGTCTGGGTTTGTTAAGGCTTAAGAGGGAATTTAGATTAAAATTTAAGTATTAATGAATTACGAATTTTAATTAAACATATTTTAAAAGTTAATTGACTACTACCTTTGTTTCACACCGAGGCCGTGAAGTTTATTTCACCTTCCTTGGGGCTAAGCTAATAGCCTCGTAGGCCTGGGTTACCCAGTAGCAATCGGGGTTGATTAAGTTATTTAAGTTGGTTGGAATTAAAGGAGTAGATTAATACAAAAATAAGTTAGTTACTAACTTTTTAAGTTGATTAATTTAAGTTTGCCATTAATTGATTCGTGGCGTTGTGCCACCAGGCTCGAGGAACCAGCCTCCTTAGGACACTTAGCCCCGCAGCCCGGAGTAGTCCAGCCGATAAACCAAATTAATGTAATTGAATTAGAGATTTTTTTTTTAAATGTTAAATAATTAAAAAAATAATCTATTTTAAGGTTTAACACCCCTTAGAATTCATTCGTGGCGTTGTGCCACCAGGCTCGAGGAACCAGCCTCCTTAGGACAGTTAGCCCCGCAGCCCGGAGTAGTCCAGCCAATAAACTTCAACTTTAGGGTGGTTGTTGTGTTTTAAAGGATTTTTTAAGTGTTTTAAGCATTAAACCAATATTTTCTGAATTTTAGAATGATTATGAGGTTTTTAAGAATTTTTGAATATTTTAATCATTTAATTAAAGGGTCAAAAGTTGAATTTTTGATTAAGCTCAAATTCTGGAATGTTTGTATTTTATTAAAATACTAGACCTAATTATGAGTTGTTAGACATGTGGCAAATTCAATTTGGAGTTTTCTATCAAAAGTTATGATTTTAGGAAGTTTGAGTATTTATTGAAATTATTAAATTGTTTCAATTAAGGGCCCTTTTAATGATTTGATCCCAAATGAGTCCCAAACTTCTTGAAATCAACTCCAAAGATCAGAAATGATCTAAGGAGAGATCAGCAAGTGTTTAAAGATTTTTTTGGGATTTTAAATAATTTTTAATTAATTAAAATTGATTAAATAGTGATTTTAGCTTAAAAATTAGATTAGAATATATTTGAATGTCAAATTAAAGGGATTCCAATTTTCACTGATTGAGGGATGAATTGAGGTTAGTTAGGGGTATTTTGGGGGAATTGTAAGAATTAAATCAAATTTATTAGAATTTTATTAAGGCTGAAGGGGGATTTCTAAGGGGAATTATTATGGCTCCTACTTGGGAAACCAAATGAACCCCAAATGTGATGAAATCTAAACCAAAGCATCACCTGATCCTAAGGCCTAAACCCACAAAATTTGGGCTCAAAAGGAGTACTCTAAGGTGGTTAACTAAACCACCCAATGTGAGCTCTAAGTCACCTTCAAATCAATATAGGGATCTATCCTACGCTTGGATTGGGGCAAAATTAGTGGCTCTACAATCCTTATCCTAAACATCATCAGCACACCAAAAACCACACCCTAAATCCCATTGGATAGGTCCATATCCCTTTTTGAATTTAAGGGTCAAACCATGACCCTTAAACTTAAAAATTGGGTAAAATGCCCTTGAACAACATAAAACGGGGGGATAAAATTTGGACATGTAAAAAACATGTCAAATTTCAATCTCCCAAAATTCCAGACCTGGTGGACATGTATTTAAAAAGTAATTAAAGAAATTCATAAAATGCTCAAAATGAAATTAAACCTAAGATTGACCTAACCAGGGTCTGGAAACATTGGGCTTTTGTAGTGCTCCCTGAGACCTTTCCAATGAGCCTAAGAACTCCTAATTTGGACAAGTGTGCAGGGAGTTATGAATTTTGAAGTTCCCTTGAATTTTTGGATTTAATTAATCCAGCAATTACACAGTCAGCGACCGTTACCCACGCGGCGCGCGCTGATTCGCCAGACAATGATTGGCGCTAACTGTTAACGGTCGGATTAACCACAGCCATCGAATGGCGGATCGAACGGCTGGGATTAAACGCGCTCCGGGACCGCGAGATCTAATCCGAGCCGTCGATCGAAATCAACGGCTGAGATTACGTCTTCAACCTTCGCCTTTACCCGAAGCCGTGAACCTTCTCCGGCGTGATCCGAGTGATCCCGACGGAGAACTTTGACGAAATTTCACAGGGAGGATCAGGGGGGTGGAAACCTTCAATCCAACGGTGGAAATCCGTTGGGGTGAAGGTTTCCTTCACACTTGACTGGACTACCTAGCTAGGGAGCTCGGGATGAAGGAATTACCGCAGAGAAAGTCTCAACGAATGAGCTTCTCTATCTGGAAGCTTCAGGGGACGAAGGCGAGCAATTTTCCTTCAGAGGCCGCGATTGGAGGACAGCTGGAGGTATGACTTCGAGCGGGACGCCGAAGCCTTTCGCCGGAGCTCGCTTGAAGTGATGGAAGGGGCGGTCTGAGAGCTCGAAGGAAGATGCTGGGAGATGGAGGGAGCTCTGGGGAATCGTTTGAAAAAATTGGGATCGTCTCTCGAGCTCTGGGGAGCACCAACCTATTCAGCCTCCTCCCGCGAGCTTGGATGGCCAGGATTGAATCGGAGGAGGTCTCGGATTGATGCCAAGTGGAAAGGGGCACCATTCCAGAGAGCTCGTGAGCCTCAAGCCAGCGAGCCACAACCTTTGGAAGGCTTTCGGTCAGGATCGGTTTGGGGGGGCCACCAGAGCTTGCTCTCTATTGGTTCTGACCGCCGCCGGCCATGGTCTGGGTCGGGTTGACCAGGGAAGGCCGATGGGGACATACTGGAGCCGAGAGTGGAGCCGAATTGGCCTGAGGAAGCTGGGGTCAATCCAGTGGCTCGGTTGGGCTCAAACCTGCTTGGTTCGAGTCGAAGTGAGCTCGATCCAGGTCAGGTCAGACCCTGGGCTCGGTATGGGAGGCAGGTCTGGGTCTGGTGCACCCAATGCAGGTGGCAATGGGTCGAATTTGATCTGGATTAAAAGATGGCTCGGGTTGATCCAAACCTGCTTGGTTTGGGTCGATTCGGGCTCAACCCAGGTCAGGCCAGACCCTGGGCTTGAGGTGGGGAGTGGGTCTAGGTCTGGTGCACCCAATGCAAGTGGCAATTGGGTCCAATTTGATCTGGGCAGGGAGATGGCTCGGGTCCAAGTATTTTTGGCTACTTTGGGTTAGCCTAACTCCTGACCCAAGCTAGCCCAAGGCATGGGCTGGCTGGAGGAGGTGTATTGAACCTAGGGCCACCTATGGGAGGTGTTGGTCAAGTTCAATTGGGCTTAGGTTGAGATTTGGCTCAATCCCAAGTGCTTTTGGACACTTTGGGCTAGCCTAACTCTTGACCCAAATGAGCCCAAGGGTTGGGCTGATCAAGGAAGGTGTATTGGGTCAATGGGAACCCAATGGCACCTTGATTTGGATTCAATTTGATTAAGATCAAAAGATGGCTCAAGGGAGGCCTCTCTTGGGTCACTTAGGTCAAGCCATAAGGCTAACCCAAGTGAGCCCAAGGCTTGGGTCACCAAGAGGGGTCCCTTGGGTACGCAAGGGTTCATCCCATACATTAAAAGGACTTGGAATGGACTAGATTTGAAAAATTGAAAGAGGAGAGTGTATGGGTCCATGGGTCAAACTTGGTTGACTTGGTCAACCAGGTTGACCCAAGGTCTGGGTTTGAGTTCAACAAGTTGGGTTTGATATTTGAAATTCATTGGAAGTGGTTTCAAAGAGTTTGAAATTGATTTGAATTGAAATAGCCATTTGAAATCCCATAAGGGTATTTTGGTCAATTTTGGCCCATTGGTCAACTAGAGTCAAAAATGGTTCTGAAAAATGTAGTTTACTGCTCAGTGGGTTAAAATCAAGAGTCTGAAAGTGATTGGAGGCTTGGATAAGGGTTCCAAGATCAAGATCCCAAAGGGGTTAGGTTCAGTGGCATAGGCTGTAAATATTTGAAGGTTTTACAGCCTTTGAATTTTAATTCAGATTCTAGGGTTAGAGACCTCAGAATGAGCTCAGAGTTGGAGGGTAACCTCTAGAGACATGTCTTATCACTTTGCAAGTGATAGACCCTGAATCAGAGACCATTTGGCTGGGTTTTGAAATGTTTGAAAATTCTTTGAAAAGGGTCTTTAGGACAGGGCCTTAAGACTTAGGATTTGAGTCTGGATTTCTAGATTTGGATTGAATTTCAGGTTTGAATAATTAATATTGAAATATCCAAATCATTTACAATCATGTTGTGATTGTTAATGGATGGATAAGGTCAAAGCTAGATTGAAGTTTGGATCAAAGTCTAAGTTGAAGGTTGGATTATCAAATTGATTGGATCAAAGTTTGGATATGTTTGAAACTTGAATTAATTTGAATTTGAGTTGAATGAAGTTTGAGATTTAAATTGATCAAAGGTAGGAATCAAATTGAAGTTGGAGTTGATCAAATGTAGGAATTGATTTGAGGTTGAGGTTGATCAAGGGTGTGGATTGATTTGAAGTTGGAGTGGTCCTAAGATCTAGAGGAGTTCTAAGATCTAGGATCTAAGGGAATCCTATGCTCTAGAGTAGGCTCTAAGGTCTAGCTCTAGGAAAGAATCCTAAGGTCTAGAGTAGATCCTAGGATCAAAAATTAATCTGGAGTTTGGAAGGGCTTTAGTGACCTCATACAAAAATGAGGTCAACAGCTATGTGGACGATTCTGTGAATAGATCGTACTGTACGAATAGTTTCGTACTGTACGATATGTTCAAATCCAAAACCCTAGCCGTAGTTTAATTTGAGTAAGTGATTTTGCGCCGCTCGTACTGTACGAACGTGTTCGTACTGTACGATCTATTTTTAATACTTACTTAAATTAACCCGTAATTAGTGCATGTAATCCTGGCCTAATTAATTTTTGAACATCGTACTGTACGAATTGGATCGTACCATACGATGAACAGAGACGACATCTGATCGTCTAGACTATCGTCCTGTACGAATAGTGTTTTGTGGATCGTACCGTACGATATTATATCATACAGTACGAATTGTTTTTGAACTGTTCGTACATCTTCATACTAGGACGACGTCTGTTTATACATATCATACAATACGATGTTAATCGTACTGTACGAACAGTAACAGCTACTTTTGAAATCAGAGGTTTTTGGAGCCCGTTTTTAGATGTCAATCAAGTCTTTTTTCAAAAAAAATCACAGAGGGGGTGAACGTGGTTAGAGAGAGATTCCAAGGGAGAGATCTTTAGAGAAATTCTTGAGAGTTGAGAGAGGAAGGAGGAGGTGAGCATTGTGAGGGAGAAGAGGTGTGAGGGAGATCACACAGTTGCTCCAAGCTTGCTACATCTTGCTCCTCCTGTGGCCCTAGAAGGATTTGAGGGAGGATCTCTAAGGGAAAGGCTCATCTACATCTGTTGCCTCAAGGTTCTCTGCCTTCTCTAGGAGGGAGAAAAACGAGAAGGTTCTCTGCCGTCGCCAGGAGGGCGAAAATAGAGTTTGGCACTCCGCCACGCCGGGTTGGTGAAAGGGAGGTTTGTAAAGGCTTCTCCGCCTTGCCGAGGGGGGCAAAAGGAGAACTATTTTGATAGTGAAAATCCCGGAGCGGAGGACTCCGGGGAGTGGACGTAGGTCATATTTTGACCGAACCACTATAAAAATTCTTGGTGTGTTTTTTTCCTTATCGTCGTTTACTTTTTACTTGCATTTAATTTTTCATAACTATTGCATGGTGAAACTTGTGGAAGAAAAATTGCTTAAAATTTTGTTGTAGTATTTCAAAAATAACAAAAAAAATTAGAACTCTTGTTTAGGGATTTTTTTATTAAGGAAAAGATTTTCACAATTCACCCCCCATCTTGTCATTTAGTAATTTCATTGGGATCTCAAGGGAGCATCCATAGAGACCTAATGGGTCATCTCATGAATTTGATGAGTTTGGAAAAGCCTTGGTCAAGGGGTTTGAAAGGGAAGAAAGTATATGCATGTTTGGTCAAACATGGTTGACTTGGTCAAAAAAGTTGACCTAAGGTCAAGGGTTGGGTTTATTAAGTTCACGTTGATTATATGAACTTAATGAAAGTGGTTTTAAATCAAAAGGAGTTCATTTGGTTTAAAATAAGGATTTAAACCTTTAATGGGCAATTTGATCAACCATTGTTGACTTGGTTAACAAAGCTAAATCCAAAAGTGGGTTTGGGTTCAATGTGTTCCTAATTATATTTGGGATTCATTGGAAAAGGTTTTATGGTTTGATATGGCTAGGTGCGGTTGAATTTTTGGGAAAAGACCAAAAATTCCCTTAAAGAATATTTTGGTCATTTTGACCATTAGTCAACCATAGGTTAAACTAAGCCTAGAAATATGTGATTTACTTGTCATAAACTTATAATAAGGGTTATGAACATAATTGCAAGTTTTTTAAAGTTCGTGAGTGTTGAGTAACCCTAAAGAATTAGCCCGATACTAACCAAGAGGTGGGATGAATTTATAGTGTTAAAAATTATTAAACAAAAAGAAAACAACTTTTTGATCTTTTAAAATATTTTAAAACAAAATAATAACTCCTTATGCAAAATTAAAATAATTTTCATGATAACAAAACAATAAGATTCTTCAATCATAAAATAAATCACAGAAAACTGTGGATATATAATGCAACAAAAGTAATAAAAAAAGAACACACCAAATTATATAGTGGTTCGGTCAAATCTGACCTACATCCAGTCCTTGGAGACTCTCTCTCCGAGTATTACACTGAACTAAAGTGACTCTATTTTTGCTCCCACAATAAGGTGGAGAAGCCCTTACAAAATCTTTCCACCGATACGGTGAGGTAGAGAAACTTGAATCCTTTTACTCCCTACCAGACTAGGCAGAGAACTTGGAAATCCTTTTTCACCCACCTGGTGAAGGCAGAGAACCTGAGAATCCTTTTACTCCCTCTTGGAGTAAGCAAAGAACCTGAATCTACTGCTGAAAAAGATCTCCCCAGAGCCACCAAGGAACTAGAGGAGCAACTTGAAGAAGAAGATGAACACGTTTTATTGAGCAACCTTTGTGATTCCCTCACAACTCACCCTCACAAGGATCTCTCTCTCTCTTAAGCTCTCCCTCTTCCATCTCTAAGATCTCTCTTGAATCAACTCCATTGCAAAAGATTTACTCAAGGATTAATACAATTACTTAAATAGAGAGCCTCCAAAAGAAGCCCTAATTTTTAAATATGTGCAACTAATCTTCCAGGACGATTAATAGATTATCCAGGATATTTAACAAATCTTCCAGTACGATTAATATAAAACAGCCCTTTCAACCAGGACATTCACCTTTGCTCTATACGATCAGTATACGTATTTATACAAATCATCCAGTACGATCCTATGATCTTCCCAGATGATTATTTCAAGATACTATATTGATCATTCAATATGACATGGGATTATGGGTGGGGATCTTCATATCATCTCGCAACCCTCTCGGGTTGTCCAAAACGATTCTCTTATATGATTAGAAGTAAATTATGGTTTTTCATCTTGGATGATAGGGGATCATCCTATGAAATATATTAGATCATCCAATACGACGAACGGATCATCCTGTATGATATGATTGAATAATTTCACCATAATTACTCCCCTATTTACCAGATTAATTTAGGCATGATTGTCATAAACTATACAAGATGATGTATATCATCCTGTATGATTAGAACAAAATTTGAAAATAAAAAAAATTACCTAAATTGTGATTGGTGTCTATTTTTCATCATCTAAATTAATAGTCCAAGATGATATGAATCGTCTAATGTGTTTAGTTTAATCACTCAAAATTTACATGGATGCCCTAATTAGGATTTATATTTTTGGCTGATCATCTAGTATGATTTCAAATCATCCTTACATGATTAAGTCAAAAATAGAAAAATACTCTAACTCACCAAATTTGTTTCCCTGTGTATGTGTTTGCAAGGTTACTTAGCTTAGGGTCCACCATATTCAAGATTTTACTCAAGAAAGATAAAAATTACTTTGAAATGATATTCAAGCATACTCAACCCTAATTTACCTAATCTTGAGCTGATTTGATTTGCAAGAGATCTTTGTGAACCTAAAAGGTTAGTAAGTAGGACAAACAAAATAGAAATGTAATAATAGTAGTGATAAAGAAATAATAATGTTTGTTATCATTAAATTTATAATATTTTGATCAAGATTCGTAATAATCTCCCCCTTTTTTATGATGGCAAATATTGATGTTAAAAATTTTAGATAAAGCAAGAAATAATTTTTTTTAATTAAATAAAAATTTGAGACATAAAAATAACAGCAGTAGAACAAAGTAAATTCCATTATAAATAAAAGAAAACAACACACTACTCTCCCTTTTGACATCACAAAAAAGAAAAAAATAAGAAAAACACTAAATGTAACATAATATAGAAAAGAGAACTAGTATAAACATAGAACAAACCACTAACAAATTAGTAAAAAGAAAAACCTTGATCAGGTGGAGGTGGTGGTGGTGGCTGTTGAAAGTATCGATGAAGAAAAGCAAACTCCTCGCCAAACTAGCCCATATCTTGGTTATTTTATTGCTCCAACTAGTATGCACATGCTTTAAATCAAGCTATATCCTAATCTTACTGTCGCTGCTGCTCGGTGATATTGGACTCAAATCCAGCTTCCCACTAGTCAAACCTCAAAACCAACTGATCGATCTGGGAGTGCTGGTGGATAGCGACAGGTGTAGAAATATGTCCTTTCTCTTTTGCCATAGAATCATCATGCACAGGGTGATAATAAGTACTATGAAGGATATGGAATGAGCTATTTTAGTAGAAAATATGGGGTGATCAAATGGGCTTGGATTCTAAAGGTTGTAATTAATTTCGAATATATAAACTATGATATGTCCTAAGACTAGATTTAGTTTAGTTTTTTGGTCGGGATCCCTAATATTTATTAGATGTTCAATATAGTGAATTAGAAGATCAATAGCTTTAAAATCTCGATGAGCCATTATGTAGTAGATGGTGAGTGATAGGATGGGGTAAATTTGGATATGATCCCTAAATTTAGGAATAATAGACGTGCGAAGAATGTGCTTCATGGTTTGGTGATCTTTTAGTAAGGAATTAGTTGTATGGTCATGAATGGGGGCCTTGGTTTCTTGAAGAATGGTATTTGTAGGGCCCAATTTAAAATCATGATTTAAAGCCAAAATTTGAAGTTTGTCTCCAGTGGTGAAAATGTTGAGAAATTCATAGAAATCTTTATGTCTTATTTCAACAGGGCATTGATTAACATATGATTGGAGTGCAGTAAAATCAAAATTTAGATGAACACTGGCAAAAAATTTGAAAAACAGTTTGGTATTGAATGGGAAAGCAAGTGTGAGAATGAAGCCAAGAGTGGGGTAGGAAAAGAGGTCTAGTACCTGATAGTTCAACACCTCCTGATTGACAACCTTTGAGAGATTAATCCCTGTGGATTTGTAGCGGGTGGAGGCAGCTTCATCAGCTGCTTCAATAAAGTGAGAATTGACAGCACGCCTGGAAAAGTTGCTTGTAAGGTACGAGATTTTTTTATCGCCAGCCATATTTATTAATTGAATTCTTGAATTTGATAAAAGGGAATTAGAATGCTTAGAGTGAAGAAAACCTTGAATTTGGGTTGTTTATATAGGATCAAGAATATCAACATGATCGTCCAAAATGATAAGGTGTAATAATGTCATCAAAACAATTGATCAAACAGGTTGATCATATCATCCATGATGATCATATATCATACTAGATGATTAGACAAAGGGAGATCGTCTCGAGTAGTTATCCTATTTGTCCGTTCAATCAAGGGATCATGTAAGATAAACACTTGCATCTTTTGGGATGATGTGTAATAATGGATCATCCTAGTAGCACTCTAATCATTCAACTGTTTCTGTCATATGAATCATCTAATAGGATGGAAGAATCATATGAGACGATCAATAAAAATTGGTTTAGATCAACCATTAGATGTGTTGTAATCAGATAGGTATATCATTCTTTATATCATACAGGACAATGTGGATCATCCTAGACGATGTGAGAAAACCTAGAAAACTTCAGGACATGGAGAGGGATGATCAAGAGTTCTTCAAGACAAAAAAAAAAAAAAAAAAAAAGAGCATAAAACAACACAAAAATAAAAAAATATCAATCATAAATTAAAAACAACATAAAAAAAAAAAAAATTTGAATCTATCAACTCTAGTAAATGTTAAAATTCCCTTGTGAGTTGATTAAAATTAGTAAAAAACGAATTAATAATGCTGAAATCGAGAAAAGGTATAAAACTAATTTTGTTGACCATAGCTCAGACTCCTTTCAGGTTAAAAATATTTTTAGGATAAGAAAAGTGATATGTTCAAACTTTATTTAGAGAAATATTTGATAGAATAATATTATAAAGTAATAAATTAAAATCATGAGTTTCAAAAATCAATTGTTTGAATATATCAAGTAGCATAAGAAATCTTCTAAGATTTAAAGATTTGAAAGACAAGTAAGCTTATTTTTTTGGCCTAATTTTATGCATCTTTTTTTAATTATCTAGCGCACTTTGTGCATCTTTTAAGTTTTTATATACTTTGGTGTTTCTTAGAATTACTTGGTAGTCATTGTGCATCTTTTTATCTTTTTTTGGGCTCATTTTTTACCTCTTGTCATTTTAGTGAACTAACTTCCTTTAAAAATCTTTAAAAACTCTCAGTTATGAGATTATCTTCCACATATAAGAGAACAAAACTCTCTAGTATAAGGAAGAATAAATCACAAATTAGAATTATATCCATATGATAAATGCAACAACCTAATCAAGAAAACTTAAAAGTGATTTAATAACTTTGAGCGTTATTCTTATGAGATATATTACTACAAGAAGATAAAATATATCTCAATTTTAAAGTCTAACTTTTAATTTTAACTAGATTTTGCTTCAAAAAGAAAAATACACTGCTAAAGAAGTTAGAGGAAGAAAAACTATCAACGATGTTTCTTCCTTTTACTGATTTAGAGAAGTCAATCACTACTTCTAAATTTTTTAAAACCAAAAGCAAGGAAAAAATGTTATTTAAGAAATCAATATCAATAGTGAACAATGATCTAATTCTTTTAAAAATATTGAAGGAAAAAATAACAAAAAAATAAAAATTGAAAAATAGAAATACATAAATAGAATCAGATATGCAAATAATTAAAAATAAAAATATCATTAAACAAAAAGCAGCAATTTTAAGTATTAATATCTATTACATCTAATCTTGTTATTAAGATGCTAAAAGTTTTAAATGCTAGTAGTTTTGTAAACTATCAGCAAGTTATTTTGTAGTTGCTATATGGTATAGCTCTATATATCATTTAGTAACATTGTCTCTAATGAAGTTATACCTTATGTCAATGTGTTTGATCCTAGAGTGTTGGATTGGATTCTTTGAAATTTAGATGGCACTAGTGTTATCACATAAGAATAAAATTATGCCAATAGGTAATCCTAAATTAAGAATTTGTTGCTTTAATATCGGAGGACATGGGCCACATAACTTATTAAGGCTATGTAGTCAGCTTTAGAAGTGGATAGGGCAACTGAGTTCTATTTTCTACTAGACCAAGAGATTAAAGATTGTCCTATGAATTGATATATTCCATAAGTATTTTTCTTTCAACTCAGCATCCTATAAAATCTGAATCAGAATATCCTATGATTTCAAAGGAGGTGTTATGTCTAGGATATCAAAGTCTTAGACCCCTTAAAGATATCTAAGAATTCTATTAATAGTAGTCAGGTGGGACTCTTTTGGATCAGCCTAAAATCAAGCATATAGATAAATACTAAATATAATATCAAGTCTTCTAGCAATCATGTAAAGAAGTGATCCAATTATTTCTCTGTATTTCTTTTGATCAATAGATTTTCTATTTGAATCCTTATCTAACTAAACAGTGTAACTCATGGGAGTGTTGATTGGCTTGGTTTAATCTATTTCATATTTCTTAAGGATGTTCTTAATATATTTTGATTGGCTAAGGAAAGTTCCATCATCCTTATACCTTATACTAAACCCTAAATAGTAAGTTAGTTCTCTCATCATACTCATTACAAATCCCTTACTCATTATTTTTGAGAATTCATAACAAAGATTTTTATCAGAAGATCCAAAAAGAATATTTTCAACATAAATTTAAACAATCAATAATTCATCTCCTACCTTTTTTATAAATAGGGTGGGGTCTACGCTCCCCTTAATAAAAGTTATTTCTAGAAGGAATGTGCTTAGCCTTTCATACCATGCCCTGGGTGCTTGTTTTAGTCCATAAAATATCTTTTTTAATTTGAACACAATTAATAAATTATGAGTTTTCAAAACCAAAGGGTTATTTAACATACACATCTTTTTTATCATCCCATTCAAAAAGGTATTCTTAACATCCATTTCATATAGTTTGTAATCCTTAAAATACGCAACGGCTAGTAGCACTCTAATAACTTCCAATCTAACTACAGGGGCAAAAGTCTCTTCAAAATATATCCTTTCTATTTGATTATATCCCTTAGCCACCAATCTTGCCGTATTCCTCTCTATTACTCCATAATCATTCCTTTTATTTTTGAAAACTCATTTAGTTCCAACCATACTCTAGTCCTTAGATCTTTTAATTAGCTCCTAAACATCATTCCTTACAAATTGATTCAGTTGTACTTGTATGGCTAAAACTAAAATTCAATAGATAAGGCTTAATTTAGGTTGGTAGGTTCAATTATTAAGATGAAGGAGAGTGGTTTATTTCTTTTCTATGTCCATGCCTAATTCTAATACCTTTAGATGGGTCTCCTAAGGTCAGTGATTTAGGATGACTTGAAGAATATCTCCATTCTCTAGGCAAAGTATTTTTAGGTTCAACACTATCCTCCATATTTTTAGATTCTAATTCTTAGGTGACTTCTACAACCTCTTCTTCCTCTACTTTAGACCCTCCAAAATTATCAGATTCATCAAATATAATATAAATGGTCTCCTCAACTACCAGTGTTCTTTTATTAATGATTCTATAGAATTTCCTAACACTTGAGTAACATAGGAACAATGCTTCATCCGATTTTGGGTCAAACTTTCCTAGTTAAGACTTTTCAATTTTCATAATAAACACTTTACATCTAAAGATATGGGGGTGAAAGAAGTTGGGTGTCCTACCCTTTAGAATTTTATAAGTGTCTTGTGACGTTTGGATCTGACATTCACCCAACTAAAAACATAATTGGCTGCAAAAATCACTTCTTCCAAAAAGTTTTTTAAAAGTGAGTATTCAGCCAATATGGTCCTAGTGGCTTCTACCAAGGTCTTATTTTTTTATTTAGCTACCCTATTTTGTTGAGGGGTCCTAAGAGCTTAAAAGTTATTTTCTACCCCTTGCTCTTTACAGAAAGATTCAAAATTTTCATTCTCAAATTCTCCATCGTGATCTCTACGATTGGATAGAATTTCACAACCTAGCTTCCTCTAAATCAAAGTGAAAAAAAGAATTAAACTCCTCGAATGATTCACTTTTATGAGATATGAATTTAATCCAAGTAAACCTCAAATAATCATTAACAATCACATACCCAAAGACTTTCCCTCCTAAGCTTGCAGTGTTGATTGGTCCAAAGAGATCCATGTGTAGGACTTCTAAAGGTTTTGTAGTATTTGTCTTTTATTGAGTAGAAAGAGGATTTGATTTATTTTCCTAATTGATAGGTATCACACATGTGGTTTTTTATAAACTCTAGTTTGAGAATTCCTCTCACTAAGTCTTTTTAGGTGATTTTCCTATAAATTTTCATGTTTGTATAACACAATCTCCTATGCCATAATCAATATTTATCAACAACAGTTTTTAAGTAAAGTGCAGTGTCAAATTTAATGCAATTTAGATTAAGCGTGTAGATATTATTGATTCTCCTTTCCTACAGAACAATTTTTTCATTTAAGTTTATTATACAGTTGGTAGATAAAAAATTGATGTTCAAGCCTCTATCACAGAGCTAGCTTATACTAAGTAGATTATATTTCAAGCCATCTATTAGTAAAACATTTTTAATAATGAAATTTTTAGAGTTGCCAATTATACATAACCTCACCACTCACCTAGTGGTGTTATCTCTATGTGTTACCTTGCCTGCCCTTGCCTCCAGTAAAATGAATTGAATTACATCTCCAGCCATATGCCTTGAACATCCGCTGTCCAAGTACCACATGCTCTCATAAAACCATTTGTGAGAGCACACCTACAAAATCATCAGATGATAAATTTGGGAACCTAAATAGGTTTGAGTCCCATCTTATACAGAACTCAGGTCATAAAGTCATCACAAAAATGAGGGCGAAATCTCTTGGTAGTGTCTTATCTACAAACCCATCTGCCTTCCAAAATTTACCTCGGAACTTATTCATTTAAAACTCCCTCCTCGAATAAAAAGAAACACACGAGCGGAGGCCGGGGCCGAATTTTTGGAGCCCACATGTCATTAATCAACATCCCAAAACATCATAGAACAAAAACTCCACCACCAGCCAAAATCCTAACCCACCACAGAACATCAATCCCAAAACCAGTATTATAGTAGATAATAAGTCACAACACTAACACATACATTCAAGCCACTCTACCCCCACAATAACCATACCAGCCCATCCAATGATAACAAGACTCAAAACAGGATCTTTAAAACCCAAAATAATGTTCAACCTTTTACACCAGAATTCTCAGCTTATAGAGAATAGAACCCTTGAACGTCATTCATATCAAGAAGCTTTGAAGCATGATCACTGGAAAAAAGCCATGGACACAAAATTTCATGCATTACAGAAATAAGAAACATGGACATTGATTCCACCTCCCAACAAAGTTCCCATTCTCGATTGTAAATGGAAATACAAAACCAAATTACACTCAAATGGATCAATTGCGCAATACAAGGCTATATTGGTAGCTCAAGGCAACACGCAACAATATGGCATCAATTATCTGGAGACATTCAGCCCAATAGTCAATTTTCCCACCATTCGTGTGCTTCTCAAAATTATATTAAACAAAAATTGAGAAATTCAACAACTAGACGTAACAAATGCCTTTTTACATGGGAAATTAACATATGTCATCTACATGAAACAACCACAAAGATATGAAGAAAAACAACATCCAGAATATATATGCCTTCTTCATAAGCTATCTACAGTCTTAAACAAGCATCTAGATAATGGTTCATGACATTTTCAACATTTCTACAACAAATCATATTCAAACCGAGTAAAGCCGACCCTTCACCACTTACTCTATCTCAAGAAGACTCTCAGGTTTATTTGCTTACATACGCAGATGACATACTGATAACAGGTAATAACAACTCTCTCATTTCATGCATCATATTACAACTGCACAACAAGCTTTCAATGAAACATCTTGGCACAATTAACAATTTCCTTGGCATAAATATCATGAAACACAACAACTCACTATTTTTATCACAAACTCAATATGCCATGTCTATTCTCAATATAACAGGGCTTAATCTCTATAAACCACTATCCAACCCTTCATGCATAAAACCACCATCAAATATAAATTCTGATCCAATTCTTACTGATCATTACATATACCAGCAACTCACTGGCTCATTACAATACCTCACAATGACCAGACCAGATATTGCATATTATGTAAATCTACTATGTAAAAACATGCATGACCAAAACATGTAAATCTACTATGTAAAAACATGCACGACCAAAACCATATCATGCATACCTGCTCAAAAGATTACTCATGTATATCAAAGGAACAATCGACTATGGCATCCCCACTTTTTTGGGATAACTACGACTCTAGTCATACTTTAATGCAGACTGGGCGAGTGACACAGAAACAAGAAAATCAACGACTGGATATTGCTCTTTCTTAGGCAACACACTAGTCTCATGGAGTGTTAAGAAATAACATACCATAGCAAGATCATCCACAGAAGCAGAATATTGGGCTTTAGCCCCGACAATTATAGACATCATTTGGCTACGACAGCTGCTACAAGATTTCAACATACCTACATCACAACCGACGATTCTTCACTATGACAATAGTTTTACCATATCGCTGGCCAAAAATCTGGTATTTCATGCCAGAACGAAACACATAGAGATAGACCATCAATTTATTTGGCATCAAATACATTCAAACATCATTCAGATTCAATAGATCAGCACTAAAGAACAAACTGCTTATATCCTCACAAAACTATTATCCGCTCAAGATTTTAGCTTCTTTATGCCAAGCTAAGCATTTTCTGAAAACCCTAAGCTTGAGGGGGAATGAAAAGAAGAGAAAAAATCAACTGTAGTTTACATAGCAAGATAAAATCGAAGTCAATCAATTATACAGATCGCAGTCATCCAGACTGATCAAAGCCATACACTTATAGGGATCGTATCCATCTGGATCACAGTCGGACTAATCGTAACATTCCATGTGTACACATTGTTAGCCAATTATTTACAACTATCAATATTAATGTCAGCCACATGATTAGTATAGGAAAAGTATAAATACATGTCTATATGACATCGAGAAATCAAGAAAGAGTTTTTCCTCTCCACTTATCTTTTTAATCATTTCTCATTTTCTTGAAAAAAGACTAACTATTTTTCCGTCGTCGGAAATAAAAACCCAAGAAATCATTCGACCAAATTCCTTTCTTCGCCTTTAACAAAGACATTAATCTCTTCTTAGATTAAAATCATGATAAATTTTGCAATGAAATGAAAATTTTTACAGGCAAATCTCCCTTCTCCTTCTTCCTCTTGCACTACAGGAAAATCACTCATTTCCGGCGGCCTTTTCCGGCAGAAATTAAGCCTTTTCCGGCGTTTTGGAAAATTTTCGAAGGTTTTTCGGGGGTTAAAATGCCGCCGGTAAAAATGGCCCCAGGAAATAAATACCGGCGATTTTTTCCCGGCAGCAAATTATTCTGGCGGTTTGCCGGTAGTCTTAAACCGCCGGTCAAATTTAAAAAATATAAAAAAATCTTAGCATGCCACCCCCGCCCCACCGCGACTGCCACCCCTGCTCCAGCACGGCGCCGCGCCAGCGCCCCAGCACTCCCGCTTGCGGGCTTCTGCGTGACGTACTCTGGCTCTCGCGCTGTCGACCATGCACTAACATCCCCGCGCTCTCGCTCCCGGGCTGTCGGTGACGCACTCCCTCGATTCGCGCTGCCACTCTGCCGCTCCCTCCCACGTGTGCGCCCGTGACTGCTATAAGGTTCGAACCGCGTCAGTTGGGAAGAAATTCAGGCAACCGACCGAATTGCTAAATGTGTAAATATGTATTTTTTGTCAATATTTTGTATTTAAACTATATTCTGACCATAAATAAATTAATTTTTAATTATAAAAAATGGAACTAATTAATTTAAAATAAAAATTAATATTTAATATTAAATAAAAATTAACTAAATAAATAATTTTAAAATGAATATTAATTAAATAGTTAATATAACTTTTAATAATTATTTTTTAAATCATTTAACTAGTATAAAACTGCGCTCGGTATCGTTCAGTACCGCTAGGTACCACTGGGTACCGCTTGATACTCTGTCTCTATGCAAACGGATCTCACCCCGTCCGCACTCCGCACCTAATAATTTTTCCTTCATTTTCAAATGTGATTCTTCATTTACTTGCACTATCAGACCCACCAGCTACGTCTGCATGCTTGCTGGGCCCACTCATTCGCTCGCTGTCTGTTTTGTCTGCTATAGCTTAGGTCATGTTTAGTTGAACCATTCCAACCAATTATTACAAAAGGTTTAAAAATTGAACATGTCCTTTATTCTTGAAGGATTGTAGTGAATGAATGTTTTTTAGCTCTTCCTCTATGGAATCTCCTAATCATCTTTGCTTTGAATTTTATTTCACCTTTAATATCACTTGTGAGATTATACTGGTTGTTGCTGAGTTTCTATTAAGGTCAAACTTTTGCAATAATTTGATTGTATTGATGAAACTAAGGCTCTATTTGGGACAAAATTTTACCTACATTATTTATGAAACAATACCGAAGGGTCGTTTTTGCATCTAATTTTTAAACCCATCATGCAAAATTTTATGTCTCAGACCTGATTATTGAAACCAATCAATGCTCTCGCGTCCTCTTATGTTCTGCTTTTCAGAGACTAAAAAATGACAGAAAAATCCTCGCTCATTCTGCTTCATTCTTCTCTGTTGTTCGAAATAAAAAATTGCCTCTTCAAGTATCTTAGATCTATTGTCTCCCTCGAAGATCAAGTTAAACAAAGAATCTTTGAGTGCCCTAACCTAATTCACCACAAGAAGCTCGATGTTACAATGCTCGAGGAGAACCCCGATTTCTAGATCTCTGAGCCCGACGAAGTCGACGCGAAGCTATGACAGGCTGAGTCCGCCCAGAAAGCTCTTTGAAACTTCTTCTTGCCCTTCTTTACCATTGGTTTTTCCTCTACCTTCTCCTTGCTAGGAGTGGCTTTGAGTTTTGGGCAATCAGTCTTGATATCACCTGGTTTCCTGCATTCATAACAAATCACTTCATTAGAAACCTTGCCATTCTTGTTATACTTACCTTTATTCCATTGCTGGCGTCTTTTCTGCTTCCTCTTTAAAAAGCTTCTGAATTGTCTAGTCATCAATGCAATATTGTCTTCATCCTCAGGTTGTGAGTGTTCACTCTCTGACTCTTCCACCTTTAGTGCAATATTCTTGTCCTTTTGTGGTTCACCTGCATCAATCTTTCTTTGACTTACTCCTTGCTCATAAGCAATGAGTGAACCAAGAAGATTGTCAATAGAATAAATGTTTAGATCTTTAGACTCTGTAATTACAGTAATTTTAGCATCATAAGTAGTAGGTAAACAACGAATAATCTTATTGACCATTTCAGCATTAGTTAATTCCCTACCAAGTGCATGCAAAGAAGTGACAATTTGTGTGAATCTTATGTACATGTCTGAAATAGATTCATTTGGTTTCATGCGAAATAATTCATAGTCATGTAACAAGATATTGAGTCTTGATTGCTTAACCTCATTTGTCCCTTCATAAGTTATACAAAGTCTATCCCATATGTCATTTCCGCTTTTGCAAGTGGAAACCCACATGTAGTCTTCAGATTTTAAAGCACAAAAGAAACTGTTTAAACATTTGGCATTTAATTGTGCTAAGTCACGTTATTCTATAGTCCAATATGCATAAGGTGTTTCTACCCTAACTCCATCAACTAATCTAGTTGGTTTTGTGTAACCTTCCTGGACTAGCATCCACATGTGATAATCAAGTGATTGTAAGAAAGTAGACATGCGTGTTTTCCAAAAATCAAAAGGAATATTATCAAACAGTGGAGGTCTAGTGATAGAGTAATCCTCAGGTGTATTTCGGTTTCCAAATGTAGCCATCTACGTTAATCAAAAAGTAGTTCAAACTTATGATTTTGAAATGACGCTCTGATACCATTTGTTGAGTCTAGTAATTAGGTTGTTAAGCCTAAGTTAATGTCGCAAAGGCTACCAAGAGGGGGGTGAATTGGTAGTTTAAAAATTTTAAGCCCTCTTTTAAATTTATGTTGAACCGAAATAAAAATTGTTTCTTTTAAGTTTTGTAGAAAAAGTTTTTCAACCACAGAGTTTTTAAGACTTAAAAAAAAATAAAATGCGGAAACGTAAAAACTGTAAAGTAAATGACACCAGATTTATAGTGGTTCGATCTATAACCAGACCTACATCCACTCCCCGGAGGCACCCTCCGAGTATTACACTAATACCACAAAGTGACTCTCCTTTTGCACCCACAGCAAGGCGGAGAAGCCTTTACAAACACACTATTTTCACCACTACCCGGTGTGGCAGAGAACCGTCATCCTTTTACACAATCCCCAGTGTTGGCAGAGAACCGTCCGTCTTTTCACACTCTCCTAGTGTGGGCAGAGAACCCTTCCATCCTTTCACACTCTCCTAGTGTGGGCAGAGAAACCTATAGCTGTTCACACTCTCCAAGTGTAGGAAGCGATCCTTTCGGCTATTCACACTCTCCAAGTGTCGGCAGCGAACCGGATCTCCTTGATAGATCTTCTCACAAGAAATCTAGAAGGAAGAAAGAAAAGAGTGAAATAATCCCAATTCATAAGTAGAGATTCTTACCTTTGAACTCCAAGTGAAGCCTTCACGCTCCAGTGGTAGGAATCCTCCTTTGAATGCACTCTCAAACTCTCTCCTTTGCTATTCTCTCAAGAGGCACGAAGATCAAATGACAAAAAGATTTGGTGGCAGTCTAATTTGGACTATTTATTCAAAAGACAAGAAAAACCGTCCAAAAACTGCAAGTTTTTAATTATGTACGCAGTGGATCGTCCCGTACGATCGTGGATCGTCCTGGACTATTTTACTTAAACGCTTTGAAATGACCCTATTTATATATGTGTACGAAATGTCTTCGTACACATAGATCGTCCCGTACGAACTAAGTTCGTCCGGTATGAACGGTTATTACTAGGTCGGTCTAGAAAACTGCTGAAAAACCGTTCTAAGTCGGTTAATCGTTTGGACGAAAATTGGTTCGTCTGGACGAAATTTTTTACAGAGAGCAGATTGTTTTCTGACGATAATTAATTTCGTCTGGACAAAAATTTTACAGAGAGCAACTCATTTTCTGACGATAATTAATTTCGTCTGGACGAAAATTTTACAGAGAGCAACTCATTTTCTGACGATAATTAAATTCGTCTAGACGAAAATTTTACAGAGACCTGATCGTCCTGGACGATAATTACATTCGTCCCGGACGAATAGGACTTAGAAAATTTTTCAAGCCAGTTCCTATTTGTTCTATGTGCTCAATAGGAGATAACTGTCTGATCGTCCCGTACGATCTGATATCGTCCCGTACGATCAGTATAACTTAAATATGATCTCCTTATGTGTGTGTGTATTTTTTTATTCACTCAATTACAATCACTCCCTTTCAAATTTAATTCAAAGAAAAATACAAGCTTCAAATTCACAAAGTATCTCATGTTGAATTTGATTTGAAGTTTTCGTAGTCTGAAGTCTGATTTTCCTGAAATGTTTGTACACACAAGAGCAAATACAAATCTTCTAAAATTGTTAGGAGATAACTACACATTTGAACAATAATGTTTGGAATCATCAAAACTATACAAGTTGCAAAAATGTAAAGCATGCAAATAGCAACTATTTTAACAGTATACCTTTTGTGTCGTCTAATTGAGGGGATAATGCCAATTCCATTACACCAAAACAACTATAGTGCTTATATATATATATATATATATATATATATATATATATATATATATATATATATATATATATATATATATATATATATATATATATATATATATTTTTTTAAAAATTATATATGATTTTAATTTAAAATTATTAGTTTGTTATCATACTCTTTTTTTGAAAAATTGATACATAAATAACTTCCTTTTATCTCAACATATGTGTATCAAAGTAATTTATTTTAAAACACTTGCAACATAGCAGCTCAACAATTATACTTTTCAAATAAAAAATATTAATTTCCAGGGGCGGAGATAGAATTTTTTTTTTCTGGGGGCACAAATAAATATTAATAATTAAATTACTCTTAAAATATAATTTTTATTCAATATAATCACATATCATGAGATATATTTTTAACAAAAAATTATAAAGACATAAAATCATATGCATTTTCATTAAAAAAGAATAGATATATCACTCTCTATCTTATTATTTATTAAAAAAATTAATATTTTTCTGATGTTTATTATTAAATTGAGTTCAAATAATTTATTTTTATACTTAAGATTATTTTATTTATATCAATTAAATTAAGTCTTAATTTTGAACTATATTTAGATTAATTAAATTAGTATGAAACTATAATATACCAAATTTTAAATTATTTTTTTATTAATTATACATGATTTTTTATTAGATTTATTAGATATAATGGTTTACAATTAGTAAAAAAAAATTATAATTTTAAAGTTAATATAATTAATCTAATTAATTTACTTAATTTATTATAAAAAATGGATAAATTCCCTCCTAAAAAACTAGCGGGTGAGAGAGAGAGAGAGAGGCGGAGGGGAGGGATAAAGAAGAGAGAGAGAGAGGCGGAGGGGAGGGATAAAGAAGAGAGAGAGAGAGGCGGAGGGGAGGGATAAAGAAGAGAGAGAGAGAGAGAGAGAGAGAGAGAGAGAGAGAGAGAGAGAGAGAGAGGGCAGACATGATAGAGATATAAAAATAAAAAACATGCGGCCAAGTCAGCCAAAAAAAGAAAAATTGGGGGGGGGAATCCTTGAGGCGGAGGCGTAGCCGGACCCCAAACTGATTTGTTTTAAAAATCAAATTTAATCTTATAACTTAATAATTATATTAGTATAAATAAAATGACCTAATTTTAAGTTATTGGGCCAATGGGGGACGTGCCCCCAAGGCCCCCCTTTTGATTTCTATATAACAACTACAGAAAGCAGTATATAACAACCTCAGAAAGAAGCTGTTGTATAGAAAGCAGCTTTCTATACAACAGCTTCACAATTTGTTTTATCGATAGCTACAAACATCCTAAACTAAACTTAATATTTATAATCCTACTGTCAAACGACTTATTTTCATATTTTCATGGCCACATGTTACTGCATTAACTACATATGGAGTGACAAAAATTGAACGAAAATTGAAATTTTCGTTTTGTGCAGATCTTCAATTATGCATCAAATCAATAGAGCTATCCATCAAATAAGAAAATGGTGAAAGTATAGTGAAATCTATGGAATTATTCAATGATTGGCATGCTAGATTAGTGATGATTCACCTAGCACCCAATCGCAAGCAACTACTCTGTGCACATCCTGGAGGGTCCTTGTGGCCATATCCATAAACTTCTTCCTCTAAGAACGGATTTCATACCAATATGAGTGATTAATTGGACATTTTGAGTCCAGTCGATTTAAGTTATTTGGAACTTTTTTTTTATTATGTTCTTTTGCCTTTATAGTCTCTTTGCTTTCATTCTCTTTTTGAGTATTGTGGTTTTTTGTTACAGCTCATGCTCTTATTTTCTATCTTCTGAGATGTATTCTTAGACCATTTTTTGTAACTATTTTATTATGAAATAAAAATTGGCTAAGGCCTCAATTTTTTTAAAATATATATATATATATATATATATATATATATATATATATATATATATATATATATATATATATATATATATATATATATATATATATATATATATATATATATATATATATATATAAACACCAACCAACACGCATGCTTGCTTAGACCTGAGCACTTATATGCACGACTATTGCAGCTTTGCCACGCTCTGCCAGTCTGCCACATAGCTGCACAAACCCATCATGCCTACCTGCATGCCAACGCAAAACTGTCCTGCGCACAAGCCTACCCATACGAGCCAACGCACACCTGTCTACCTCAATAAAATTAAAAATTAATGAATCATATATGTCACACAACTCTCCTTGGCCTATTGGTTGAGAGCTTAGGCTTTCAACTAAGAGGTTCAAGGTTCGAGTCCATGTGTATGTGTTGTGTGTGTGAGTTTGCCTCAAATCGCCTAAATGTCCCAAAAAAAAATCATATATGTCACATTGATGACATTTATTTTATCTTTCTCTCATATATGTTTTATGTGTGATGTATCATCTCTTGATTCATTCCTCTTTTGACGAACCAGATGATTGCATGATTCATGTGTGTATTGAACATACTGTTGAGCGTATCTCGTTTAGATTAAAAGAGCCTAAGAATTACACTATACATCAAATCATCTATAAAATAATATAACATCCCTAATCGAGTGTGTTCTTAGGTTATGGTCTAAGATTTAATTAACCATGGGGGTTTATACCCATGGGAAACCAACATACGCATCAAATAAACCTACTTCAAACTGATGTATCAAATGAAGGAAATCTCGTGAATCTTGAATCATATATATCATTATCCATTGAGATATGTAGGTGAAAGCCGCTATTTTCTTATGGATAATTATTGACTCCCACATCAAAATACGCACAAAAAAGGAAAAATTGGCAAATAAAGTAACACACCTAATGGCACGGTGCATTACTTGAAGGGCAAAATGACTTATGATTGTCAAATGGATTGTACTGTTGCGATCAGAGCATCGGATTCTTCTAAGTGGGAACTCCTCGCAAGTAAATCAAACTAGATCGATCAAAAGGGGAGACCGACACCCAAAATTGATGTGCGATGTCGCCCAAACAATATTTGATCGAAAAAAAAAACTACCGTTGCGTTTGGAATGTCGAAAATACCCAAGATTGACTATAATTTCACCCAATAAAATTTGTGTGTGCAAATTGTTGTGAATTTCGAGACGATTGTGTATAAATAAGATAAATGCATGTGAATCAAGGAAACTTCGAGTGATCAAACTATGTCTACCATTTTAAATTGATAATGATAATTAAAGAAGTATTAAGAACGTTCTTGTATATTATTCACACCATGTAAGATTACAGATCAAGTATTTATAGACATTCTATAGAATTCTCTAGAATACAAGAAGTGTACTGACAGAGACTTGCTGTAACCGTTTGTTGAGCTGTCCGTTGCAGCTGTTTGCAATGAGTTGCTGTCCGCCGACATTTCAGTTACTATCTTCATCCCCCCTCAAGATGACGGTTCTTCTTGAACTGTTAGCTTGCTTCTTAGATGATTGAATCGATTTACCGATAAAGGTTTTGTTAATATATCAGCTGTTTGATCTTGCGTAGTTACAGGGATTATACTGATGTTCTGAAACTGAATATGATCCCTGATAAAATGTTGATCAATTTAAATATGCTTTGTTCTTGAATGGAATACAGGGTTATTTGCTAGTGCTATGGCTGATGTGTTGTCACACCTTATTTCAGTTGGTGTGTTGAGTTCTATGTTGAAATCTTTGAGTAATTTTCTTATCCAAATGACTTCAGCTGTTGCAGCGGCCAATGCCCTGTATTCCGCCTCTATTGATGACCTTGCCACTGTGTGTTGTTTCTTGACACACCATGAAAGAATGGTGTTTCCTAAAAATGTGCAATATCCTATAGTTGACCTTCTTGTTTGTTTGTCTCCTGCCCAGTCAGCATCTGAGTAGGAATTAACTTCAAGAGGTCCAGATGAGACTGGAATTCCAAAGTTAACCGTGACTTTTATGTATCGCAATAGTTTATTGAGCATATGCATGTGTTCTTGAGCTGGGTTGTGCATGTTTTGACAGAGCACGTTAACTGCATACATGATATCTGGTCTAGTTATGGTTAGGTATTGTAAGGCTCCAGTGATTTGATGGTAAGTATGAGCTTCCATCCTGATTTCATCTGTTTTGGTTTCTACTGTGTATTTTGTGTAAGTAGGAGTGGCTGTTGGTTTGCATTGTGCAAGCCCTGCATTGTTGAGTATAGTCTTGGCATATGCTATTTGAGACATGAAGTAAGTATCCTCATATTTGGTAATCTGTATACCGAGAAAGTTTGTGATCAGCCCCATATCTTTCATGGAAAATTTTTGTTTTAGCTGTCGTATTGTTTGTGTTATCATGTTGTTGTCATTCCCTGTTAATAAAATATCATCCACATAGATGATCATATATAATTCCACTTGATTTTGATGAAACACAAACAAAGATGTGTCAGTTGTGCCATTTTTGAATCCAAGGGATTTGAGATGAGTGCAAAGCATTTTAAACCATTGCCTTGTGGCTTGTTTAAGCCCATATAATGCCTTGTGTAATTTGCATACATAATTGGGGTGAACATGATCTTCAAATCCCTTCGATTACTTCATATACACTTCTTCATCAAGATTACCATGTAGAAATGCATTGACTACATCTAATTGATGTATAGGCCATTGTTTTGATAGAGCTATTGTTATCAATGCTCTTATCATGGGAAATTTAGCCACTGGGCTAAACTTATCTTGATAATTGATCCCATATTCTTGGTTGTTCCCTTGTGCTACCAACCTGGCTTTGAATCTTGCTACTGAACCATTCGAATTCCATTTCGTTTTATATGTCCACTTACATCCCAATACTGGTGCATTTGCTGTATATGGAACTAAATGCCACGTTCCCTGTTTCTGCAATGCCAGAAATTCTTCAGCCATAGCCTTGTGCCAGTGGTTGTGCTTGGCTGCTTCAATGTAACATGTAGGATCACTTTCACTGATTTATGCTTCATCAATGTGAGTATGTAATAAATTGAATACTTGTTTTGGACTAAGTGAACCTGTTTTATGCCTTGTAATCATTTGATGTGTGGATTTCACACAATTTGGCTGATTTGCTGAAACAGTATCTTCTGACATTCTTTGAGATGATTGAGTAGATGACTTGAATATATTAGTTGCAGGAGCAGGAGTGTTATGTGTATTGAGAGAGGTGGTGTGAGTGTTGGGAGAATTTATGATATTGTTGTTGGTGTGTATGCAGGATGTAGGAAGTAGGACACCAGGTAGCTGTTGAGTTGGAGATGTATCGGGAAATTGGTTTGTTTGGATTATTTTGAATGGAAAATTGGTTTCATCAAAGATAACATGCCTAGATGTATAAGTTTTACACGTGATTGGATCATAGCATTTGTATCCTTTGGATAGAGATGAATAGCCAGTAAACACACAAGATATGGATTTTGGTTCAAGTTTGTGTCTCTTGTTTGGTGGCTGTAATGGGAAATAGAGACACCCAAATGTTTTTAGTATTGAGTAATCAGTTGTATGTTTTTATAAAGATTGCAATGGAGAAATATTATGTGTAACTTTTGATGGTAATCTGTTGATCAGAAATGATGCAGTAACAACTGCTTCAGGCCAAAAACTGAGAGGTAAGTGTGTTGAGTGTAATAGAGTTCTGGTGGTCTCAATCAAGTGTATGTGTTTCCTCTCAGCCACACCATTTTGTTCAGGTGTGTAAGGACATGAGGTCTGATGTTGTATGCCATGTTGAGTGAGAAAATCATTCATGTGTGAGTTCAAATATTCAGTTCCTCCGTCCAACCGCAGGCACTGAATTTTGTGTTGAAACTGATTTTCAATCAGGTTTTTGAATTTTATGAAGTGTTGTGTAACTTCAGATTTTTGTGTCATTGGAAATACCCATGTGAATTGAGAAAAATCATCTATGAACACAATGTAGTATTTAAATCCATGACTTGATACAACCGGGGAAGGTCCCCACACATCAGAATGAATTAATGCAAGAGGTCTAGATGCTTTAGTTTTAGACTTAGAGAAAGGAAGTTTATGAGTTTTAGAAAGAACACAATCATGACATAGCTCTTGAGAGGTAGATATTTGAAGATGTTTGTGACTATTTGAAATAAGCTGGAGTATATGATGTTGAGGATGTCCTAGCCTTTTATGCCACAGATGATGAGATTGTTGTCTTGCAATGAGAGCAGCTTTATTTGATACTGATACGGGATACAAGCCTTTAGAACTTGGTCCCTTGAGAAGAACTTTATGGGTCTGCAAGTACTTGATTACAAAGCCATGAGCATCAAATGATATTGAGATATTATTGTCTCTTGTGAGAGCAGATATTGATAACAAATTGTAAGAAATTTGTGGAATATGAAGTATTTGGGATAATCGAAGCTTACTGTTTGATGTTGGTATAGTACCAGATCCAGCGTGAGCTATGGGAATATTTCTTCCATCGCCAATTGTTATAGCATCTGTTACCATGTATGATCTCGGCTGATTCAAATTCTCCTATGAGTTTGTTAGATGAGATGAGGCTCCTGAGTCCAGATACTAGTCTGGACTGTTCTGTTCCATTGCCGTTGTCACGACCCAACCCGACCGGGACGGATCCCGCTCACATCGGGTCGTGGCCAAACTCAAACTGACTGAACTGATTCCAGGATCTGGCTTTGAAATTTGTTTCAGAACATTCTTCCAAACATTTACACACAGAAACAGACACACAGACACAGAGCTACTATAAACATCAAAATACAGTGGAACAGATCATCTATCTTTTTCTTCCTCAAAAAGAGAATCATATACAAATACAGCTCATGGCTTTCAAACAGAAAAAAAAAACAAAACAGAAAAGCCATGACTATACAAAAATCAAAAGTGCAAACATATAACAGATCAGACTCTGAACTCTTACTCCAAGACTTCCTTCCCTTTCCCAGAACCTGAAAACCACGCAGAAAACAAAGATGATCTACAACATCTCAGCAAGACATCAAACCCCCAATCAAAATTCTAAGAATCCACATCAAACACATCAGACAAAAATCCGTACAGAAATCAGATCAACAGAATCATATATCAAATCAGAAAAGAATCATACAGATCAGATCAAATCAGAACAGAACAAAATCGTATCAGAATCATACATCATATCAAACGTACGGAAATCAGAAATCATATCAATTCAGAACATATCAAAAATCAGAACAGATTCCCTGACACAGACAGAATCTCAATGGATTCTGGCCCCTTATACCTCCCTTCCCAGACACTAACAGAATCTCTCGGATTCTGTCCCCTTATGCCTCCCTTTGTGCTCATGGCACCAGAACAGATGTGCTTATAGCACCAAAATAGAACTTATCATCGAATCCGGAACAGAACTTATTTTCAGATTTCATAGCTCATTTCAGATTTCCTTGATACAGAGAGGATCTCATAGGATCCTGACCCCTTATAACTCCCTTTTCATAGCACACAATCATATCATGTCATTTCAAAACAAATCCAGACAATTTTAGAATTCGTACAAAAATCCGGCAGCATAACGGCAGTATACGGAATATACACAAAAATTCCTAATTTCACAAATTACCAAATTAGCACAGAATATTTACAACAACATTGCAAGACTTTTATTCAACTGCCCAGACAAATTTAGACTTCATCAGAAATTACAGTCAAAATAAAACACCGCCGAATCAAAACTATCCGGTCAAAATTCTCCAGAAAATAATTAAAACGTGCGCACTCGGCACATCAGAAACATATCAAAAGTTACGTGGTAAAAACTGAACCAATCTGAAAATACAGACGAAATTCGCTAACAAAAACGAAATCCGGACAGAATAATCGTTCAAACTTCACCGTTCTGAAAATTGAGAAAGGCGGAATGTGCCTTACCTTGCGTACACCACTTTCTTGAACTATCTCGACGGACGAAAATGGACCGGCGTTGCCCAAAAATCCACTTTTCCTCTTTTGCCCTTGACTTTCTCTCTCCTCAAAGATATTTTTATAAAATCTGGTTTTCACTCTCTTCAAAATGGCAGATTTCCCTTAAATCCTCTTGAGATCTGCCCGGCCGATCGCACGATCGTTCAGGACGATCTAAACAAAATTACATCATCTTGGGACGATTTCTCAGGACGATAATTAATTTTCTTGGACGATAAAAATTCCTATTCTCTGACTTTTGAAATGCTCTAATCGTCCCGGAACGATCCTCAATCGGCCCGGACGATCCTTACAAGAAAATCTTCCTGTAGCTTCTGAACACATCCTAGAGCAAAATTTCAACTGATCGTTCCGGGACGATCCACGATCGGCCCGGACGATAGGAGCAAAACTGATGTTACAATCTCCCCAACTTCAAAAAAAATGTCGTCCTCGACATTATCCAATCAAAACTCAGTCAAAAAAATACGGATACGACTTCCTCATGTTTGATTCCTTCTCCCAAGTCCCTTCTCTTGCAGTTTGGTGCTTCTGCTGCACCTTAACCATCGAAATCTATTTACTTCTCAACTTACAAACATCGTACGCTAGAATCAACTTGGGTTCTTCTTTATAGCTTAGATTCTCCTGAATCTCAACCTCATCAGCAGATACTTTCTTTCCAGAGTCAGATATCCACTTTCTCAAAGTAGATACGTGGAACACATTATGAACATCGAACATCTGATCAGATAACGACAGCCGATAAGCAGATTTACCAATCCTTTCAAGGATTTCAAAAGGTCCAACATACCTTGGGCTGAGCTTACTTACTCTGTCAAATCTGCTCACACCCTTCATCGGATTGACGTTTACATACACAAAGTCACCAACTTGAAATTCAACAAATCTGTGCTTCTGATTGTAATATTTCTGCTGTCGATCTTGTGCAGCTTTCAACCTTTCTTTAATCAAATTGACTTTCTTAACAGTTTCATCTACAAAAGTGGCACCCATCTCCTATCTATCTCCAACCTCAGTCAGAGTCAAAGGAGTTCTACACTTCCGGCCATACAGAGCTTCATAAGGTGCCATATCAATACTGGACTGAAAACTGTTATTGTAAGCAACTCTATAAGAGGAATATGATCTTCCCAGCTTCCTCCAAAATCTAAAACACATAGCCTCAGCAGATCTTCCAGTACCTGAATAGTCCTTTAAGACTGTCTATCAGTCTGTGAATGAAAAGCTGTACTGAAATGTAACTTCTTACCTAAACCTTGCTGAATGCCCTTCCAAAGTCTGGAAGTAAACCGTCCATCTCAATCAGAAACAATCACCTTAGGCACACCATGTAATCTGACAATCTCTTTCATATATACCTGTGCCAATCGATCCACCGGATCGGTCTACCTGATCGGAAGAAAATGAGCAGATTTTGTCAATCGATCCACAATCACCTAAATGGCATCGTGCCCTTGCCTTGATCGAGGAAAACCCATAGCAAAATCCATCGTTACCTCCTCCCACTTCCACTCAGGGACAGGCAAGGACTGCAAAAGTCCTCCTGGTCGCTGATGCTCTGCCTTCACCAACTAACAGGCCTCACATTTAGCAAAAAAATCTGCTACATCCTTTTTCATTCCCGGACACCAGAACAAACTTTTCATATCTCCATACATCTTGCCACTTCCCGGATGAACAGTGTAGCTTGAATAATGAGATTCATATAGAATCTCTTTCCTCAGATCTCCAAATACAGGAATCCACAACCTGTTCTTACAGAAAATAGTACCCGAATCAGAAATTCGGAGTTCAGGCTTCTTACCAGATTCTATCTGAGCAGTCAACATCGAATAATCAGAATCTAACTTCTGGGCTTCCTGAATCCTGTCTTCCAAGGAAGACTGAATGCTCAACTGAGTCAAAACTCCAGAATCCATACTACTGGAGGAAATCACCTTCAACTGTAAACGTTCCATATCACAAATCAGAAATTCATCAGAAGTGAGCTGAATGCCTGATAATCCAGAAGATTTCCTGCTCAGAGCATTTGCTACCACATTAGCCTTACCAGGCTGATACTGAATCGTCAGATCGTAGTCCTTGATCAACTCAAGCCACCTTCTTTGCCTCAGATTTAGATCATTCTGAGTGAAAATGTATTTCAAACTCTTGTGATCCGTGAAGATCTCACATCTGACGCCATACAAATAGTGACGCCAAATCTTTAAAGCAAAAACAACTACAGCTAACTCCAAATCATGTGTCGGGTAATTCTTCTCATGTAGTTTTAATTGTCTTGAAGCATAAGCAATTACCCTACCATGCTAATGCAACACACATCCCAAACCTTTCAGTGAAGCATCACTGAACACTTGAAATCCTTCCGTACCTGACAGTAGTGCTAACACTGGAGCTGAAGTCAGACAATCCTTCAATCTCTGAAAACTAGCCTCACACTCCGGTGTCCAAATAAAAGCTACTGACTTCTGAGTCAGTCTCGTCAGAGGCGTAGCAATCTGAGAAAAGCCTTTCACAAACTTTCTGTAGTATCCAGCCATGCCTAAGAAACTACGTACCTCAAATACCGTAGTAGGCCTTGGCCAATTTGCAACAGCCTAAATTTTCTGGGGATCAACAGAAATACCTTCACCGCTAATCACATGCCCTAGAAATGAAATGTTCTTCAGCCAGAATTCACACTTGGAGAACTTAGCATACAACTGATGCCGTCTCAGAGTCTCCAACACAATGCTCAAATGTCTGGCATGATCATCCTCAGAAGCATAATACACCATAATATCGTCGATAAAGACGATAACAAACTGATCCAGATATTCCCTGAACACTCTGTTCATCAGATCCATAAAAATAGCAGGTGCATTGGTTACCCCAAAAGGCATAACTAAGAACTCGTAGTGTATGTACCGAGTATTGAAAGTTGTCTTCAACACATCAGCTTCCTTCACCTTCACTTGATAATATCCAGATCTCAAATCAATCTTCGAAAACACAGAAGAACCAGAAAGCTGGTCAAACAAGTCATCAATCTGTGGTAAGGGATACTTGTTCTTGAACGTGACTTTATTCAAATCTCTGTAGTCAACACACATACGGAGTGTTCCGTCCTTCTTCTTCACAAAAAAAATAGGTGCTCCCCAAGGAGAAACACTAGGACGAACAAATTCTTTATCCACCAACTCCTGAAGCTGAACTTTCAACTCAGAAAGTTCTTTCGGTGCCATCCTGTACGAAGCTTTTGATATCAGAGCTGTACCCGGAAAAATATCAATAGAGAACTCCACATCTCTATCCGGAGGTAAACCAACTAACTCCTCAAGAAATACATCTGCAAACTCTGCAAACTCTCGTACCACTGGGATATCAGAAACAGAACTCACTTCCAGGTTCATATCCCGTACCGAAGCCAAAAATACCGGACAACCCTTCTTCCACATTCTTCTCACTTCCAATACAGAAATCAGACAAGAGAGAACACCTCGTAAGCCTTGGAATACATATCTCTCTCCTGACATAAGCAAGCTCACTTGCTTCTTCAAACAGTCAATCTGAGCCTCATACAGACTCAGCCAATCCATGCCCAAAATCACATCGTACGAAGAAATCGGCAATAAAATCAAACTCAATTTCCACTTCTTGCCAGCAATATCAATCTCACAAAAACAAAACTTCCGAGCAATCAAATTACTTCCAGTCGACAAAATCACAGAAAAAAAAACCGGTAGCAAAATCGAATCCAGATGCAAAGCATCAAAACAATGCTCAGAAAGAAACGAGTGACTGGCTCCAAAATAAATAAAAAACACGACAGGGCTGATCAAAAATATAAATTATACCTGTCACTACATCCGGAGTATCTCGAGCCTCCTACTGACTCACACTGTACACTCGTGGCTGAACTGGAGTTGGAGCTGAAGCTATAGAACTACTAGGCTCCCTCTGACTAACAGTAGGTGGTCTCCATGGCACAGAACTTGAACCACCACCTCTACCAGAAAATCCCTCAGTCATAGGACGTGGAGGAACAATCCTTGGTCTTCTTACTAAATCGGAAGGTCTAACAAAGCTCTCGGATCGGAATTCAGATCGTTGATCAAATTCAGACATAGACACTCTGCAATCCGATATCCTGGCTGACCATATCTGAAACACTGACCAGTCATCCTGTAGCACTGGCCAAAATGTCATCGTTCATAACTCTGGCACACAGGTGCCCCACTAACAGATCCAGAGCTGGTCGTACTGGTCGTAGTAGTACCAGAAAATCCTGACTGTCCACTCCTTCTGGAGTCTCCAGAACCAGAAACAAATCTCCTCTTGCCAGAGGAACTACTGCTCGAATCACCCCCAAACCTCTTCCTACTTGCAGTCCACCGCTGCTGAGTAGCCATCAGATCATTCTCTATCAGACGAGCTCTCTCCACAAGCTCAGAAAAATTAGAAATATGAAATGGTACCAGGGGCTGTCTCAGACTATCTCGTAGTCCCCTCAGAAATCGATAGCACTTCTCAGTAGAAGTACTCACCAGCTGCGGAGCATATCGGGCTAAGGCAGTAAATTCTGCCTTGTACTGCATCACCGTCCTGCTCCCTTGAACCAGCCTCAGAAAACTCTCCTGCATCTGATGTCGTGCAAAAGGGGGAACAACCCAAGATCGGAATACCTCAGAAAATTCTTCCCAATAAATCATAGTGTTCAATCTTCCCTGAAACTTTGCTTCCTGCTGGCCTACCCACCAGTGCTCTGCTTCCCCATCTAACAGAAAAACTGCCAAAGTACTTTTCTGTCTGACGGATACTGCATGCCGTCAAAAGTCTGCTCTAACATCCTCAGCCACTCCTCAGCTGCTCTGGGCTCAACAGCATCCTCAAACCTTGGTGGTTTCAATCTTAGAAACATCTAAAGATGTCTATCAATATCCTCAGATCGAACAGTAGAGGCTCTACTGTGAGTCTCGCTCATCATCTGAGCAACCAATGTAGCAAATAGAGAAAGTGTATCTGTACCAACCACTGGGGCTGTACTACCCACTGGTGCTGCCTGACTGGCACTCTGACCGTCTGTCATATCGGGGTCTGGCAGTTCCATTCAGAAAATCCAGAAAATCCAAAAAATTCAGAAAACTAAGCACAAAAACAATACAATAAAAATCCGAACAAACCAAAACTACCCTAGACAGACTCATATCACTTCCTATAGCTCTGTCTTACAATCATACAATCCAAATTCCAAAACCATTGCTCTGATACAACTAAAGCTTGTCACGACCCAACCCGACCGGGACGGATCCCGCTCGCATCGGGTCGTGGCCAAACTCAAACTGACTGAACTGATTCCAGGATCTGGCTTTGTAATTTGTTTCAGAACTTTATTCCAAACATTTACACACAGAAACAGACACACAGACACAGAGCTACTATAAACATCAAAATATAGTGGAATAGATCATTTATCTTTTTCTTCCTCAAAAAGAGAATCATATACAAATACAGCTCATGGCTTTCAGACAGAAAGAAAAATAGAACAGAAAAGCCATGACTGTATAAAAATCAAAAGTGCAAACCTATAACAGATCAGACTCTGAACTCTTACTCCAAGACTTCCTTCCCTTTCCCAGAACCTGAAAACCATGCAAAAAACAAGGATGAGCTACAACAGCTCAGCAAGATATCAAACCCCCAATCAAAATTCTCAGAATCCACATCAAACACATCAGACAAAAATCCGTACAGAAATCAGATCAACAGAATAATATATCGAATCAGAACAGAGTCATACAGATCAGATCAAATCAGAACAGAACAGAATCGTATCAGAATCATACATCATATCAAACGTATGGAAATCAGAAATCATATCAATTCAGAACATATCAAAAATCAGAATAGATTCCCTGACACAGACAGAATCTCAACGGATTCTGGCCCCTTATACCTCCCTTCCCAGATACTGACAAAATCTCTCGGATTCTGGCCCCTTATGCCTCTCTTTATGCTAATGGCACCAGAACAGATTTGCTTATAGCACCAGAACAGAACTTATCATCGGATCCGGAACAGAACTTGTCTTCAGATTTCAGAGCTCATTTCAGATTTCCCTGACACAGACAGGATCTCACAGGATCCTGACCCCTTATAACTCCCTTTTCATAGCACCCAATCATATCATGTCATTTCAGAACAAATCTGGACATTTTCAGAATTCGTACAAAAATCAGGCAGCATAACGGCAGTATACAGAATTTATACAAAAATTCCTAATTTCACAAATTACCAAATTAGCACATAATATTCACAACAACATTGCAAGACTTTTATTCTACTGCCTAGACAAATTCAGACTTCATCAGAAATTACAGTCAAAATAAAATACCACCGAATCAAAACTATCCGGTCAAAATTCTCCATAAAATAATCAAAACGTGCGCACTCAGCACCTCAGAAACATATCAAAAGTTGCGCGGTAAAAACTGAACCAATCAGAAAAATCCGGACAGAATAATCATTCAAACTTCACCGTTCTGAAAATTGAGAAAGGCATAATGTGCCTTACCTTGCGTGCACCACTTTTTTGAACTGTCTCGACGGACAAAAATGGACCGGCGTTGCCCAAAAATCCACTTTTCCTCTTTTGCCCTCGACTTTCTCTCTCCTCAAAGTTATTTTTATAAAATCTGATTTTTCTCTCTCTTCTAAATAGCTGATTTCCCTTAAATTCTCTTGAGATCGGCCCGGCCAATCGCACGATCGTCCAGGATGATCTGAACAAAATTACATCGTCTTGGGATGATTTCTCAGGACGATAATTAATTTCCTTGGATGATAAAAACCCCTATTCTCTGACTTTTGAAATGCTCTGATCGTCCCGGGACGATCCCCAATCAGCCCGGACAATCCTTACAAGAAAATCTTCCTATAGCTTCTAAACACATCCTGGAGCAAAATTTCAACTGATCGTCCCGGGACGATCCACGATCAGCCCGGACGATAGGAGCAAAACTGATGTTACAGCCGTCACCATTGCTTTTTGAGTTGTTTGTTGTTTCACATCCTGAGATTGAGAATTATAATATGGATTCATTCTATGCCAGCATTATGTTGCAGTATGTCCTCTTTTGTTACATATTTGACATGTGGGAAGATTAGTAGACCCTGTTCTTGGACTGGATTGTGTCCATCTTCCTCTGCCACGGCGGCCTTTTCCTTTGTATGAATACAGTGCTGTTGCAGTTTCAGTTAGTGACAGATTACTCAATGCTTCTTTTTGAGTATGAATTTCTTCACTTAGTAGAAGTGAATATAAGCCATCAAGACTTATAGGATGTAACATTGTTCTGATTGACGTTTTAAACGCCTGGTATGCAGGTGGAAGACTGTTGATCGTGTACATAAGAATATCCTCGTCTTCTATGGTGGATCCTGCCGCTGTTATTTGATCAACAATAGTCTTAATCTCTGTAAGGTATTGTGTCATTGTTTGTGTTTTCATCTTTAAGTTGTGCATCTTGTTTTTAAGATGTATTACCCGAGACCTGTTTGTTGATTGCAATCTTCTTTCTATGACACTCCAGATTTCTGAAGATGATTCTAGATTGATCACGTATGGTAAGATTGATGCTGATATTTTGGAACATATTGCTGCTGCAAGATTTTGATCAATCAAGATCCATTCAGCTTTTCTTGATTTTGCTCCGATCCTTCCTTCTTTTCCCTGCATATCTATTTCTGACAGACATACACTTGGAAGAAGAAACTGTAGAAATTCATTTGCCTTGAGTAATTTAACAATCTGTGACTTCCAGATTGCATAATTCTCACTTGTTAGTTGAGTTGGAACCATATTTCGAATATTGGAGATCACGAATTTGAGTGAAGCAGGAATTGTAGAATCTTCATTCATTGCTTCTGTTGATTCTCTGATCTGAGATGAACCCGAAGATTGCGCCATTGCTTGCATTGCTCTGATACCATAAAGAAGTATTCATAACATTCTTGTATATTTTTCACACCATGTAAGATTACAGATCAAGTATTTATAGACATTCTATAAAATTCTCTAGAATACAAGAAGTGTACTAACAGAGACTTGCTGTAACCGTTTGCTGAGCTGTCCGTTGCAGCTGTTTGCAATGAGTTGCTGTCCGCCGACATTTCAGTTACTATCTTCAATAATAATAATAATAATAAATTACTATTATTTTGATTAAATTTAAAGAAAGATCAATGTCAAAATAAAATTAATGTTTACCTCGTATGAGATCTCTGTCAAAATCCCTTAACCTCGCTGAACTTTGGGGTGGCTTCTACCATAAATCCTGCGACATGGCTTGCCTCAATCATCTGCCACTATTTACCGTTAAGATATAGCAAGAAATGAAGCTTTTGTTTTGTTTGTATTCCTTCCCTCTCTTCTACAAGCTGAGCTTCCCTTTCAATTTCAATATCCCTGTCGAGCACTGTAAAACACTACAAATGTTGACCCCGCTTGCTCCAGCTTCGACTAGATCTGTGTCCTTCTTTCCTCCCTCTTCTTCCCATCCAACCTCACTTACAATCCCTTCGGCCCCTCACACATATCACATTCCTCCCATCTGCTGAACTCCACAGGTTTCCGATCCAGGCCGATTCGTAAGTTACAGTCCCCCAGTTGATCCGTATGATTCCACACCAAACACCAGTTCACGCCTCCTATTCCTAACCCCTTGCATCCATCTACTTCACCCCGACTCGACACCAACGCCTCCAACACCTCACGCGAGAACAACCTACTAAAACTTGCAAACCCAACTCCCTTCACTGTTCTATGCACTCAACCCTAGCACAAGCAGCTTAACAACCTCCGCGCCCTACCTTCCTTAAACAGCAATCGATCACAAGCTGCACCTCACCCTTCAATTTCACAAGCCCGTCGACATCCAATCCCTACGCCATAGCCATTTGTTTCACCCCTGGTCCCTCTGAACTTATCGAACCCATAGAATTCGCCAAAACCCTCCATTCCAAACCAGCGGCTACTTGTGACCCCTCAACCGTCCAATCTTCCCCCTCCATAACTTGCAGTCGAACATACACCAACTCATCCATACCCTTCAGAGCTCCAGAGCCTAGCTTCCTTATTCTCAGAAACTGCAACCAAAATCCTCTAACTTCTCCGCCCAATCATCTTCACTTCCTTACTTTATTTTACACTCAACTCAAAAGGCAGTGAGTTAACTGGTAATAATAATGATAATAGTTAACTTTTATTTTAATTATTTTATTTAATGGTTATTGTAATTACTATTCTGTGGGCTCCGAAAATTCGGCCCTGACCTCCGCTCGCTCTTCTTTATTCGGCGAGGGAGTTTTAACAAACTAAGTTCCGAGGTAAATTTTGGAAGGCAGATGGGTTTGTAGATAAGACACTACCTAGAGATTTCGCCCTCATTTTGTGAGGACTTTATGATCAGAGTTCTGGTTTCTTATAGGCGCAAGCCCCTATAGTTAATAACCCCTCTCAATCATGAGAGAGAAATTTCGATTAAGGCTAGTCATCAATCAGATTTGTATAGAAATACGTGTTATCTGGCATATAGTAGCAGCATAGGATTAGGATTTGGAGATTTGAAATTTGAATGTTTGAAATCTTGGAAATTTGGAAAGTTTGGAGATTTGATATTTAAAAAATGAAATTTCACCATCTTGCACTTAAAGCGGATGGTGGGGGAATGAATGATAGACCCGATCAAGATCCCATGGTTCTGTCATCCCGGGCCATCGTGGTCCTTGGTCTACTTAGTCAGAGGAGGTAGTCGACCCAAACTGACAGAAGGATCCTTGTCGGCAGCCATGGGTTGCTTCGTCCAAGGAGACCTTGTAGACCTGGGTTAGATGTTTGTCTAAGGGGACAAATTTGAATCCACCTTAGCTAACAGAGGGCTTTGAGCCCTATCGATCATATCCTATTGATTCATATCTCAAGGATTTAACGTCATTAAGGAGCATATTGGCTCTGGCCATAACCGCTATCTATGGTGCCATTTGGCGGTAAAACCACTCGGTTCAGAGGGCTCCGGGTCATAACCGTTTACCTGCAGTGCCATTTTGCGGTGAAACTGTCGGTTAGATGACACGTACCACGTCCTTACTAGCAAGAGATTGTTGAGAATGGATCCTAGTGATATTTTTGACTAGGCATTTCGCTCTTTATGAGCTAGAGTTTATTTGAATTTGTCCGCCTCAGCAAACTGTTGTGGAGGGCGAATGGATTTTTCTTTAACTGCGTTGATGGATTTATTTCAATTTTAAATATTTTTTGGATTTTGGAATTTATGAGTTTTTGGATTTTCGTGGGTATTTGGGTAGAGCTTTGGATTTTGATAGGCATTTGGATATTTGGGAGACATTTGAAAATGTTTGTGAACCCCTTCAGTTGAGATCTGCATTCAACACGGCCATCATCGGGGTGTTTGGGGTCATTTCTATTTGTAGCTTGAACCTTGTCAACTTAGTCAAGCTATTGACTGAGGATCGGGTTTTGTAGGCTTCGTGCCTTTATTAGTGAATTCATATTGTTATAGGCGTTGAAGGCCTAATATGAATGTTTTAAGACAAATATAATAGTCACCACAACCGTATATTTATGTGTTGGTTCAAACCCTGTCGACTTTTATTGACTCGTATAGAAGGATCAGTTCCGAACCTGAATTCACTTGTCAACCCACGCAGCATCCCTAGGTGTCACGTGTGTACCAATAACATGCTCACCGGGGCCCATGCGGGTTTTATAATTATTTTACCCCTTTTAGTGTACCTATGTGTATACAATTTATAGTGCACGTGCAGGGGTATTTTGAAATAATTGTAAACGCCTTTTGTCTGCTTGTACGAGTGTTGCAGATCTGGTGGCGTTGCGTAGCAGCTTCTGAATAGAACTGTTCGCTGCTTCGTACAGGTAGAATGTCGTGCACTATTTATTGATTTTTGTAGGCGGGTCATAGTGTACTAACTAATCTCCTGCCTTAGGTCGTAATAGATTGCACTTGTCGTATTCTTCATGTATTTTGTTGTGGTATTTGATCTCGTATAGTATATCCGCTACTGCTATAAGTGGGCAGGTAGATGTACTCCATATATTGAAATTGACTTCAGGATACTGCACTTACTGAAGTCTTTCTATATCTACCCATAGATGGCATGTAATACATACATATGTATTCATAGAGAGATTGTATGTATTGCAGATCATTTATTCTTGCTTGCATGCAGATCAATGTCCTTGTTTGTATATTGATGTAGATTACTTGAGTGTTATAAAATAATTATTTCATCTACTAAGTCCCCTTTACACTCACTTTGCATTTTGATTAGCTTGAAGATCTATCAAAATTCCTTGAGAACTCTGTTATTGATTGATTGTAAGCATACTGCTAACATTTCAATTTGATCTTTATTTACACAAAAATTATTGTATTTGTTGCAATTCTTCTAGTATTGCTTGTAGGTAGTATGCATTGCAATTACATAAACTTATGTCATTATGCCACAAGCATTAAAACCTGCTACATTTACTACAAGTTGAGTTCTTTTATCCAAGGAGAATTGTTGTATCTCCTTGCCACTTTCATTGTCTTTGAAGAGAGCTTGTAGCTTTCTTCTTTTGCAAATGAATTACTTCTTGGATCTTATTCATCAAAAACTCCATATTCTTTATATGTCCTTCACATATTTATGAATGTGCCACATTCTCAACTATCTTCATTCACTCATGAGCATAACTGAAGTGCATCATTCATATTCATGTTGATTCCTCTTTATGAGTAATGTGAAGGAATTCCAATTGCAATATATATATATATATATATATATATATATATATATATTATAATTATTTGAATTCTTTAAAATCATCATTTGATATTTATATGATTACAAATCATTAACTTTAAAGCTCAAAAATTTTGTTATCCATTTGGATTCAACTTTCCATGCATTTTGTTCAAACTCAAGCTTAGTTTGTTTGAGTTCAATTTGAGTCTTTTTTGTGGTTCAAATCAAGTCCTCAATGCATGTTCAAAAAGTCCACCAATTTGGTATGCAAACTCAATTAATGTCCAAATTTAGCTCCAATTAAGTCTTCATTTTAATTTTACTTTAATTAAGTTCAAAATTAATCACTTAAATTTTGTCAACAAGTTCAAGTCTGAGTTCAAGTCCCAATCTGAGCTCAAGTTCAATTCAGGATTAAGATGAGCCTCTTCCCTTCATTCGAGTCCCCTGTAGTCATTGCAAATGCAAATTAATGTCTAAATTGTTCAAATAAAGATTTGAGTTTGAGTTCACTTAAGTCCAAATAAAGCATTATGTTCACCCGAAATTTCGGCAGCCTCCGGGCGTCTCCCCCGTTTAGGGGCAAACTACAAGAAACTGGGCCTTTCCCACCACGCTAAGAAAAGCGTGCATGGTAGATGCCCTCTTTCGAGGACACCGCGGCCGTGTATTTTTTTGATCCCCCACCACGCTAAGAAAAGCGTGCATGGGTATTTTTTGTAAAAAAAGTATTTTTTATTTTTGAAAATATTTTGCAAGAAAAGCAGTTATTTCCCCCCAAGCGGGTACTTATGAGTATCCCTCCTTCGTCGTACGCGTCGCACCGGGTTCCCATCCCACCACGCTAAGAAAAGCGTGCATAGGCAGTTTTCTGGTGCGCTACGAACTTCGAAGAAGAGATTTGGAACCGAGGATCGCTCGCCTACCTTATCGTGGGTGTCGCGCCGGTTGCCCCTCCCATCATGCTAAGAAAAGCGTGCATAGGTAGACCACTGACTCGACACGCATGCCGAGGTAAGAGAGCAAACAAGGGTTCAAAAATCGAGACAAAAAAATTTCTTTTCTTTCTCCTTTTTTTCTTTCTTTTTTTTTTTGGAGAAATCTCTCTCTTTTTTTTTGCATCTTCTCTTTCTTTTTCCTTTTTTTTGTACATATCTCTTTTTTTTTTAATAATAGAAATAATAATAAAAAAACACTAATATTAATATTAATACTAATAATTATATTAGTATTAATATTAATATCAATAACTAACAGCAATAGTTATTAGTAATAACTAATAATAATGATAACAATAGATGAATGGATTTGAGAAAAGAAATTCTCTGTTGAATAAGCAGATCCAATGCTTGCTTGGAGTCCCCAAAGACTGGATGGTTCTCATCAATCTCGCTAATGCCCATCCACCCTAAATGATGTCATAGATGTTCTTTAGGGATTTTTTTTTTCTTTAGCAAGATGAACGACGCTGATCACTGATCAAGGTTGGCTGCAGCTATAGAGGTTGATCTTCAAAGTTCCTGAATAATACATTAATTAGCAAACCCAACTCATTTTCTATGAATGCTTTTGCATTTTTAAGAGAATGTCGGCATCTTATCTTGCAACTGGTCAAGCTCATGAACAAAATCCTTAGGGAACAAATCAGATCTTATTGGAAAATAATTGGCCAAGCTTGATAAAAGTTGGTCTAAGTTTCAAAACTCTCTCTCTGCACCATGAAGTTGTTCTCTTTTCTTGGTATACAAGAGCTGATTTTTATTCGGCCGTTCCTTTCAACTCTTCCAACTCCTCATAGTACCCCCTTTTTTTTAGCTTATCAGAACTAGAAATTTGCTCAAGAAGGGCAGCAAGTTCTTTTGGGTTCTTTGATGCAATGGATCCTACATCATCCTGGAATAAAAGAAAATTCATGGCCTTCAAAAGAATACCCATAGATTTGAACCTTGAGTTGTAGTCATCCCACGTCACAACCTTTCGATCAATCCTACATTCGCTGCTGCCAGCACCAGTGATGATTCTCATGAACAGAAGACAACAGCTTTGTAGTTTTGTATGTAAGGTATGGGAGGCTTGAGAGTTCTGCCCTGGTATATGTACAGCTCATGGTCCTGCTGCTGTGAGAGGCGAGATTCAACGAGAGGTCAACTTCAGCTTCAGTGAGAAATGAGTCCAAGCAGCAACAGTGAAATCAACTGAGTTTGGACGGACGACTGGAAGGCACGGCTCTGAGTAGTTTGGACAGAGCAGGTGGAGTGTGAGACTTGGAGTTGTGGAGTTAAAAAGGACGGGAAGGAGAGACGGTGAGAGTGGCAGAGAGGAAGAGGTAGCTTTCTTGGTTTGCTGTCGGAGCTGGAGGGGAAGAGCCGGCCGTTAGCTTGGCAGAGAGTAGGGTCTTCACGTGGAGGAACAGAGTTCTATGGGTGAAGGGTAGATTTAAGAGGTGGAGGCTTTTGTGAGAGCTCTGCGTAAGAAAAATAAGAAGAAGCCCTTGAACGAATGAGCTCCTCCTCTTTTTTTTTCTTTGTTTTAAGAGATTTAATTCATTACTTGAGGTAAGATTAGCATCCGAGGTCTTCACTCAACGGGATTTACGGGATTGGGCAGAGATTTTTGACACAAACGAGGTAAGGTATTAATGTGATTTCGATTTTTGCTTTGACTTGCCATTTTCATGTAAAATCATAAGCCACATTTAATAATGACTTGCTATAATTGGTATTCACATCAATTGAAAATGTCAGCAATGCATTAATTACTGAAAAATCACCTCATTTTGTATGAAGCTCCTCAATTTACGTGCTGATTGCCTCGTTTTACTTGCCAATTTTGTCGAACATGAAAATTAGACAAATGGGTAGTTCATTTAGGGTATTAATGATTTTTTGATCGTAATGGTGTAGTACGTTTTGCGATCGGACGTTGTTTGGGTGACGACGAGGCCTAATTTCCATCAAAATGCGAGCTTTTGCATTCTATTCGAATCGCTTCAAAATTTGTGACACCACCTTAAACGATCCAAGTTGATCACATAAAATGTATATTCCTAACGTCGATGACGTTCTGGACGTAATGATGCTATCCGTTTATTGATCGGACGTCGTGTCGTCTCCGACGAGACTAATTTTTTTCATAGTGCATGCCTTCGCATTAAATTTGGATCACCTTTGAAATTTACGACACCACCTCAAATGATCTATTTTGATCGAATAAAATATAGATTCTTAATGGAGACGATGTTCCGGATGCAATGGCGTTGTCCGTTTGTCGATCGGATATTGTCCGAGCATCTTCGAGGCCTTGTTTCCATCATAACGCTGTCCTTTATATCATATTTGCATTGATTAAAAATTCACCACCATCTCGGATGATTCAAATTTATTAAATAAAATGTATATCCTGAATGTCAACGACGTTTCGAACACCATGGCGATGTCCGTTTGTCGATCAGACTTTGTTTGAGTATCGTCGAGGCCTCGTTTTTCTCGTAGCGCATGCCTTTGGATCATATACGGATCTCCCCTTTGAAATTTACGATGCTACCTTAAATTATCCAATTTTATCAAATAAAATATAGACTCTTAATTTCAACGATGTTTCGGACGCAATGGCGCTGTCCGTTTGTCTATCGGACTTCATTTGGGCACCGTCGAGGCCTCGTTTTCCTCGTAGCACATGCCTTCACATCATATTTCAATCACCTTTGAAATTTACGACGCTACGTTAAATGATCCAATTTGATCAAATAAAATGTAGACTCTTAATGCCGACGATGTTCCGGACGCAATGGCGCTCTCGTTTGTCGATCGGATGTCGTCCGAGCATCTTCTAGGCCTCGTTTCCATCGTAACGCATGCCTTTATATCATATTTGCATCACCTAAAAATTCACCACCATCTCAGATGATCCAAATTTAACAAATAAAATATATTTTCTGAATGTAGACGATGTTCCGGACGCAATGGAGCTGTCCGTTTATCGATCGGACGTCATCCGTGCGTCTTCAAGGCCTGATTTCCTTGAAATACGTGTTGTCTCAAAATTCATATCACTCATTAGGATGATCCAACTTGAACAAGTAAAATACAGTTTTTGAGTATTTGTAATGTTCTAAACACAATGACGAAGTTCGTTTGTTGATCTAACATCCTTTGATCAGCCTCGCGCTTTAATTTTGGGTGTCGGTCGTCCCTTTTGACCAATCTTATCCGATTCAATTGCGAGGGGCATTGACCCAGCAGAGTTTGATGTCTTGATCGTAACGATGTCGTCCGTTTAGCATTCGGAGGTCATTTGACCCTTTAAGTGACATGTGGCGCTAAGGCGCGTAATATTTTATTCTCCAAATGGGGTCTTTTATCGTGTGGTTTGAGGTATAGGGGTCAACAAATGCCCCCCAACAAATGTGGTACGCGCCCAGAGCGAATCACGTTCGTTCTATGATGATTGACCCTGTGGATCTTCAGATATTTATTCTGGATGTTACACCAAGGGTTCTCATTAGCGGATCTCCAAGATTTTGATTAGATGTCACATTGATTTTTTTTATTTAGTGGATCTCCAAAGTTTGCTTGGATGTCACACTATGGTTTTCATTTAGTGGATCTCCAAAAATTTTAATTGGATATCACACTAAGATGTTCATTTAGTGGATTTCCAAAAATTTATTTGGATGTCACACTAATTTTCTTTCTCCACTACTCTTTTAGACATGTCCATAGAAGGTTGATATCTTGTCTTTGTAGATTAATTCTAGTGGATATTTTCTGCTCAAGATTCTTCTATTATCTGGTTGTATTTTGATGAAATTTTAAATATTTATTTGGGGATCTCGGCATGCAGAGCGATGTCGACCCAAATAAATATTTAAAATGCCCCCAGCCTTTAGGGACATTTTTAGATGTCATCCAGGGTGCTCCTTCTGCGGCCTTGGCCTGAGTCCTAAGATTTTGATCCTTCTGTCCTATGCTTTATGCTGTGGACTTGGTGAAGGGTTATCTAATTTGTCTTTGGTGACTTGTCAGAAAATTTGTACGCCTTCTTCCCTTTGCTTCTAGCTTTGGCGGGCTTGATGAAGGGGTAGATGCCGGTGACCTAAACCCTTAGGTTTGTACTAGGTCGGTGGCGAAGAATCATCGGTCTTAAGCTTTGTGAAAAGGACTTGTTGATGGCAGAATCCACTTAATTCAGCCTTGGGCTTTGTGTGAACTGTGGGATAATTTTCTTCGGTCCTTTGCTTTGTGCTTTAGCGGACTTGTTGAAGAAAAAAAAATCCTTCGATCCTCGCTTTGTGCTTTACGGATTTGTTGAAGGATTTGCAGGTTCTGGATTCAGATGATAGTACCGAACGTAGGTAGTATCTTGATCCTTAACCACTTTAGAATACTTTAATCTGAATCACTTGAGTTCATCAGATCGGGAGAGCTAGAATTTGATAGCCCTTTGTCCACTGGTTGCTGAGATGGGGGTTCCTCTACTACGGCCTTTCTTATGGCTTGTTGAGTAGATGGAGCTGCCAGCGATCCGGCCATATTTGGGCTTGTTAAATCCGACCTTTTACACCCATTCAGGCTTCAGACTTGAGCTATGAGAATTGCGCTTCCCAATGCTGATTTTACTGAAGTTGACAGATTCGGAGTCATCCTTCGTAGTTGTAGATTTTGGATCCTACGAACATTCAGTGGTTGTTTGAGACTCATTATCCCACTGGAACTTTGATTCTCCAGTCATTTAGGAGAATTTTATAGACTACGATCACTTGAACTAGTCGAGTCAAATTTGCCTTCGTACTTCCTACAGTCCCTACTAACGGGTTGACGAAGTGGGGGTTCCGCTACTACGGCCTTTCTTATGGCTTGTTGAGTAGACGGAGCTGCCAGCAATCCGACCATATTTGAGCTTGTTGGATCCGACCTTTTACACCCATTCAAACCTTAAGCTTCAGGCTGTCGAAAGACTTCAAGCTTCTTCGGCTCAATTTTGTAGGAGTGTGTAGCCACAAAAGTCTCTTTCTTTACCTTTGAGTCTTGGTTTGTTGGAGAAGACGGTGTCTCTAACTTTTGAAATATCACCTGCATATACTTTGGAAAACAAATATTTGTATTCTTTAGCACAAAAGAATATATGAATTGATAATTTTAAATATTTATTCGGGGATCTCGGCATGCAGCACGATGTTGACCCGAATAAATATTTAAAATGCCCCCTGTCTCGCAGGGACATTTTAGAATGGAATTAACTTTGGAATATAAGATTTTAAATATTCATTTGGGGATCTCGGCGTATAGTACGATGTCGACCCAAATAAATATTTAAAATGCCCCCTGTCTCGTAGGGACATTTCGGATAGGCTTTGTATCTTTGAGAGTTTAAATATTTATTTGAGGATCTCAGCACGCAGCGTGATATCGACTTGAATAAATATTTAAAATGCCCCCAGTCTGATAGGGGGGATTTTGAAATGCGTTCTTGCTATACAAGAGAATTTCAAAATATGAGCAAACATGCATTAATAAATATGCATATAAAATTTTAATCATCACAAAATACATCATATATGGAATTTTCATGCGTGATATTTGTTTAAGTGTCGATCGTTGATAGGCAGCATGGGTCTCTGACCGTTCAGATCGATCAATTGATATGCTCCTCCTTGGTACACTTTCTCGATGACAAGGGGCCTTCCTAATTGGATACAAACTTGCCACCAATTTTTCTGTGTGGGATGATTGGTCTTCTCAGCACCAGGACCAATTCCCCTTCTTGAAAGGTCCGAGAACGCACCATACGATCAAAGGATTTTGCCATTCTTCCTCAATAGATTTCCAGGTTTTGTTGAGCTTGTAGCCTGGGTTCATCAAGTGTGTCGAGCTCTTCCATTCTGAGATGGGCATTTTTCTCTTGAGTAAGATCATTCTGGATTGCTACCCGGAGTGACGGTAGCTCAATCTCCAATAGTAATACGGTTTCAACACCGAACACCAATGAATAAGGAGTGGCTTTTGTTGGTGTTTTGTAGGTCGTACGATAGGCCCATAGAGCTTCTGCCATCTTCGTGTGCCACTCTCTTTTGTTCTTGGTGAGGATCTTCTTCAACAACCTCACCAACGTCTTTTTGAAGGCCTCCGCCAATCCATTTTCCCTTGGATTGTATATGGATGAATACCGCCAATCGATTTTGTGCCGATCAACGAACTTGTAAATTTTTGTACTCTTAAATGCAGTACCATTGTCTGAGATTATTCGGCGTGGCACACAGAATCTGTAGATGATATTGTGGGTAAAGAAATTAATCACATGCTCGGATGTGACTTCTCTGAATAGAGCCGCTTCTGCCCACTTGGAAAAGTTGTCTGTTGCTGCTAGAATAAATTGATGTCCCACTGATGATGGCGGATCTATTGGCCCGATTATGTCAGTACCCCAACATTCAAATGGCCAAGATGCTATTGTTGGGTGTAGTGGATTTGGCAGCTGATGTATAACATCACCGTGGATTTGACACTCGTGGCACCTCTTAGCGTGGTCAATGCAATCTCTGACCATAGTCGGCCAATAGTAACCCATCCTCATGATTTTAGCGGCCATTTTGGGACCTGACTGATGTGCTCCACAAAGTCCTTCGTGGACTTCTGATACCACTTTATCAGCATCTTTGATCCCTAGGCACCTTAGCCACATTTGATCAAACGCTCGTCTGTATAACGTGTCATTGACAAATGCGTATCGTAATGCCCTTTTTCGAATTTGTGCGGCCATAGACTTTTCTGTCGGGAGTTTGTTTTCTTTGAAGTAGTCAATGAATGGTTGCCTCCAATCATTTTCGACTTCAATATCTAAACAATGCCACCACGATTTTGAAGCTTGACTAGCTTTATGTCTTTTGGCCATATGATATTCTTCTGGATAATTCTCCATAACGATCTGATGGAGAGGTTGAGGGTCAACTAGAGTTTCATCATGCTGACTTGAATCTGGAATTCCTTCTGCCATCGGGAATTGTAATAGAGCGGGCTCCAAGACCCTACGAGTGTAAACTCCAATGAATATAGGACTCTCCTCATTGATGTTCGCCATTTCCTTAGCTAATTTGGCCAGACAATCAGCTTTAACATTTTATCCTCGAGGAACTCGAGCCATTTTGACATTTGGTACTTGCTTCAGAAGCTCGAGGGCTCGCCGATGATAATGGGCCAATTCGACTTTGCCAACCTTGTAGACACTGAGGACCTGATTTATCTCGAGCTGAGAATCACCGAAGATTTGGAGATGTTGGATTCTGACATCAATCGCAATTTCAAGCCCTGCTAATAGAGCTTCGTACTCGGCTTCGTTGTTGGTCCGAAGTTCAGTCAAACTGAATGAAAATCTCATTATGCCTCCCTCGGGTGCTACGAAAATGAGACCAATGCCGGCTCGGGCTCTTGCAATATTTGGAGGTCAGATAGGTCTAATCGATGATGCTCCGTCGAAGTATATTTCCCAGAATGGTAACCTTTCATTCTCCTCGACCTGCATTATCTGCTCATCAGGCAAATCATCATTTAGTGGAGAATCAGCCGGGATTGGGTGTGCAGCAAGAAAATCTGTCAAGGCTTATCCTTTCACCGCTTCTATGGCAGGTATATGATTTCAAACTACAATAACAATACTGTCCACCTGGCTAGATGACCTGTCAACGCTGGTCTTGTCATCAAGAACTTCAGCGGATCGATCTTTGATATCAGTGTGATTTTATGGGATAGCATATAGTGGCGGAGTTTCTGAACTGCAAAAATCAGCGCCAGACAATGCTTTTCAATTGGGGAGTATCGGCTTTCTGCTCCAATCAACCTTCGACTGATGTAGTAGAGCGCATTTTCTTTGCCTTCTTCATTATTCTGGGCCAATAATGCTCCGAGGGACTCTTCTAGTGTAGCTGTATACAGTATAAGAGGCTTCCCCGGAATTGGCGCTGCGAGAATGGGCAGATTCAATAGGTATATTTTGATGCTGTCAAATGCCTCCTAACATTCTGCATCCCACTTGAAACGAACATCCTTCTTCATTAACTTTGAAAATGGTTGGCACCTACCCGATAGATTTGATATAAATCTCTGAATGAAAGCCAGTTGTCCTTGTAGTGAGCGAAGCTGTCGAAGGTTCCTTGGTAGTGGCATCTTCGTGATTGCCTTAATTTTGTTGGGGTCGATCTCTATTCCTCGATGAAGAACAACGTACCCCAAGAATTTGCCGGAGGAGACCCTAAAAGCACATTTGAGAGAATTCATCTTCAGATCAAACTTTTTGATTCACTCAAATACGATTCTAAGATCTGTTAAGTGGTCATTTCGGCCAAGACTTTTAACAACAAGGTCATCTACATAACACTCGACCTTCTGATGTATCAAATCATCAAATATGTGAGTCATCGCCCGCTGGTAGGTCGCACCAGTGTTCTTCAGGCCAAAGGGCATGACTGTGTAGCAGAAAATTTTGATGGGCGTCCTGAACGATGTATGCTTTTCATCTTCGGGCGCCATCTTGATTTGATTGTATCATGACGATCCATCCATGAAGGAGAACATGTCGTAGTTGGACGTATTGTCGACTAGGAGTTCGGATACAGGGAGTGGAAAGTCATCTTTTGGGCATGCTTTATTGAGGTCCCTAAAGTCAATGCAGACATGAATCTGTCCATTCTTCTTCTTTATTGGGATGATATTTGTGATCCAATCAGTATACTTTTCTTCTCGGATGAAGCCTGACTCTATTAATTTATTCGTTTATGCGATCACCTATTCTTCAATCTCCAATCTCATTCTCCTTGGAGCTTGTTTGACGGGTGCTACTTCCGGTTTGATTGCTAATCTATGAATTGCTACGTCAGGGGATAAGCCAGGCATCTCAGCATATGTCCAGGCAAAGCAATCCCTGAATTCACAGAGAATCTATTTCATTTCCTCCACTTGCTCTTTGAGAAGAACGTCACTGACGAAGGTCGGGCAATAACCTTCTTCAATCTAAAGTGATGGAATTTCTTGAAGGATTCTTCAAGGTATTGACCATTAAGAACATTATATGTAAGGGTCATCTTTGTAACTCACTTTTGATGACTTTGATTTTTTTTTTTTTTTAATGGCGGATCTCTAGGAGTACATACTAGATGTCACACCACAATCTGAAAAAAAAAATTCTAGAGATGTAAGTCTTTATATTTGTTTTTCTCTTATGCTGGGACCTTTCGACAGTGGATTCTTGGATATGCTTCCAAGTGTCACACTCCAATGTTCACCGTACATATCTTGATTTTCTTTTTTTTTTTTTGCTCTACCATTATAAAAGATGGTAGCTTTTAGCTCTATCGGAACCTTTCAGTGATGGATCTTTGGATACAGGAACCAAATGTCACATCCTGATGTTCACCGTACAGAGCTCAATATTATCATTATTGTTTCTACTACTATAGCACTTAAAAGACTAACCAAAGATGGAAAGAGAAACCATTCCCCAGTGGAGTCGCTAGAAATCTGTGGGCTCCGAAAATTCGGCCTCGGCCTCCGCTCGCTCTTCTTTATTCGGCGAGGGAGTTTTAACGAACTAAGTTCCGAGGTAAATTTTGGAAGGCAGATGGGTTTGTAGATAAGACACTACCCAGAGATTTCGCCCTCATTTTGTGAGGACTTTATGATCTGAGTTCTGGTTTTCTATAGGCGGAAGCCCCTATAGTTAATTACCCCTCTCAATCATGAGAGAGAACTTTCGATTAAGGCTAGTCATCAATAAGATTCGTATAGAAATACGTGTTATCTGGCATATAGTAGCAGCATAGGATTAGGATTTGGAGATTTGAAATTTGAATGTTTGAAATCTTGGAAATTTGGAAAGTTTGGAGATTTGATATTTAAAAAATGAAATTTCACCATCTTGCACTTAAGCGGATGGTGGGGGAATGGATGATAGACCCGATCAAGATCCCATGGTTCCGTCGTCCCGGGCCATCGTGGTCCCTGGTCTACTTAGTCAGAGGAGGTAGTCGACCCAACCTGACAGAAGGATCCTTGTCGGCAGCCATGGGTTGCTTCGTCCAAGGGGACCTTGTAGACCTGGGTTGGATGTTTATCTAAGTGGACAAATTTGAATCCACCTTAGCTAACAGAGGGCTTTGTGCCCTATCGATCATATCCTATTGATTCATATCTCAAGGATTTAACGCCATTAAGGAGCGTATTGGCTCTGGCCATAACCGCTATCTGTGGTGCCATTTGGCGGTAAAACCACTCGGTTCAGAGGGCCCCGGGTCATAACCGTTTACCTGCAGTGCCATTTGACGGTGAAACTGCCGATTAGAGGACACGTACCACGTACTTACTAGCAAGAGATTGTTGAGAATGGATCCTAGTGATATTTTCGACTAGATATTTCGCACTTTGTGAGAAAGAGTTTATTTGAATTTATTCGCCTCGGCAAACTGTTGCGGAGGGCGGATGGATTTTGCTTTAACTGCGTCGATGGATTTATTTCAATTTTAAATATTTTTTGGATTTTGGAATTTATGAGTTTTTGGATTTTCGTGGGTATTTGGGTAGAGCATTGGATTTTGATAGGCATTTGGATATTTGGGAGACATTTGAAAATATTTGTGAACCCCTCCGGTTGAGATCTGCATTCAACACAGCCATCATCGAGGTGTTTGGGGTCATTTCTATTTGTAGCTTGAACCTTGTCAACTCAGTCAAGCTATTGACTGAGGATCGGGTTTTATAGGCTTCGTGCCTTTATTAGTGAATTCATATTGTTATAGGCGTTGAAGGCCTAGTATGAATGTTTTAAGACAAATATAATGGTCGCCACAACCGTATATTTATGTGTTGGTTCGAACCCTGACGACTTCTATTGACTCGTATAGAAGGATCAGTTCCGAACCTGAATTCACTTGTCAACCCGCACAGCATCCCTAGGTGTCACGTGTGTACCAATAACACGCTCACCGGGGCCCATGCGGGTTTTATAATTATTTTACCCCTTTTAGTGTACCTATGTGTATATAATTTATAGTGCACGTGCAGGGGTATTTTGAAAAAATTGTAGACGTCTTTTGTCTGCTTGTACTAATGTTGCAGATCTGGTGGCGTTGCGTAGCAGCTTCTGAATAGAATTGTTCGCTGCTTCGTACAGCTAGACTGTCATGCACTATTTATTGATTTTTGTAGGCGGGTAATAGTGCACTAACTAATCTCCTGCCTTAGGTCGTAAGAGATTGCACTTGTCGTATTCTTCATGTATTTTGTTGTGGTATTTGATCTCGTATAGTATATCCGCTACTGCTATAAGTGGGCAGGTAGATGTACTCCATATATTGAAATTGACTTCAGGATACTGCACTTACTGAAGTCTTTCTATATCTACCTATAGATGGCATGTTATACATACATATGTATTCATAGAGAGATTGTATGTATTGCAGATCAATTATTCTTACTTGCATGCAGATCAATGTCCTTGTTTGTATATTGATGTAGATTACTTGAGTGTTATAAAATAATAATTTCATCTACTAAGTCCCCTTTACACTCCTTTGCATTTTGATTAGCTTGAAGATCTATCAAAATTCCTTGAGAACTCTGTTATTGATTGATTGTAAGCATACTGCTAACATTTCAATTTGATTTTTATTTGCACAAAAATTATTGTATTTGTTGCAATTCTTCTAGTATTGCTTGTAGGTAGTATGCATTGCAATTACATAAACTTATGTCATTATGCCACAAGCATTAAAACCTGCTACATTTACTACAAGTTGAGTTCTTTTATCCAAGGAGAATTGTTGTATCTCCTTGCCACTTTCATTATCTTTGAAGAGAGCTTGTAGCTTTCTTATTTTGCAAATGAATTACTTCTTGGATCTTATTCATCAAAAACTCCATATTCTTCATATGTCCTTCACATATTTATGAATGTGCCACATTCTCAACTATCTTCATTCACTCATGAGCATAACTGAAGTGCATCATTCATATTCATGTTGATTCCTCTTTATGAGTAATGTGAAGGAATTCCAATTGCAATATATATATATATATATATATATATATATATATATATATATATATATATATATATATATATATATATATATATATTTGAATTCTTTAAAATCATCATTTGATATCTATATGATTGCAAATCATTAACTTTAAAGCTCAAAAATTTTGTTATCCATTTGGATTCAACTTTCCATGCATTTTGTTCAAACTCAAGCTTAGTTTGTTTGAGTTCAATTTGAGTCTTTTTTGTGGTTCAAATAAAGTCCTCAATGCATGTTCAAAAAGTCCACCAATTTGGTATGCAAACTCAATTAATGTCCAAATTTAGCTCCAATTAAGTCTTCATTTTAATTTTACTTTAATTAAGTTCAAAATTAATCACTTAAATTTTGTCAACAAGTTCAAGTCCGAGTGCAAGTCTGAGTTCAAGTCCCAATCTGAGCTCAAGTTCAATTCAGGCTTAAGATGAGCCTCTTCCCTTCATTCGAGTCCCCTGTAGTCCTTGCAAATGCAAATTAATGTCCAAATTGTTCAAATAAAGATTTGAGTTTGAGTTCACTTAAGTCCAAATAAAGCATTATGTTCACTCGAAATTTCGGCAGCCTTCCGGCGTCTCCCCCGTTTAGGGGCAAACTACGAGAAATTGGGCCTTTCACACCACGCTAAGAAAAGCGTGCATGATAGATGCCCTCTTTCGAGGACACCGCGGCCGTGTATTTTTTTGATCCCCCACCACGCTAAGAAAAGCGTGCATGGGTATTTTTTGTAAAAAAAGTAGTTTTTATTTTTGAAAATGTTTTGCATGAAAAGCAATTATTTCCCCGCAAGTGGGTACTTATGAGTATCCCTCCTTTGTCGTACGCGTCGCACCGGGTTCCCATCCCACCACACTAAGAAAAGCGTGCATAGGCGGTTTTCTGGTGTGCTACGAACTCCGAAGAAGAGATTTGGAACCGAGGATCGCTCGCCTACCTTGTCGTGGGTGTCGCGCCGGTTGCCCCTCCCACCACGCTAAGAAAAGCGTGCATAGGTAGACCACCGACTCAACACGTATGCCGAGGTAAGAGAGCAAACAAGGGTTCAAAAATCGAGACAAAAAAATTTTCTTTTCTTTCTCCTTTTTTTTGTTTCTTTTTTTTTTGGAGAAATCTCTCTTTTTTTTTTGCATCTTCTCTTTTTTTTTTCTTTTTTTTTTGTACATATCTCTTTTTTTTTAATAATAGAAATAATAATAAAAAAAACACTAATATTAATATTAATACTAATACTTATATTAGTATTAATATTAATATCAATAACTAACAGCATTTGTTATTAGTAATAACTAATAATAATGATAACAATAGATGAATGGATTTGAGAAAAGAAATTCTGTGTTGATGTTGGTGGAATTTTGAAAATATGTTTTGAAAATATTGGTTTTCTTTGGGAGTTAAAGTTAAATTCTAATTCTAAAATTGAATCATCCTGTTAGAAAGAATATATCACCTCGAAAGATGAAAATAAAATTTCATAACGGCGTTCAGATTTAGAATTATGAAATTCATCTTGAATATTGTGAGCGGATGCTAAAGAAAAATTCATATGACCCCGAAGGGTCAAAATGAGGTTCAATTGAATATCCATCTACAATATTCAAGAAGTGTGATCGTTAGGTTCACATCCAAAGCCTTATCAAAGAAAGATATATCTCTCCGAAGGGAGAAAATATCGTTCGATGATAATTCTTTAAATATGATAATAATGATCACTAGTATTTTAAGTTCTCCCAAAGAAATCCAATTGAGTTTTGAAAAATCAATTTTTAAAATCAGGTGTGTGTGGTTCTAAATCTCCTACAAGCGCAAGCCCTTGTAGTTAATTACATCGTAGGGAGATAAAATCCCCTACGAAAACTCTCGATTAAAATAGTGGCAAAATTTTATTAGAATTTCTAATAGTGATATCAAAAAGAGATGAATTTTGGAGACTCAAAAGGGAATGGATCAAAATTAAGCAGTTATTAATGGAATTAAAGGGGAAGAGGTAGGGGACACTTAGAGATTCCAGAACCATCCGGAAGTGTCCCAACTTAATCTAAGTGTTGGGCTTTATGTTTTAAGATTGAAATGAAGCTTTAATTAGAGTTAAGTATTTTATTAGAAATTTGGAACTATATTCCTGAAGTTTGGGGTCTTATAATCAAAGATCTGCCCCGGAACCTAAATCTATTTTGGACACTGGACCACAGTCGTCCGATCCTAACTAATGCAGTGCAAGGTCTAGACTTACCCCGGCCTGGATTGGGGAGCCAGCTAACCACCTAATCGATTTAAAAGAGATGAATCCGGTCTTTTATGAAAGAGTGGTAGGGACGTTATAATTAAAGTTTTGAAGAATTGGGGCCGACATCTAGAGATTCTCCTAATTGACCCCTTTGACTTATGTTGGGTGCTAAAATGCTAAGGACTATGATATTAAAATTTTGACTCTTTTAATTTGTATCTAATGCAATGCATGCTGGTTGACAACTTCCAAATCAAGTATTCTTGAAATTTTAAAACAGGCTTATAAAATAATTTTTTAGAAGACTGGACTTCCCCAGGTCCGGCACCTCGTCCTCATAGGTCAGACTATCCGGACTCTACCTGCAGGCGGGGAAGGGTCTAAAGCAAGGAAAGAGTAATGCAGAAATATGCATGTGACCCCGGGGTCGATCCCCGGCTAATTCCCTAGATTCGTTATCTTTCTATGTTATTTAGACTCACTAAAATTTTAGACTTTTAAAATTATGAGTAGAAAACTTTCACACCCTCACGAGCCTCACGTATCCAGGCGAAAACAAAGAGCGGCATGCAATCGCCAAAAAACTAGTAAAAACAAGTAATCCTAAAGGCAATCAAATCATCACATCAAATATAAATTAATTAATAAATGTTCATAGGCAGAATTGTATTACTTATTACAAACCAGAATATTACATAAAGTAAAGTGGTCGGGCACCACTGACAACAACCCGGATTCTAAACCTAGTAATGACGCAAGTTCTTTTGAGTGGGATACTCTCAATCTTCAAATCTTCAAATCTTCAATCTCATTCTTCTTTTGACTCCTTTTCTTCAATCTTCTTAGAATCTTCGTAGTGGATTACCCAAATGGACAAGAGGGCACTTCCCTCTAAGGGGGAGGCCACTCTTTCCTCTTTGGGTAAGGAAGAGGTATGATCCAAATTTGGATTTCCAAATGGAAAAGGAGTGTTCCCTAAAGGGGTATCCTTTCCTCTTTGGAATCCAAGCTTTGGATCTATGCATCCCAACTCAAAATCAACTTTCACAACACTTGACACTTACACAAATTACATTGATATCAAAATAAAAATCTAGACTCACCTGCAGGGTTATCCTAAGCAATTAATATATAAAAAGCAGTTATTCCCAAGCAGTTGTATATGAGCAGAAAAGAAAGTAAACATACTGGCCACGCTCTTTTTATGATTTGGGGGCTTTGGCAGCTGAAGCACCTGTGCAAAGAGTTTACAATATTTATGCATTTTTTGATTTGGCCCCTTTTTATATTGCCCTGCATGAGCGTGGCCACCTGTAGAAAATTGTGTCAACATCCAGATTGTACATAACCTAAGGGTAACCTAGTCGCCAAACACATCAATCCATCCACAGAGTATAGAAAAAGTAAGCAGACACAACAAAGCAATTTCATCCACAACATGCAGTGAAAACTACAAAAAATCCGGCACACAGCAGTAAAGTAAACACCGGCCTAACCTAGATCTAGAGTTGGTTGTCCTAGCACATCATCTAAAGTGTGTGATAAAGGTCGTGTGGCTGGGATAGATCCTAAAGTGGGTTATTAGTTGAAGTTGTCTAAAGGTTTGGGTTTATTAAGGCTTAAAAGGGAATTTAAATTAAAATTTAAGTATTAATAAGTTAAGAATTTTAATTAAGCATATTTTAAAAATTAATTGATTACTACCTTTGTTTCACACCGAGGCCGTGAAGTTTATTTCACCTTCCTTGGGGCTAAGCTAATAGCCTCGTAGGCCTGGGTTACCCAGTAGCAATCGGGGTTGATTAAGTTATTTAAATTGGTTGGAATTAAAAGAGTGGCTTGATATTAAAGGGAGTTGGTTACTGATTTTAATAGATTAGTTGAGAGTTTTATTAGCCTATTAAGAAAATTCTGGAATTTGGGAGAGTTAATGAATTTTTAAAGTTATCCGGATATGCTAACTAAGGGGTCAAAATTTAATTTTCAAAATTAGAGCTAATCTTAAGGGTTTCAGATTTTTAACAAATATTAGACCTAATTATGAGTTGTTAGACAGTTGGCACACTCAATTTAGAGTTTTCTATCAAAAGTTATGATTTTTAGAAGTTTTGACCCGGTTTTGACCTAGAGTTGACCAAAATGTTGTCTTTTTGACTTTGACCAGATTTTGGAGGTTTGAAATTTAAAAAAAAAACTATATTTTAATTAGATTCATTAGCCACTGAGTTTGATTGATTTGGAATTTTTTACAATTAGTTATGAATTTTGGAAGTTTGGATATTTATTGAAAATATTAAATTGTTTCAATTAAGGGTCATTTTAGTGATTTGATCCCAAATGAGTCCCAAACTTCTTGAAATCAACTACAAAGATCAGAAATGATCTAAGGAGAGATCAGCAAGTGTTTAAAGGTTTTTTGTGATTTTTAATAATTTTTAATTAATTAAAATTGATTAAACATTGATTTTGATTAAAATTAAATTAAAGTGGATTTTAATGTTAAATTAATGTAATTTCAATTTTCAATGATTAAGAGTTTAAGTATGGTTAATTAGAGGTATTAAGGGTATTTTTTTGAATTAATATAAATTTATAATGATTTATTGAATTTTTTAAGTCCTTAAAGGGGCTGAAATTTGACATGCTCAATTTTCTAACCTAATGACATCCAAATTGAGTCAAATTTGAACCTAGGGTATCTGATGTCATTAAGTCTACTATGTTCACGTTTCACCCCTATTGGGTGTGTTTACAATCCCCTATGAATTTTCTAAGTTTTCTAGATATTTCCTTAATTATTTTTCCTAGGTGTCTCTCATATTTATATAGGCATGAAACTTGGTGTGTCTAACCCTGACATACATCTAAGCATACCACAGAAATATCACAGCAAAATACTAAAACCCTAAGGAGTTATAAATTTTCAAAGTTTAGGGTCCAAAATAGACCATTTACCTTAAAAATTCATATCACAGAAATCTATTGAGCATATGAACCTAGAAAACTTATTAAACATGCCTAAGATACTCAATAATCATCCACCAAAATTTGGGCTTTATTTGATCACTGGATTGTGAGAAAATAACAATAAATAAAATTAACATAAACTCAAATATCTCATAATACAGAAATCAAATCAATATAATTTTAATTTTAATAAATACTACATTAGATTATCTTTCCAACGAGCCCAAGAACGCCCCATTTGGTGGAGAACTCGATTTTCTGTGAATTTTTGAAGATTTGGAACATTTAAAGCCTTTTTTAGTCAAATCAGCTGACAGTGACGTGGCGGCGTGGCGTGACGCCACGTCACCCTCCCATACCGTGGGATGACCCACGTTCAAACCTGGAGGAAGCCGCACGGTATACCCAGATCTGAGCCGTCTGATCGTCGATCGGACGGTCCAGATCTGTTCTAGTTCATTTTGAATAGAAATCTTTAAGCGCTCATATCTTTCAAAATACTCGACGAAATTGCACGAAATTTGAACTGTAGCTAGAGAGCAATATGATCTTACAATGCCTGGAGTTTGGAGGCTCTATTCATTGTAAAATCGCTACAGTTTCAAATTGAAATTTAAACTTAAAATGAGCATAACGTACGATCCAACCGTCAGATGTTTGAGATTTTTAGCTTGTTGGAAAGCTGCAGCAATCCTCTACAATGTTGCTGAAGACTCCAAAAGCCGGATCTCGCTGAATCAAAAGTTATATTGGAAAGTCCTCTTTCTCTCTCTAGAATGCTCTCTCCTCACTAAAATAGTGATTTGAGGCTTGAAAATGGTTGGGAAAAGCTTGGGAAGGACTTGAAATGTGTTGGAGTGTGTAGGAGGAGCTCTTAGAAGGTTGGGGGCTGCTGGAGTTTGGAGATTTTGATCATATCAAAGGGAATGATGAAGAAGCTACCTTTAGGTCAAGTTTTCCCCCACTTTACCTTTGGCTTTTGGATTGGATGGTTGAGATTTGATTTGAGGAGGTTTTGGATGAGTGCCAAGTGTCCCCTATGCTTCCCAAAGCTATGGAATAGGGTTGGTGGTTGAGAGTGACATCTCTTGGTCCATGTGAAGAGGGACCACACCTTTTTCCCCATTTGGATGAACCAATGTTTGTCTTGGTTAATAGAGCTTATTTAATGATCAATTAGGGAGGGAAAAAGCATATTCCAATTAGCCAAAAGGAGATTTTGGCTTGGAGAAAGGGTTTGCTTTATGGGATGATGAGGTGGCCAAGCTATGGTCTCATTTCAAGGGTTGTTTTTGACCCATTGACTTGTTGACTAGTCAATGGTGACTAGGATGTGCATGAGGGAGGTCAAGAGTGCTACAAGACATCATGCCAAGGAATTTGAAGTCAAAAGTGTATAATTAACCAATCTTGATGAGTTGAATTGATTCAAAATCACTAGAATAGTTAAAATTAACAAGTGTTGGGTTAAAGGGTTGATTTGGTCAACCATAGTTGACTTGGTCAACTTGGTCAAACCAAAGAGTAAGTTTGGGTTCAATGTATTCCTAAAGTCATTTAGGATCCATTGAAATGACATTTTAAGAAGATTTCAAAGGTTGATAAGTCAAATCAAGTTTAGTTTAGGCCAAAAGTCCAAAAATCCCCATTTAAGGGCATTTTGGTCATTTTGGACTCAAGTCAATTCTGAGTTAAATTAAATCTAAAAAGATGTAGATCAATTCTTAATAAGTAAATATCAAGGTATTAAGAGGGATCAAAAGATTTGGAGGGGGATCCAAAGTCAAATTCCATTAGGTGAAAGGCCTAGTGGCATGGATTGTAAATATTCAAAGGTTTTGCAACATTTGGAGTTGGATTAAGTTTAAAGGGTTAGAATCCTCCAAATGAGCTCAAATTTGGAGGGTAACCTCTAGAGAAATATCTTATCACTTTGCAAGTGATAGACCCTGAATCAGAGACCATTTGACTGGGTTTTGAAATATTTGAAAAATTCTTTGAAAAGGGTCTTTAGGACAAGACCTTAAGACTTTGAATTTGAGTTTAGACTTCTGGATTTGGAATGGATTTTAAGTTTGAATGATTAGTATTGAAGTATCCAAATCATTTACAATCATGTGATGATTGTTAATGAATGGATGAGGTCAAATCTAGATTGAAGTTTGGATCAAAGTCTAAGTTGAAAGTTGGATTGTCAAATTGATTGGATCAAAGTTTGAATATGTTTGAAACTTGAATTAATTTGAATTTGAGTTGAATGAGGTTTGAGATTTAAATTGATCAAAAGTAGGAATCAAATTGAAGTTGGAGTTGATCAAATGTAGGAATTGATTTGAGGTTGAGGTTGATCAAGGGTAGGGATTAATTTGAAGTTGGAGTGGTCCTAAGATCTAGAGGAGTTCTAAGATCTAGGATTTAAGAGAATCCTAGGCTCTAGAGTAGGCTCTAAGGTCTAGCTCTAGGAAAGAATCCTAAGGTCTAGAGTAGATCCTAGGATCAAAAATTAATCTGGAGTTTGGAAGGGCCTTAGTGACCTCATACAAAAATGAGGTCAACAGTTGAATAAGCAGCTCCAATGCTTGCTTGGAGTCCCCAAAGACTAGAAGGTTCTCATCAATCTCGCTAATGCCCATCCACCCTAAATGATGTCATAGATCTTCTTTAGGGATTTGTTTTCTTTAGCAAGATGAACGATGCTGATCACTGATCAAGGTTGGCTGCAGCTATAGAGGTTGATCTTCAAAGTTCCTGAATAATACATTAATTAGCAAACCCAACTCATTTTCTATGAATGCTTTTGCATTTTTAAGAGAATGTCGGCATCTTATCTTGCAACCGGGCAAGCTCATGAACAAAATCCTTAAGTAACAAATCAGATCTTATTGGAAAATAATTGGCCAAGCTTGATAAAAGTTGGTCTAAGTTTCAAAACTCTCTCTCTGCACCATGAAGTTGTTCTCTTTTCTTGGTATACAAGAGCTGATTTTTATTCGGCCGTTCCTTTCAACTCTTCCAACTCCTCATAGTACCCCTTTTTTTTTAGCTTATCAGAACTAGAAATTTGCTCAAGAAGGGCAGCAAGTTCTTTTGGGTTCTTTGATGCAATGGATCCTACATCATCCTGGAATAAAAGAAAATTCATGGCCTTCAAAAGAATACCCATAGATTTGAACCTTGAGTTGTAGTCATCCCACGTCACAACCTTCCGATCAATCCTGCATTCGCTGCTGCCAGCACCAGTGATGATTCTCATGAACAGAAGACAACAGCTTTGTAGTTTTGTAGGTAAGGTATGGGAGGCTTGAGAGTTCTGCCCTGGTGTATGCACAGCTCGTGGCCCTGCTGCTGTGAGAGGCGAGATTCAACGAGAGGTCAACTTCAGCTTCAGTGAAAAATGAGTCAAAGCAGCAACAGTGAAATCAACTGAGTTTGGACGGACGACTGGAAGGCACGGCTCTGAGTAGTTCGGACAGAGCAGGTGGAGTGTGAGACTTGGAGTTGTGGAGTTAAAAAGGACGGGAAGGAGAGACGGTGAGAGAGGCAGAGAGGAAGAGGTAGCTTTCTTGGTCTGCTGTCGGAGCTGGAGGGGAAGAGCCGGCCGTTAGCTTGGCAGAGAGGAGGGTCTTTACGTGGAGGAACAGAGTTCTATGGGTGAAGGGTAGATTTAAGAGGTGGAGGCTTTTGTGAGAGCTCTGCGTAAGAAAAGAAGAAGAAGCCCTTGAACGAATGAGCTCCTCCTCTTTTTTTTTCTTTGTTTTAAGAGATTTAATTCATTATTTGAGGTAAGAGCAGCATCTGAGGTCTTCACTCAACGGGATTTACGGGATTGGGCAGAGATTTTCGACACAAACGAGGTAAGGTATTAATGTGATTTGGATTTTTGCTTTGACTTGCCATTTTCATGTAAAATCATAAGCCACATTTAATAATGACTTGCTATAATTGGTATTCACATCAATTTAAAATGTCAGCAATGCATTAATTACTGAAAAATCATCTCATTTTGTATGAAGCTCCTCAATTTGCATGCCAATTGCCTCGTTTTATGTGCCAATTTTGTCGAACATGAAAATTAGACAAATGGGTAGTTCATTTAGGGTATTAACGATGTTCCGATCGCAATGGCGTGTTTGAATAGTTGCTATTTGAATGATTTATATTTGTGCAACTTATGTAGTTTTGATGATTCCAAACATTATTGTTCAAATGTATAGTTATCTCCTAACAATTTCAGAAGATTTACACTTGCTCTTGTGTGTACTAACATTTCAGGAAAATCAGATTCCATACTACGAAAACTTCAAATCAAATTCAACATGAGATATTTTGTTTATTTGAAGTTTGCCTTTTCTTTGAATTAATTTTGAAAGGGAGTGACTGTAATTGAGTGAATAAAATCTCACACACACAAATAAGGAGATTTTAAAATTCTATACTGATCGTACAGGACGATATTTATCGTACTGGACGATCTGTCAGTTATCTCCTATAAGAGCACTTGGAACGAATAGAAACTTGCTCGGAAAAAGTTTTCTAAGTCCTATTCGTCCAGGACGAATTTTATTATCGTCCCGGACGATGGGTTCTCTGTAAAATTTTCGTCCAGACGAATTTTATCATCGTACGAGGCGACCAGTCCTCTGGAAAATTTTCGTCCAGACGAAAATAAATATAGTACCGGACGATTAGCTCTCTGGAAAATTTTCGTCCAGACGAAAACAAATTATCGTCCGCGGCGATTGGTCCTCTGGAAAATTTTTGTCCAGACGAACTAAATAATCGTCCAGGACGATCGGCTCTCTGGAAAATTTTCATCCAGACGAACATATTTTCGTCCAAACGATTAATCGACTTAGAACAGTTTTCAGCAGTTTCTAGAACCGACCTTGTAATAACCGTTCGTACTGGACGAACCTAGTTCGTACAGGACGATCAGCTGTACGAAGTCATTTTGTACACGTATACAAATTGGGTCGTTTCAGATCGTTTAAGTAAAATCGTCCAGGACGATCCAGGATCGTACGGGACGATCCACTGCGTACAGAATTGAAAATATGCAGTTTTTGGGCGGTTTTTCATGTCTTTTGTATAAATAGTCCAAATTAGACTGCCACCCAATCTTTTTTTCATTTGATCTTCGTGCCTCTTGAGAGAATAGCCAAGGAGAGAGTGGAAGAGAGCATTCAAGGGAGGATTCCTACCACTGGAGCGAGAAGGCTTCACTTGGATTACTAAGGTAAGAGTCTCTATTTGTGAAATTGGATTTCTTCACTCTTTTCTTTCTTCCTTCTAGATTCTTGTGAGAAGATCAGTCAAGGAGATCCGGTTCTCTGCCGACACTTGGAGAGTGTGAAAAGCCGAAGGGTTCTCTGCCCACACTAGGAGAGTGTAAAAGGACGAAGGTTCTCTGCCTACACTTGGAGAGTGTGAACAGCCGTAGGGTTCTCTGCCCACACTAGGAGAGTGTAAAAGGACGAAGGTTCTCTGCCTACACTTGGAGAGTGTGAACAGCCATAGGGTTCTCTGCCCACACTAGGAGAGTGTAAAAGGACGACGGTTCTCTGCCAGCACTGTGGATTGTGTGAAAGGACGACGGTTCTCTGCCGCACCGGGTAGTGGTGAAAAGAGTGTGTTGTAAAGGCTTCTCCGCCTTGCTGTGGGTGCTAAAGGAGAGTCACTTTGTGGTATTAGTGCAATACTCAGAGGGTGCCTCTGAGGAGTGGATGTAGGTCTGGTTATAGACCGAACCACTATAAATCTGGTGTCATTTACTTTATTGCTTTTACGTTTCCGCACTTTAAATTTCATTTTTAACAACTCTGTGGTTGAAAAACATTTTTCTACAAACTTTAAAAGAAAATTTTATTTCGGTTCAACTTTATCATTAAGAGGGTTTAAAATTTTTAAAACTACCAATTCACCCCCCTCTTGGTAGCCGTGGGACATTTACTTAGGCTTAACAACCTAATTACTGGACTCAACAAGTGGTATCAGAGCATAGTTTCAAAATCATAAGTTTGAACTACTTTTTGATTAACGTAGATGGCTACATTTGGAAACCGAAACACACCTGAGGGTTACTCTATCACTAGACCTCCACTGTTTGATAATATTCCTTTTGATTTTTAGAAAACACGCATGTCTACTTTCTTACAATCACTTGATTATCGCATGTGGATGCTAGTCCAGGAAGGTTACTCAAAACCAACTAGATTAGTTGATGGAATTAGGGTAGATACACCCTATGCAGATTGGACTATAGAAGAACGTGACTTAGCACAATTAAATGCGAAATGTTTAAATATTTTCTTTTATGCTTTAAAATCTGAAGACTACATGCGAGTTTCCACTTGTAAAAGCGGAAAAGACATATGGGATAGACTTTGTATTACTTATGAAGGGACAAATGAGGTTAAGCAATCAAGACTCAATATCTTGTTACATGACTACGAATTATTTCGCATGAAACCTAATGAATCAATATCTGAATGTACACAAGATTCACTCAAATTGTCACCTCTTTGCATGCACTTGATAGAGAATTAACTAATGCTGAAATGGTCAATAAGATTCTTCGTTGTTTACCTACTGCATACGATGCTAAAATTACTACAATTACAGAGTCTAAAGATCTGAACATTTATTCCATTGACAATCTTCTTGGTTCACTCATTGCTTACGAGCAAGGAGTAAGTCAAAGAAAGATTGATGCAGGTGAACCAAGAAAGGACAAGAATATTGCACTAAATGTGGAAGAGTTAGAAAGTGAACACTCACAACCTGAGGATGAAGACGATATTGCATTGATGACTAGACAATTCAGAAGCTTTTTAAAGAGGAAGCAGAAGAGACGCCAGTAATGGAATAGAGGTAAGTATAATAGAAATGGCAAGATTTCTAATGAAGTGATTTGTTATGAGTGCAGGAAACCAGGTCATATAAAGACTGATTGTCCAAAACTCAAAGCCACTCCTAGCAAGGAGAAGGTAGAGGAGAAACCAATGGTGAAGAAGGGCAAGAAGAAGTTTCAAAAGACTTTTTGGGCGGACTCAGCTTCAGACTCATCTGAGACTGAAAAAGAAGAAGAAGTCACCAACCTTTGCATGATGGCAGATAAAGCTGAACAATCAGATCAAGAAGAGATATGTGATTTAACCTATAATGAATTGTTTGAAGTTTCTGAACACATGCATGATGCATATAGGAAAATGAAAAAGATGCATGCTAGTGTAGTTTTAGAATTGGAAGAGCTTAATAAGGAACATGAAATCCTTATGAAAGATCATGCTTTAATTGATAGCAACCACATGAAACTACTTGATGAATATGATGACTTGAATAAAAATTTTGAGAATTTAAAATCATCCCATGCTGAACTTGAAAAAGAATTTAAGAAATTTAAGGATAAATCTGAGAGCAAGACATATAGAATCAATTATACCAATCGAATCTTGGAGGATATGAATTCATTTTACAAACTCACTATAAGAGCTCTCGAGGATAATAGGAAGCCCTCTAAACTTGAAGATTTTACTAATCCTAAATATTATCCTAAATTCATGAAATCCCTTAGAAGACAATCATATGAAAGAAAACATAGGAATATTTTTCCTAATGTTAAATGTAACAATTATGGATTTTTGGGACATATATCTCACACCTGCACTTTAAAGATGAAACCTAATTTGGTGTGGAGAACTAAGATGCATAAACCTAGACATATCATACATGCATCTGATTATAAATTTCATAAAGGAGAACCCAAACTAGTTTGGGTTCCCAGGTCTAACATTTGAGAATTTTGCAGGAATACTCTCACACAAGACCTCGTGAGAGTATATGGTACCTAGACAGCGGATGTTCAAAGCACATGACTGGAGATACTGCTCAATTCATAACGCTGGAAGCCAGGAGTGGAGGCAAGGTTACACTTGGAGATAATACCACAAAGAAAGTGGTTGGATTAGGTATGATTGGAAATTTGAAAAACTTTTTTATAGACAATGTTTTATTAGTTGAAGGCTTAAAACATAATTTGCTTAGCATAAGTCAGCTATGTGATAAGGGCTATGATGTAAAAATTTTACCTACTAGCTGCATAATTAGCCTAAATGGGAAAATTGTTTTAAATGGAAAAAGGGTGAACAATGTCTACATGCTAGATTTAAATTGTATTCAATCTCCTACTGCTTTTTGTTTGAAAACTATTTCTGATGAATCATGGCTTTGGCATAGGAGACTTTATCATTATAGTATGAAAAATCTTAGAAGAATTACCCAAAAGAATTTGGTGAGAGGAATACCTAAACTAGACTTTACTAAGGACCATATATGTGATGCATGTCAATTAGGAAAATAAGTCAAGTCCTCTTTTAAGTCCAATAAAGATCTAAGGACCAGTAAACATTTAGAAATTCTACACATGGATCTTTTTGGATCTGTAAGCACTGTTAGTCTAGGAGGAAAGGTATATGGATTTGTTATAGTAGATGATTTTTCAAGATTCACCTGGGTTAAATTTCTTTTTCATAAGAGTGAATCATTTGAGGAATTCAGAAATTTTTCAACTTGGATACAAAGAAAACTAGGATATGAAATAATCTCTATACAAAGTGATCATGGAGGAGAATTTGAAAATAAAATATTTGAAGATTTCTGTAAAGAAAAGGGGATTGATCACAATTTTTCTGCACCTAGAACTCCTCAACAAAATGGAGTAGTTAAAAGAAAGAACAGAACATTAATAGAAGCCGCCCGAGCAATATTAGCAGAATACTCGCTTCCTAGATATTTTTGGGCTGAGGCGGTTAGCACTGCATGCTATGTTCTGAATAGGGTGAATGTGAGATCAAATTTGAATAAAACACCCTATGAGTTGCTAAAAGGTAGAACACCAAATTTGTCTCATTTGCATGTATTTGGTTGCAAGGTGTTCATATATAATAATGGAAAATCTGCCTTAGGAAAATTTGATCCAAAATCAGATGAAGGAATTTTTGTTGGATATTCAAGTGTTGGAAAATCTTAAAGAGTATTCAACAAAAGAACTTTAGTCATTGAAGAAACCACACATGTTGTTTTTGATGAAAATGGAAACATAAAAGAGCTAAATATTGTTGAAGAAGAAATTGAAGAAAACTCCCAAAAGATTGATAGATTAAATTTGAAAGAAAATATGAAAGAAAATTTAGAAAGAGAAGACCCTTTGCCTAGAGATTTGAGATTTTCTAAAAACCATCCAAAGGAATTGATTATAGGTGAATCAAGTGAGGGTGTTAGAACTAGGCGTGGATTAAACAAGGAAGTCAATCATTCAGCCTTTATTTCAACTATTGAACCCACTAACATTGATCAAGCACTTTCAGATGAATTTTGGATATTGGCCATGCAAGAAGAGTTAAATCAATTTGTAAGAAATAAAGTTTGGGAACTAACTACAAGGCCAAAAGATCAAAGTGTTGTTGGAACCAAGTGGGTGTTCAAAAATAAAATGAATGACTCAGGAGTAGTCATTAGAAATAAGGCTAGATTAGTAGCTAAGGGGTATAATCAAATTGAAGGAATTGATTTTGAGGAAACTTTTGCCCCTGTAGCTAGACTTGAAGCAATTAGGGTTTTACTAGCCTTTGCCTGTTTTAAAAGTTTTAAATTGTTTCAAATGGATGTCCAAAGTGCCTTTTTAAATAGGGTAATTGAGGAAGATGTTTTTGTAGAACAACCTCCAGGTTTTGAAAATTCTAAATTTCCAAATCATGTTTTCAAATTAAAAAAGGCATTATATGGATTGAAACAGGCACCTAGGGTTTGGTATGAGAGGTTGAGCACCTTCCTACTTGAAAGATCTTTTGAAAAAGGAAGTGTGGATACAACTCTCTTTTTGAGAAAAATTGGAAAGGATATACTTATTGTTCAAATTTATGTGGATGACATCATCTTTGGATCTTCAAATAAACATCTTTGTGATGATTTTTCTAAAATAATGAGTAGTGAATTTGAAATGAGTCTAATGGGAGATTTAAATTACTTTCTAGGATTTAGCATTAAGCAACTTGAGGAAGGTACTTTTCTTAGTCAAACTAAATATATTAAAGACATCCTCAAAAAATATGAAATGGACAATGCTAAACCTGTTAGTACACCAATGAGTTCTTCAGTTCAGTTGGATAAGGACCTTAAGGGAAAATCTGTTGATCAAAAGAAATTTAGAGGGATAATTGGATCTTTACTTTACTTGACTGCTAGCCGACCAGATATTATGTTCAGTGTTTTCCTATGTGCAAGATTTCAATCAGATCCAAAAGAATCACATTTGACAGCAGTGAAAAGGATTTTAAGATATCTACTAGGAACTCAAAACTTAGGAATTTGGTATCCTAAGTTTAGCTCTTCATTTGAAATTATTGGTTACTCAGATTCTGACTTTGTAGGCTGTAGAGTGGATAGGAAAAGTACTTCTGGAACATGTCAATTCATTGGAAATTCATTAGTTTCATGGTCTAGTAGGAAACAAAATTCAGTGGCACTATCTACTGCAGAAGTAGAATACATTGCATTAGGAAGTTGTGTGGCACAAGTACTTTGGTTAAAACAACAGTTGATTGATTTAGGATTAACTATAGGCACTATTCCAATTTATTGTGACAATACTAGTGCTATTTGCATTTCCAAAAATTTTATTCAACATTCTATAACCAAACACATTGATATAAGGCATCATTTCATAAGGGATCATGTATCCAAAGGAGAAATTGAACTCATACATGTTTCAACTGAAAATCAACTTGCATACATTTTTACAAAACCTTTAGCCTTTGATACCTTCAGTACTTTAAGAACAAGGCTTGATGTTATTGATTTGAATGCTTAACCAAAATGTCTTTGCAACATTGATATTTGTTGTGTTTTGTTTTGTTTTTTTTTATGAAATTTTGTGTGTTTTGAATGAATTGTTTTTATATTTTCGGTGTTGTTTTATGTTTTCTGTGTTTTTGAATGTTTTGTTTGATTTTCTTAATTTAAAAATTCAAAATTTAAAAAAAATTTTTGGAGGAAATCGTCCAGGACGAAATTTGTTTCGTATAGGACGATGTGTGAAGGAACAGTTTGCGCGAATTTAAACCGTTTTGAGAGCAGTTTTTAATTAGATCGTCTGTACGATCTGTGATCGTCCAGGACGAATTTTTTTTTTCTCTCAAACCCATTAGTTCTTTTGTTTTTAAACAAAAAGTTGAGATCACCAAGTACGGCCTTGGTGCATTTTTAAACTTAAGAACTGAAAGATATAGAGCCCACACCCTAATGTCAGAAACCTCCTTCAAATGGTTTCAAATCAATAGGTTAATTAGAGAAAATGCTATTAACAATCATGTTGCTAGAGTCTCCGGTATGACCCAAGATGCCCGAATCATCCAGCATATTCTTCGATCCTCAATCATTCCTAAAGCTGGTGATAGGATTAACATTACTCCTCTCCTTTCTTGTCTAACTTTTTTAATCATGCAAAGACATCCTATTGACGAAGCCCAACTCATCATAGATCATATCTATGGGCTTTCAGAAATAGGACATGCTGATCAGAAGAGGAAGAAGAACATTTCATTTGGACACTTAATTACTTATATTTTGGAAAAGAAGTACAATATAGTGCATCCTGATGAAGAATATGAAGAGAATGTTTACTATAACGATGCATCATTCAGATTGCTCTTCAAGGAGGAAAAAGAAAAAGAAAAAGCACATGCCAGTGCTTCAGAAGAAGAAGAAGAAGAAGGAGTGCAAGCTTCTGCTTCTCAATCAGATTACCAGAATCTGATTGAGAGATTTGATAGACTAGAGACTCACATTGATCAAAGGTTTGATCAATTTGATGCTCAACTTACGCAGCAGCAACATGACATTGGTAATATTAAAGATGAAGTTCATGAAATAAATACCAATGTAATGTTGATGGCCTCCTACTTCAACCTCTTTGGCGGCATTCCTCCTCCTCCTCCAGAACAGTAGAAATATTTTTATGTGTGTCTGTTGTATTTTTTTTATGTTTTTATCTTGTCTGTTTTATTGTTAAGTATTTGTTTTTTTTTTATTTTTAAGTTCAATGTATTTTTTTTGTAATCCGTTTCTTTAATATCAATGAAAGTTTGTTTTTATTAGATTTGTTTTGAAATGTGGTTAATGTTTATGAATTTCATTAGTATTATTTAATCTACATAGTGCTTAAATTAGATTGTAATTTGATATTATCTATATTAGAAAATCTAGACTTTCTTAATTTATAAGTTGTTTATAACTTGTTGTAATTAGAACTTTTAAATTCATGTCTATTCATTTAGACTACATAAAAGTTAATATTACTATTGCAATTTAGATGTTTTCTTATTTTGTATTTTTATGCTCAAGTAATATTTATGCACCTAGAAATATTTGAAATTTTAGATTATAGATTTTGGAAAGAATTGGTCCAATTACTCTTGAACATTGTACAAATGTACAAAAATCAAAAGTAATTCGCAAAAATTTGCAAAGTGAAAAAGAGGCACAAATTAAGCCCAACCAAGAAAAAATGCACAAAAATGTGTCCCAAAATTTTGAAAAAGATGCGCAAAGCGCCACATGAAGTAATTCTCTTCTTTCCAAATTCGTTCAATCTCTTAATTCAAATTGATCTTATGTTCATTGATATTCTATTGAACTTTGAAATATAGAATTTTTATACATCTCTTTTGTAATGATTTTCTATAGTCAAATGTCTAAATTGAATCATGTCTTTGATAAATTCTTCTTACTTACAATGTTATATCACTTCTTAAATTATATGAATTTCTATGATTGACCTAATATCTTTAGTTTAAAAATTGCATACCCTATGTCAATCACGATTTAGATTAAATTTTAAAAATGAATTTCATATAATTACTTACATTTCTTGTCTATTTCTTCTTCACTTTTTGTTGCTGTCAAAAAGGGGGAGAAATTATTGTGTTTTATGTTGTGTTTTGTGTTTTCTATTTTTAATTGTTCTGTTTGTAAGTTTTTTTGTTGTGTTAAAATTTTTTGAAAAACAAAAATATTATTCTTTATGCCTCCTTATTTTAAAGTACTCATCAATTCAGGGGGAGTTTAGGAGATAGAAGATTTGTTTTAACTTGAAACCTTACAAATAATAATTGTTTTGCCATCATCAAAAAGGGGGAGATTGTTTGAATAGTTGCTATTTGAATGATTTATATTTGTGCAACTTATGTAGTTTTGATGATTCCAAACATTATTGTTCAAATGTATAGTTATCTCCTAACAATTTCATAAGATTTGCACTTGCTCTTGTGTGTACTAACATTTCAGGAAAATCAGACTCCAGACTACGAAAACTTCAAATCAAATTCAACATGAGATATTTTGTTTATTTGAAGTTTGCCTTTTCTTTGAATTAATTTTGAAAGGGAGTGATTGTAATTGAGTGAATAAAATCTCACACACACAAATAAGGAGATTTTAAAATTATATACTGATCGTACAGGACGATATTTATCGTACTGGACGATCTGTCAGTTATCTCCTATAAGAGCACTTGGAACGAATAGAAACTTGCTCGGAAAAATTTTTCTAAGTCCTATTCGTCCAGGATGAATTTTATTATCGTCCCGGACGATGGGTTCTCTGTAAAATTTTCGTCCAGACGAATTTTATCATCGTACGAGGCGACCAGTCCTCTGGAAAATTTTCGTCCAGACAAAAATAAATATCGTACCGGACGATCAGCTCTCTGGAAAATTTTCGTCCATACGAAAACAAATTATCGTCCGCGGCGATTGGTCTTCTGGAAAATTTTTGTCCAGACGAACTAAATAATCGTCCAGGACGATCAGCTCTCTGGAAAATTTTCATCCAGACGAACATATTTTCGTCCAAACGATTAATCGACTTAGAACAGTTTTCAGCAGTTTCTAGAACCGACCTTGTAATAACCGTTCGTACTGGACGAACCTAGTTCATACAGGACGATCAGCTGTACGAAGTCATTTCGTACACGTATACAAATTGGGTCGTTTCAGATCGTTTAAGTAAAATCGTCCAGGACAATCCAGGATCGTACGGGACGATCCACTGCATACAGAATTGAAAATATGCAGTTTTTGGGCGGTTTTTCATGTCTTTTGTATAAATAGTCCAAATTAGACTGCCACCCAATCTTTTTTTCATTTGATCTTCGTGCCTCTTGAGAGAATAGCCAAGGAGAGAGTGGAAGAGAGCATTCAAGGGAGGATTCCTACCACTGGAGCGAGAAGGCTTCACTTGGATTACTAAGGTAAGAGTCTCTATTTGTGAAATTGGATTTCTTCACTCTTTTCTTTCTTCCTTCTAGATTCTTGTGAGAAGATCAGTCAAGGAGATCCGGTTCTCTGCCGACACTTGGAGAGTGTGAAAAGCCGAAGGGTTCTCTGCCCACACTAGGAGAGTGTAAAAGGACGAAGGTTCTCTGCCTACACTTGGAGAGTGTGAACAGCCGTAGGGTTCTCTGCCCACACTAGGAGAGTGTAAAAGGACGAAGGTTCTCTGCCTACACTTGGAGAGTGTGAACAGCCGTAGGGTTCTCTGCCCACACTAGGAGAGTGTAAAAGGACGACGGTTCTCTGCCAGCACTGTGGATTGTGTGAAAGGACGACGGTTCTCTGCCGCACCGGGTAGTGGTGAAAAGAGTGTGTTGTAAAGGCTTCTCCGCCTTGCTGTGGGTGCTAAAGGAGAGTCACTTTGTGGTATTAGTGCAATACTCAGAGGGTGCCTCTGAGGAGTGGATGTAGGTCTGGTTATAGACCGAACCACTATAAATCTGGTGTCATTTACTTTATTGCTTTTACGTTTTCGCACTTTAAATTTCAGTTTTAAGAACTCTGTGGTTGAAAAACATTTTTCTACAAACTTTAAAAGAAAATTTTATTTCGGTTCAACTTTATCATTAAGAGGGTTTAAAATTTTTAAAACTACCAATTCTCCCCCCTCTTGGTAGCCGTGGGACATTTACTTAGGCTTAACAACCTAATTACTGGACTCAACATGGCGTAGTCCGTTTTGCGATCGGACGTCGTTTGGGTGACGACGAGGCCTAATTTCCATCAAAATGCGAGCTTTTGCATTGTATTCGAATCGCTTCAAAATTTGTGACACCACCTTAAACGATCCAATTTGATCAAATAAAATATATATTCCTAACGTCGACGACGTTCCACACGTAATGATGCTATCCGTTTATTGATCGGACGTCGTGTCGTCTCCGACGAGACTAATTTTTCTCATAGTGCATGCCTTCGCATTAAATTTGGATCACCTTTGAAATTTACGACACCACCTCAAACGATCTATTTTGATCAAATAAAATATAGATTCTTAATGGAGACGATGTTCCGGATGCAATGGCGTTGTCCGTTTGTCGATCGGATGTTGTCCGAGCGTCTTCAAGGCCTCGTTTCCATCATAACGCTGGCCTTTCTTTCATATTTGCATTGATTAAAAATTCACCACCATCTCGGATGATTCAAATTTATTAAAAAAAATGTATATCCTGAATGTCAACGACGTTTCAAACACCATGGCGCTGTCCGTTTGTCGATCGGACTTTGTTTGAGTATCGTCGAGGCCTCGTTTTTCTCGTAGCGCATGCCTTTGGATCATATACGGATCGCCCCTTTGAAATTTACGACGCTACCTTAAATTATATTATTTTATCAAATAAAATATAGACTCTTAATGCCGACGATGTTCTGGACGCAATGGCGCTATCCGTTTGTCTATCAGACTTCATTTGGGCACCGACGAGGCCTCGTTTTCCTCGTAGCACATGCCTTCACATCATATTTCAATCACCTTTGAAATTTACGACGCTACGTTAAATGATCCAATTTGATCAAATAAAATGTAGACTCTTAATGCCGACGATGTTCCGGACGCAATGGCGCTGTCCGTTTGTCGATCGGATGTCGTCCAAGCGTCTTCGAGGCCTCTTTTCCATCGTAACACAGGCCTTTATATCATATTTGCATCACCTAAAAATTCACCACCATCTCAGATGATCCAAATTTATCAAATAAAATATATTTTCTTAATGTAGACGACGTTCCGGACGCAATGGAGCTGTCCGTTTATCGATCGGACGTCATCTGTGCGTCTTCGAGGCCTGATTTCCTTGAAATACGTGTTGTCTCGAAATTCATGTCACTCATTAGGATGATCCAACTTGAACAAGTAAAATACAGTTTTTGAGTATTTGTAATGTTCTGAACACAATGACGAAGTTCGTTTGTTGATCTGACATCCTTTGATCAGCCTCGCACTTTAATTTTGGGTGTCGGTCGTCCCTTTTGACCGATCTTGTCCGATTCAATTGCGAGGGGCATTGACCCAGCAGAGTTCGATGTCCTGATCGTAACGATGTCGTCCGTTTAGCATTCGGAGGTCATTTGACCCTTTAAGTGACATGTGGCGCTAAGGCGCGTAATATTTTATTCACCAATTGGGGCCCTTTATCGTGTGGTTTGAGGTATAGGGGTCAACATATTCATTATAATAAAAATAGTTATTATTATTATTATTATTATTATTGTTGTTGTTATTGTTATTGTTGTAATATATGTAAAAAAAGATGGAGAGGAAAAAGAAAATGACAAAAAACAGAGTGAGTATATATATATGTACAATTTCCGCCGGAATGCCGTTAGAAATGATGGAATTTGCTAACTTAAAAGACGCCGGTTTCCCATATTTTTTTGGCCGGGATGCCGCCAGAAACATTTCCAATGGAACGTTTTCGCCGGTTTAGATTTACCGACGCTCGAATTACCATCGAAACAGTTTTCGGCGATTTAGATTTACCGACGCTCAAACTACTATCGAAACAGTTTTCGCTGGTATTTCACCGGAAAGAGAGAATTTCTGGCGGATTTCAAGTATTACCGGAGGATTTTGTCTGCCAGTAACAGAGCGTTTTCATATAGTGTTTGGCAATTATAACATAAATCACAAAATGAAAACAGGAAATTTTCCAAACAACATGAGCTTCCAAGTCATGTTGAATGGCACCTATACATGTTCCTATGGAGGTTGAAACTCAACGAGGCATATCATTGATGAAATCTTCGGAGAGGTTTTCAATCGCATGAAAATGTAAAAAAAATAAAAATAAAAACTATTGAACTTTCAGAAAGGTCCTTTGCTCCATCGGGTGTGAGGTTTATCCCGCGCTTGAATTTTATACCAACTTTACCACCAAATGTTTTGAATGTTGATTTTTTTTCTGCTATATAACATCATCACCTTTAAATCATCCATATAATTTACACACTAAGTTGAACCAAAAATACTGCTTGCACTGGCATTGTGGATTCAGACCTATTTCTGAAAACTTTTCTCATCTCTCAGCCTTGAAAGACAGATCACGAATGAATCCATATTCACTTGCAGTCATTCACCAACGATACTGTTTCATCAAACAATCTCACTCTTGCCCTATCTACCTGCACAATTTAACAATAAATTCAGAGTTAACATTTTCAAAAAATATTTGTTTCACGATTAAATTCACAAAGTATAAGCATTGAATGTACGTATACTGAGAGTCAAGATTTGAAAAGTTTATCTATCAAGTCTAAATTTGAAGTACTAGCCTGCTGCTCCCAGTTTGTAAAAATTGTCACAAGAGAAAGCAAGATTGTTTGTGCCGTTGATCCACAGAGTATACCAACCCAAAGCCCCTTCCCTCCAATGTGCAATACAAAACCAAGGACCACAGCTGTTGGGATTCCAATCAGATAAAAGGCGAAGAGGTTTACATAAGCACCAATATGCTGCCATCCGCATCCTCTAGCAACACCTAAAAGTACAAAATGAAAAATATCATATGAAAGTTATAAGCATTGAAAAACTATTTAGTATAAGGAAGATCTACTAACTTGGTTTCACTTTATTTGTTTACAGCTTTAAGATAGTAGAAGCCTTTTCTTAACTTTATTTAATCTTCTTTATTTCTTGGAACAAAATAATCCATGCGGACTATAATTATCTTGTACGAGTCAGTCCAAGTAGAAAATACGTCCAACGCATTGACATTTTGATTAATTAATGCTTAATCATTATTTTACAATAAAATCTATGTGATTGGAACTTTTATAATTACTTAAGCACTAGATTTTTATTCACGCGAAACCAAAGCTCCCAGTTTATTCACTAAGATTATGCTTGATTGCCCCTTTCGAATCTCACTTCTTTGAATGAAGAAACGGTTAATAAACCAATAAATTTGGTCCATGGTTAATCAAATGCTAATTAACAACTTGAATACTAAGCTAATTAACTAAAAGGTGTTGGGCTCTACAAAGTTTCTTTCTATTACGTTTTATCTACTATTAAAACATGAAAATATCTATTTTCCATTCCTTTTGAGCTCATTTATGATCAATAATTTTCGTCAGATTATTTTCCAGAACTAGTGATTGCCCTGCCTCGCATAAATAGGCAGCGGGACTCTATTTTACAAGTGATTTATCTGAATATTGACTGTTGAATGGCACTTTTTCCAGAGCAAACTATTGTACCAATAACTTGCAAATCATTAGCTTTATGCCAACTATTTGGGTCCGATTGATGAATTATCATTCTTACATGTTAATTATCAGAATAAACTGCATTCATATTTTAAAGTTATAAGATAGTTCTGTAGGACTTGAACCTCTTGTAAAAAAAGGCAAATAAAATAAAAAATATTAAGTTTTAGGGATGAATGTGTTATTACGGAACAGAAAAAATCAAAATTACCTGACAGAACACCTTGAAGACAATCCATGAACACTGATAGACATACCAAAGGAACCATATCCTTAACGTAATCCGCTACCTCCTTCTCATTGCTGTAAGCATAACCCAGGATGTAACGCATGGAGAACAAAGTCACACTTGTTATGATGGCCTCCATCACTGTAATAAACATCACAACATGTACAGCTAAGCGTGCTCCTTTTGGATTTGCAGCTCCTAATTCGTTAGCTATCCTTGTGCTAATAATACAAGCAATGACCCTATCAATGTTATACACCTGTAGACATGCATATCATTTCACACTAATAATTGAACTGTTAACTTTAGAACTTACCTAACTGAAGCTCCGAGTCCATATGGAATGTTGTAAAGCAGTGATATGGTTGTGAGACTGTTCACAAAGATTTAAAATCATTGGAGAATTTTTCCACTAGCAAAGAACTGCTAATATTTAGAAGTTTTGATGGCTTCTTACCATATTGAAAGCACAGAGGTTTCCAGTTTTGGTTTTGGTAAGAGGCCAGAAAGAAGAACCAGCATTTCAAATGACCAATATTCCAGACTGCAATTAGTTTGGAAAATTGTAAGAAACTGGGATTCTTGTTAGTTGCATTTAGATGCATGTATAGTAAATCCTTGCAAAGCAAATGTTGTTGATCTTGCTGCATTTACGTTGCAGCAAATCTGCTAAATAAATAAACTCTGAGGTAAATTTTCACACTAATAAATCAAACGTGAGAATATTACTTTGCCATACAAGTCTCACTGAAAATTTGAAGAGCATGCACATTTCAAACTAAACACACATATGTAAAATGCTTAAATATGTTTTTACCATATCATGACTGCTGTCGGGCATGCAAGCCTTAAGAACTCATTAATTCCGTTGAAAGCCTCCTTTGAAAGCGACAAGGAGATCTTCTTGCAAGAAGTAGAATGAAATATATATAGTCCAAGCAAAATTGTATTCATCCAGTATGATATGCTTATGGAAAGAGCAGCCCCAACAGTTCCAAGTCCGGACTTGAAAACTAAAAACCAAGAGACTGGTATGTGAAAGCAAAGAGTTGCTATAGAGCTAAGAAGCATGGGAAGAATGACACTTTGTGACTGTAGAAACTTCATCAACGGTTGAGATATGGCATAGGCAAAGATTGCTGGGATAGTCCACACTGCATACTTTCCTGCTTCCTCTGAGATTTGTGGATCTTGACCACTGAACAGAAGCAGTTTCCCCAGTGATAGCCAAATAATAGAAATGGGAAGGCTGACTAATATAAGAGAATAGATGGCACTGTATGTGTGTATTCCAAGTTTCTGGTATTGCTGTGCTCCATATGCTTGGCCACATAGTGTTTCCAATGCACTTGCCATCCCAATCTGTTTTTCATGAAAGAAATACTAATAACTTAGCCAATGATATAGGTTTATGCTCTGTGCCATTCTTAGCAGTAAGTATTATTCACCTTTACGGTGTGAATATTTGAATTGTTGATTCTGCAATCAAAACGATGATCCTTATTTGTCACTTCATGGGAGAAAATGTTCATCTTTATATGTGGAAGCTTTAAAGTATATGGAGAATTTAAAATTAAGAATAAATTCTAATTGTGTTCAACAATCAAATGATGGAATCCAATAAATTCAGCATTTTTCATTTCTCAGTTATTACTGTTGTTGAAGATATATGCAACCAAATTGGCCCTCAGTATTACGTTAAAAATATACTGCAATAGGAACTGATTAGTTTATTCTACTTCTCTTAAAAAAATGATTTCTTGTAGTTTTTAGTTAATGTTTTTACAATGTTTTGTGGTGTGCAAGGGGCTCTGAAAATAATCAAAGAGGTTCTTTATTTGATATATATATATATATATATATATATATATATATATATATATATATATATATATATATATATATATATATATATATTGTTGATTTTAGCAAGTGTGCAGGTAACTGCCATTAAGGGTGTATAGATAACATTAGTTATTTAAATAGAATAAAAAATGAAATAATTAAAGGTCTTATAATAACTAAATGTTCAATTAAAACAAATGTTTATTAATTATTAAATTATTCAAATAAATAATGTCTTATTGCTAATTATTATTAGGATAATATGACAATCTAATATTTCATCAATTAATCGAATAAAAATAAGTAATCTAATTAATAGTTCAAAAATCGCAAGGCAAACTAGGAATTAATTTTCCAGCTAATCATTAAATTATTATATAATTTATTTTAAACTTTTAGTAGAATTGTTTATGCATAAATTAATAATTAGGTTGCCAAATTGTTATAGTTAAATGTTGTGTTTATGAATAAACAGGGCCATTTATTAGGTATTATTTAATAAATTTAATTTCTTTTTGCTGATAATGCTAATTAATTATAATTAATCAATTATTTCAGTTATGGATAAGTTAGGATATTGAGTTATTTAAGAAGCAACTATTTACATAATAATTTATTTTAATCAATTATGCATTAATTAGTTAGGGGTTATTTGATTAGATGTATTTAAAATGCATGCATTTTTAAAATATTGAATAGATCGAATGAACTTAATGTATGCTGAATTTAATGAGTTTTTTTTTTTTGGGATGTAAATAAAATCATCGAAATTTTTTTTATTTTTATTTTTAGCTACGATATATTTCAAATACATAAAAAATCTCACTTACCAGTAATGTGGATGAGCAGGACATTGGGAAAAAGATGACTCGGAGAATGAAGGCAATGAGTGGCTGAGTGCCAACTTGGTTCATTTCAATCCAAGAGAAAACCATTTGTTTGTTATTATTATTTTTTTTGTTATCTCTAGCGCTTAAATGATGGGTTTCCCGACACATTCATCAAATTTTCTACTTAAATTTTGTTCTATGGCTACACAGGCCGATGTTTTGTCCTGGTCTTCATGCTCATCAATATTTTATTCTTCTATTGCATCCAATCTTGGTTCTCCTCAAAGAGTAAGTGCATTATTTAATTTTTGGAAAATTTATATACATATCACTTTATAACATCATGTTTACATATCTAACATCTAAAACTTTAATATTATATACATATCACTCTATATTATTTTAATATAAAATATGTCACTCATATTTCCTTCCTACCACTCACATATTTCATTTTTATCACTCATATTTAATATAAAATGAACTATGGGTGTTATGTATGTAAATCTCCCTATTTTTCAAGAATACAACACTAACATTGGGTGATGATTACAGGATGACAATAATGATGAAGATAGTGCTAGCGAAAATGTGGCATGGCTAGAATGATGTGGATGGGACCATATGAGGTTGGTAGAGATAGAGAATGAAAGAGGCTAACATGATAAAATTTATCATAAGGTTAGGGTGGTATAACAATGACAAAGTTACGTAATAATGAGAGATGCATCATGACAAAGATAGGTAGGAAAAAATAATTGTTGAGGTAAGGGATTTAAACAAGACCAATTCAAACAAATTTAAATTCAAACAAGACCAATATCCAAAGTTTCACTTTGTATTTTTTTTTCTCAAATTAAATACCAACAAAAAATAAATCAAATACTTATAAAGTGAATATAATGCAACCATAATACATCAAATCAAATATCCCATTAATAAATTATTACATAGTGTCAATTATATATAACTAATAATTATGATAGTACACCAGCATAATTGATAGAGCTTATACATTACTTTTGTGTGCTTGAAGAAAGATCAAATATCTTAAAATTTAGTCTTAGACATTTTATAGGGATGTTTAAGGTGAATAAACATGTTTTACACAGTTCATCTTGACCTGTTGGTTGAGAGCTTAAGCTACCAACTAAGTGGTCTTAGGTTCGAGTCTTTGTGTATGGGATGTTTGTGAGAGTTTGTCTTAATTGGCCTAAATGTCCCAAAAAGAAAAAATGAACATGTTTTCTAATTAATTGTTGTATGATTAAAAAAAAAATTAAAAAAAAATGGCGAAAGAAATGTCACTTATAATAAAAACAAATAAATAATAATTAACACTTATTATTATTATTATTATTATTATTATTATTTTTAATAAAAAATAACGCTGATCTCTATCATCGTAATAAAAGGGAAGTTTAAAAATTGCTTAGAGTATTCGGTATTGTTAAAACTAATGAGTTCAAAACTTGTGAAATAATGGATACTCCATAGCATGAACATTTCATTTCATTCCAGTTCTATCTTATTTGCTGGACATCAAACATAAATCAAATGGAAACAGACCTATATGTAATTGGCAACGTATTACTATGTCCACAACAAGATCAAATGCGCGTGAAAAAAAAAAAAAAATATCAATGCGCGTCGTTCAATATATGTGTGCTAACTTACATAATAACGTACTCGATAAATAAAATAAAAGTTCAGGCTAAATGGAGCATTACTGCTTATTAATTACCAAAATAGTAAAGCCAGTAACACTGGTGAGAGAGGCGGCAATAGAGGCGCCAGCCAGCGGAAGCTCGCCGAGATGCCCCACCAACATCGTCGATATCACATTAATCATATATTGCACCACAGAAACAACAACCATTGGTACTGCCACTCTCCCAAGCCTCCCCCCCTCTTCCCTAAACTCCACACCGGTTGTCGCCTCTTTCTCTTCTTTTGCAAGCAAGCCTTGCTCCATCGACGTTCAAGAAACTAAGGTGAATCACTCTAAGTTTTAATGGGTATAAATATTTGAATGGCGGTGTGCTGTACCTAAAGTTGGATATAATTGATACTCGCTCTAATCACGATGGATGGGTTGGATCATTAATTGGTCGGTCGATATTTTTCACGTTAATTATAAAAATAAATAATTTGGGAGAGCATGTGATTGTGATGTCTGTGGAAACAGTTGGGGTTCTGCGTGGAAAGGGGATGGCCAATTCGTGTGAAATTTCCAGCCGTTGTAGTACAATACATGAGCGACGAACAGCATTTGTTTTTGTTTTCCTGTTTTCTTTTTAAAATGAACGTCCCATTTTTTCTTTGCTGTCGTCTGATTATTCTAAAAATGATCGACAGTTTAATTAACTTGAAGCTGTTTTTGGTTTGAGTCCATGTTGTAAAATTTTAAAGCTTTGCCGTTATGGGCTGGGTATGTGCTGACTTCTCGTGGTTAATTTGAGTTCTGTCGCAGAAAAATGATTTATTATTTCAAGCCATTGATAGTTTAATTTAGCTAAGGATGGCCTTGGTTGATTTCGGTCGTGGCCTTTGGCCTGATTCTAAGTTCTTTTAATCAAATTATCTAAAAAAAAAAGTATTTGATAAAAAAAAATAAGGAAAATAATGCATTTTCTAATTGAACAAATTCAAAAATGCACCGGATGAATAAAATTAATTAATTTGGACTACCCCAAAAACATTGAAACATTTTAATCAAATTTCCATTATTCAATAATCAAAATAGTAACTAATTGAATTATTCTTTTTTTTTTGAATAGAGGATGCATTATTCATTAATAATTGAATTATTCAATCAGGAAATTAAACTAAATAATTCTAAGAAAATTAGAGTAAGCTCCCAAGTAAATCTATGGAATCTTGTTTACAGCCATTGGGATGTAATATACATTGAAATTTGGTAAAAAAAAAACAAAGAATTTTAGCATTAAAAATTTTGTTCATGCAAATCAGTGGGAAAAATTCTCTAATGCATTTAAAAATTAAATGCAACATATTAAATCCTTCAAATTTTCTCATTATAATTTAGGTTAGGGATTTTTACATACATAACACTTGAAATATTTCAAAATACATATTTAACACTCAAAGTGTTATATTTACTAATATACCACTCAAAATTCTTTTTTTCATCTGTTATAATACTCCGTCAAGACCCGTTACAAATCCACATTCGGTCTTCAGTTCGGGCGAGCAATGTCTTCCCCATCGATTTCGTTCTGGCGAGCATTGTCTTCCGCATCTGAAGTCGTACACCTTCTCCATTGATTTCGACCTGTTCGATCACTTCGCAGGAGCTCGGCAAGGTATGCATCGTCTTCCCAGTCCAATCCGTTCACAAGTATTTAGGGTTTTTTTTTTTGGCCGGATGAGCTTGTCTTCATTTTCATTGTTCTAGTTTTTCTTGTTCATCATCTACCTCGTCCAATTCCATGACTGGGATTTAGGGTACTTTTTTTTTTGTCGGATGAGCTTGTCTTCATTTTCATTATTCTAGTTCTTCATGTTCGATCACTTCGTAGGAGCTCGACAAGGTATGCATCGTCTTCCATGTCCAATTCCTTAACCGGATTTTAGGGATTTTTTTTTGGCCGGATGAGCTTGTCTTAACTTTCATTGTTCTAATTCTTCCTGTTCGATCACTTCACAAGAGCTCGGCAAGGTTCTTATTTTTATGTTTACTGTGTTGCATTTGGAAATCAAGAGTTGGGTGTGACCTGTTTGATTGAATGCCAAGGCATCAATTTGACTTATAATTTTTAATGCTTGAAGTGTTTGGAAATTCAGAGATGGGTGTAGGATTTTTTATTAAATGTCAAGGCAGCAAATTAATTTAGTTTTAATCTGAAATGTTTTTTATTATTAAGTAGCAGTTGAAATCTTGATTAGCTAATGAGCTGCCTTTCTTTCATTATCTTACAGGTTTATTGCCATTGGATATGAAGTCATAAAGCATTTATACAATGAGTTCGAGTTCCTCGGCAACACTAATTGGAAACCCAAATAATCAAATATATTATCATTGCGATTTGCAATATACCAAAATAGACATCATACAAATCGCATAGTTGTGAAAAAAAATTCTACAGATGTTCCCGAAGTAGATCAGAAGAAGATTGTTATATTTTTCGGTGGTGTGAAGAACTTAATGAATCAGAACATGATACGAATTATCGAAGAAGTTCAAATGTTGTCGAAACAAGCATAACTCATGTTAAAGCCGAGCTGTTACAAATAAAAATCTTGTTGGTGATAGTGCTTATTTTAATGTTGATTGTAGCATTCAGTGTGAGTAAATGTAACTCTCACTGTAACTTTGAGTCAATATAAGTTTGAGTCAATCAATGTAACTTTGAGTCAATGTAATATGTGTGTTCTATTTCTTGATGTAGTAGCTAGGCACCCACATTTGTTTTGCTGTTACACATATATGTAATGTGAGAGCCAAGATTCCTATTGATTAACTCAGACCTCAGCGTAGGCACCCACATATAGTTATCGTCGACAGATCCAAACATTATATCTCTTACTAACTCCCTTGAACGCAAAAGTTTCATATATGACAAGGATAATCCATAACTTGTCTCCAAGTTATTGCTTTGGTGTGGTATCAATATTTTTCTTTACAATGTCTTTGATTTCTGTTGACTATAACTGCTGCATACGACCGGCTCCGAATCGGACACAATAATTCACCCACCGACATACTCACGACACAACAGCTCAAACCGTTTCTCTTCTCATGAAATAAAATAAACTCCTTCTCATTCGATTGAGATACGCACATACATGTTGACCTCATTTTTGATATGAGGTCACTAATGAAAGTTCGTTAGGGATGTTAAGCCCTATAGAACTGGCCCAAGCAAATTTAAAAGAGAGGTGAATTGGAAAACTTTAAAACCAAAGATAAAACTAAAACCAATATCTCAACATAGAAAACCAACGATGCGGAAATTAAAGTGTGGAAGTAATAAAGAAAGAACACACCGGATTTATAGTGGTTCGGTCAAACCTTGACCTACGTCCACTCCTTGGAGCCACCCTCCAAGTATTGTACTAAAATTGTGACTCTCCTTTAGCCCTCACAGCTAGGCGGAGAAGCCCTTACAAAATCACTTTCACCTTCCCCGGTGCGGCTGAGTCGCCGGATCCTTTGACACCAAAGATATCTTCTTCTTTGGTGAACTTACCTCGAGACAAGCCTTGAATCCGATGGTACTAAGGTGCGAGTTTGCCGGAGAAACCGTGTGGATCCCCCACCACACTCCCTTGAGTTCCTCCCCCTCACAGGATCTTCTCCCTCTCAAACTCCACCATTTCCTCTCTCCCTTTCAAGCTCTCTCTTCTAGTTTCCCCCACAAAAATGAAGCTACTATGGCTGCCAAAGACACTTACAAAGTGCCATGCCAAAGCTTAAATAGAAGCTCTCAAAACGAGCTCATTAATGCAAGTTGCCGACATTATCGTCCAGGACGATAGGCATATCGTCCTGGCCGATCAGTACAAATTAAGCTCATTAGCCCGGGACGATTTGAGACGATCAGAAGGAAATTGGTTACATCGTCCAGGACGATAAGTTTAAAACCGATTTCAATCGTCCTGATCATCGCCCTGAATACAAGCTGTCCGATGTAGATCGTCCAGGCCATCGTCATGGTCGATCATTCGATCGTCCTGAACGATGTGATCGTATCAATCAACCATTAATGCTTTCCAAAAATACCAGATCAATTTAGGCATGATTGAGTTAGATCGTCCTGGACGACAATAATATTGTCCTAACCAATTTCCTAAAACAAAGAATTCCTAAACTGATTATGGCGGCTGATTCTTTCTGAATTGAGATTATCGTCCTGGACGATATCTGTTGACGGCTGCCTTAATGAGGATGCCCTAATTAGGGTTTCTGATTTTGGACAGATCGTCCAGGACGATATTAATATCGTCCCGAACGATGTTACCAAAAACAGAAATCATATAGGGAGCAAGAGAATTTCTACCAAGTTATAGCCACACCAAATATAACAGACTCAAGAAAGGAAAAAGATTACAAACTGACATAGATCTAGTCTACCCAATCTTGAGCTGGTTCCAGATTGCAGTGTGATCGTGTGGACCTGAAAAGTTAGCACATAAGGCAATCGTAGAGAAAAAATGAATATTTACTATCATCAAAAACATAAATCATAGATCCACAACAATCTCCCCCTTTTTGATGATGGCAAAACATTTCAATTTGAATTTTCAAAAGAAAACAATTTCTCCTAATCTCCCCCTCAATAGAATAACATTTTAAAAATAGGGGAGATGAAAATATTTTTGTTATTTTTAATTTTTTGAAAACAAGATACAAATACGATAACAGTACAAAAATTCAACATATTTGAAAATAAGATACAAATATGATAACAGTACAAAAATTCAACAATACGTTCTCCCCCTTTGACATTATTAAAAAGAGAGGAGGCACAAATAAAAACAAAATGACCAAAAAATATTCTCTGATCTAGTGAAAAACAAATATTCTTAAAATGAGAAAGTTACCTCTTGGTTTTAATCAAAAACTTAGTAGAATTGGATTGACAACGCATAATCCAAAAAAAGATTAGAAATTCATAATTTGATAATCCCAACTCAAGTTCTTTAAAAAGGCTCAAAAACTTTTTAATTCAATATCTAAATCATAAAATAAATTAGAGAAAGAAACAATCATTTTTCAAAAACTCCTTCCATAAAATATATCTAATAGAAGATCAATGCACGAATTGTTAAATCAAGAATTAAAATTTTCAAAGTAAAGTATCGAAAGTATCAAGGATTTTTTTAAGCTTTTTAAGAAGTATAAGAATGGTAAGCATTAACTTTTTGTGGGCTCATTTTATGCCTCTTCACAATTGGTTGGCGCACAGCGCATCTTTTGATACACTTTGTGTATTCTATATTTTTCAATTTGGCGCTTTGCGCATCTTTTATTTTTGGCATCATTGGCCATTTTTTTTTTAATATGCTACCTTTCTTAAACTTAAAAAACAAAGAAAAACCCATCTTAGTGACAATGCGAATTGCTTGATTAAGAAAAATTATGATTTACATTCACAAACTTGCAAAAGATTCCTATGCGATAAATAAAATGTAGGGAGATAAAAAATTTAGTTTCAAAAACCAATTTAATAGATGAAAAAGATTTTAAATAAAAAGTAGGATAACCTCTTTTAGAAAATAGAGATTGAGAGTTAAAAATAAATGAGTTTCCTTCCTTTGACTGTTTTAGAGAAGTCAAACACAACTTACCAAAGATTTCAAGGAAAAATCAGGAAGTATATTTTTCATTTTTAGAAAAGTGAGTGTGTGTGTTGATGAGAGAAAAAATTTCACAGAGACAAAAAGAAATGAAAAAGCACAAAATGAAAAATATAAAAATAAAAAAAACACAAAAAAGAAAAAAATACAAAAACACAACACAAAAAATTCGAAAGGCTCTTAACCATTATCTCTCTCATGGTCCGATGCTTCAGAGACCAGATCTGCCCATGAAATTTTTTGCCTTTCATTATTTCCCCAGTTTAAATTTTGCTTCGCCATGCCCTTTTCTTTTGTAGGAAGAATTCTTACATTAGGGCACGTATTCTTCATATGTCCAGGTTTCCTACATCGAAAGCAAACAATGTCAGAGGAAATATGGACATCCTTACCACTTTTTTCTTTCTTCCACTTTTGCTTATGCATTGGTGAGCTTTGTGTTTTGCTTGACAATTCATTGCTATCGTCACCAACTAAGCTTCCTCTTTCCGTATCTTCGGCTTTTAGAATGATCGTTTCACCTGCATCCAAAAGTCTTTGACCCAACCCTTGCTCGTAGGCAATGAGTGAGCCAATCAAATTATCAATAGAATAATCATTCAAATCTTTTGATTCACAAATAACAACAACTTTAGCATCGAATTTTTCAAGTAAACAACGAAGAATTTTGTTAATTTTTTCAAAATTTGAAAAATCTTTTCCTAAGGCATGCAATGATGTAGTAATTTGAATAAACCTTGTATACATGTCTAAAATCGTTTCAAAAGGTTTCATAGAAAACATTTTAAAATCATGCATTAAAAAATTCAACTTGGATTGCTTGATTTCGCTAGTGCCTTCGTATATAGTGTGCAATTTATCCGAAACTTCCTTACCGGTAGTGCACGTGGATATTAACATAAAATCATCAGAATTTAAAGTACAGAAAAAATAATTTAAAGACTTTGAATTTAATTAAGCATCCATTCGTTCATCCCTATTCCATTGATTAAAAGGAATATCAGTTTTAATTCCATTAACAATACGTGATGGTGATGAATAACTAGTTAAAATCATATGCCACATACAAAAATCAATCGATTGCAAAAAAGTAGACATGCGAATTTTCCAAAAATCAAATGTAATATTTTCAAACAATGGAGGTCTAGTGATTGAATATCCTTCCGCAAAAGTACGATTAGCCATGGATCGAAATTCAAAAGTTTTTAAAAACTTATTTTATGAAAACCGCTCTGATACCACTTGAAAGTTCGTTAGGGATGTTAAGCCCTATAGAACTGGTCTAAGCTAATTTAAAAGAGAGAGGTGAATTGGAAAATTTTAAAACCAAAGAAAAAACTAAAACCAATATTACCACATAGAAAACCAACGATGCAGAAATTAAAGTGCAGAAATAATAAAGAAAGAACACACCAGATTTATAGTGGTTCGGTTAAACCTTGACCTACGTCAACTCCTTGGAGGCACCCTCCAAGTATTGCACTAAAATTGTGACTCTCCTTTAACCCCCACAGCTAGGCGGAGAAGCCCTTACAAAATCACTTCCACCTTCCCCGGTGCGGCGGAGTCGCCGGGTCCTTTGACACTAAAGAGATCTTCTTCTTTGGTGAACTTACCTCGAGACAAGCCTTGAATCCGATGGTACTAAGGTGCGAGTTTGCCGGAGCAACCGTGTGGATCCCCCACCACACTCCCTTGAGTTCCTCCCCCTCACAGGATCTTCTCCCTCTCAAACTCCACCCTTTCCTCTCTCCCTTTCAAGCTCTCTCTTCAAGTTTCCCCCACAAGAACGAAACTACTATGGCTGCCAAAGACACTTACAAAGTGCCATGCCAAAGCTTAAATAGAAGCTCTCAAAACGAGCTCATTAATGCAAGTATCCGACATTATCGTCCAGGACGATAGGCATATCGTCCTGGCCGATCAGTACAAATTAAGCTCAATAGCCCAGGACGATTTGAGACGATCTGAAGAAAATTGGTTACATCATCCAGGCCGATCTTACGATCGTCCTGGCCGATTAGTTTAAAATCGATTTCAATCGTCCTGATCATCGCCCTGAATACAAGCTGTCTGATGTAGATCGTCCAGGCCATCGTCCTGGTCGATCATTCGATCATCCCGAACGATGTGATCGTATCAATCAACCATTAATGCTTTCCAAAAATACTAGATCAATTTAGGCATGATTGAGTTAGATCGTCCTGGATGACAATAATATCATCTTGGCCGATTTCCTAAAACAAAGAATTCCTAAACTAATTATGGCGGCTGATTCTTTCTGAATTGAGACTATCGTTATGGCCGATACAAGTATCGTCCAGGCCGATCTGTTGACGGCTGCCTTAATGAGGATGCCCTAATTAGGATTTTTGATTTTGGACAGATCGTCCAAGACGATATTAATATCGTCCCGGACGATGTTACCAAAAACAAAAATCATATAGGGAGCAAGAGAATTTCTACCAAGTTATAGCCACACCAAATACAACAGACTCAAGAAAGGAAAAAGATTACAAACTGACATAGATCTAGTCTACCAAATCTTGAGCTGGTTCCAGATTGCAGTCTGATCGTGTGGACCTGAAAAGTTAGCACATAAGGAAATCATAGAGAAATAATGAATGTTTGTTATCATCAAAAACATAAACCATAGATCCGCAACAACTAAGGCCCTTCCAAACTCCAGATTAATTTTAGATCCTAGGATCCACTCTAGACCTTTAGATCCTTTCCTAGAGCCAGACCTTAGGATCCACTCTAAATCTTAAGATCCTTTCGGCCTACTCTAGAGCTTAGGATTCTCTTATATCTCAAATTTTAGAGCCCCTCTATATCCTAGATCTTTGAACCCCTCTAGATCTTATGACCAATCTAGACTCAAATCAATCCCTACCCTTGATTGATTCAAATCTTAAACTTCATTCAGTTCAAATCCAAATTAATTCAAGCTTCAAACATACCCAAACTTTGATCTAATCAATTTGACAATCCAAACTTCAACTTAGACTTTGATCCCACCTTTAATCTAGCTTTGACCCTATACATTCATTAACAATCACCACATGATTATGAATGATTTGGATACTCCAACATTAATCATTCAAACTTAAAATCCATTCCAAATCCAGAAATCCAGACTCAAATCCAAAGTCTTAAGGCCCTGCCCCAGAAACCTTTTTCAAAGATTTTTTTTAAACATTTCAAAACCTAGTCAAATAGCCTCTGATTCAGAGTCTATCACCTACAAAGTGATAATACATGTCCCTAGAGGTTACCCTCCAATTTTGAGCCCATTATGAGGTCTCTAACTCTAGAACCTGGATTAAAATCCAAAGGCTGTAAAACCTTCAAATATTTACAGCCCATGCCATTGGACCTAACACCTTGAAGATCTTGATCTTGGAGTCCTTATCAAAGCCTCCAATCATTGTCAGACTCTTGATTGTAATCCATTGAGTAGCAAACTGTATTTTTTAGACCCATTTTTGACCCTAGTTGACCAATGGGTCAAAATTGACCAAAATACCCTTATGGGATTTCAAATGCCCATTTCAACTCAAATCAATTCCAAATTCTTTGAAACCACTTTCAACAAGTTTCAAACATTGAACCTAACTTGTTGAGCCCAAACCCAGACCTTGGATCAACCTAGTTGACCAAGTCAACCAAGTTTGACCCATTAACCCATACACCTCTTTCCTTTCAAATCTTTGAATCAAGTCCATTCCAAGTCCTTTTGAATGCAAGGGATGACCCCTTGGGTACCCAAGAAACTTCTCTTGGAGACCCAAGCCTTGGGCTCACTTGGGTTAGCCACATGGCTTGACCCAAGTGACCAAAGGGAGGTCTCCCTTGAGCCATCTCTTAACCTTAATCAAATTGAATCCAAATCATGGTATCATTGGGTTCCCATTAACCTAATACACCTTCTTTGACCATTCCAACCCTGTGGCTCACTTGGGTCAAGAGTTAGGCTAACCCAAAGTGCCCAAGATCACTTGGGATTGAGCCAACTCTCAACCTAAGCCCAATTGAACTTGATCAACACCTCCCACAGGTGGCCCTAGGTCCAACACATCTCCTCCAGCCAGCCCATGCCATGAGTTAACCTGGGTCAGGTTTTAGGCTAACCCAAAGTAGCCAAAAATACTTGGACCCGAGCCATCTTCCAACTCAGACCAAATTGGACCCAATTGCCACTTGCATTGGGTCCACCAGACCCATACCCACTTCCAACCTCAAGCCCAGGGTCTGGCCTGACCAGGGTTGAGCCCAAATCAACCCGAACCGAGCATATTTGGATCAACCCGAGCCATCTTTTAACTCAGACCAAATTGGATCCAATTGCCACTTGCATTGGGTGCACCAGACCCAGACCTATCTCCCATACCAAACCCAGGGTCTGACCTGACCTGGATCGAGCTCAATTCGACTCGAACCGAGCAGGTTTGGGTCCAACCCAGCCACCAATTCAATACAGACATTCCTAGGCCAAATTGACTCCACCCTTGGCTTCAGCATATCCCCATCGGTCTCCCCCAGTCAACCCGACCCATACCATGGCCGACGATGGTCGGAACCAATGGAAAATGAGTTCCGGTGGTCCCACCCAGACAACTCCTGGATCAAGGCAGCTGTCCACCGGTTTGAACCCCCCGATCTCCCTAGGACGTCGCCATCGTCCACCTGGCAGCGATCCGAGCCCTCTCCAGCTCAATCTCGGTCATCCAAGCTCGCAAAAGGTGGCCGAATAGCCTCAAGTTCCCCAAACCGCAAGAGGCATTGGCATTCGCTCTCGATCGATTCCCAGAGCTCCTTCGAACTCCTAGACGCTTTCTCCGAGCTACCAGATCGATCCCTCCTTCCGTTCGAGCAAGTGCCCGTGAAAGCTTTCGGCGTCCCGCTCGAAGTCGCACCTTCGACCATCCTCCGGTCCCGACCTCTGAAGGAGAATTGTTTGCCATCATTCCCTGAAGCTTCTTAATAGAGAAGCTCATTCATTGAGGCCTTCTCTGCGGTAATCCCTCCATCCTGAGCTCCCTAGGTAGGTAGTCCGGTCAAGTGTGAAGGAAACCCTCACCCCAACGGATCTCCACCGTTGGATTGAAGGTTTTCATCGTCTTGATCCTCCTTGTGAAATTTCATCAGAGTTCGCCAGCGGGATCGCTCGGATCAAGCCGGAGAAGCTCTACGGTCTCGGGTACGCGCAGGAGGTTGAAGACAAAATCTCAGCCGTTGATCTCGATCAACGACTCGGATTAGATCCCGCGGTATCGGAGCACCGTTAATCTCAGTCGTCCGATCCGCCATCTGACAGCTGTGGTTAACCCGGCCGTTAACCGTTAGCGCCAATCATTGCTTGGCCAATCAGTGCGCGACGCGTGTAAAGGCCTGTTGACTGTGTAATTGCCGGATTAATAAACCCCAAAATTCAAGGGAACTTCAAAATTCATAACTCCCTGCACACTTGTCCAAATTAGGTGTTCTTAGGCTCATTGGAAAGGTCTCAGGGAGCTCTACAAAAGCTCTATGGTTTCAGACCCTGGTTAGGTCATTGTTAGGCGTAATTTCAATTTGAGCATTTTATGAATTTACTTAATTACTTTTTGAATACAAGTCCACCAGGTCTGGAATTTTGGGAGATTGAAATTGGGCATGTTCCTGACATGTCCAAATTTTATCTCCCTATTTTAAGTTGTTCAAGGGCATTTTCCCTAATTTTTAAGTCTAAGAGTCATGGTTTGACCCTTAAATTCAAAAGGGGTATAGACCTATCCAATGGGATTTAGGATGTGAGTTTTTGTGTGTTGATTATGTGTAGGATGAGGAGTGTAGAGCCACTGATTTTTACCCAATCAAAGCCTAGGATAGACCCTTATAGTGATTTGAAGGTGACTTAGAGCTCACCTTGGGTGGTTTGGTTAACCATCTTAGAGTACTCCATTTGAGCTCAATTTTGGTGGGTTTAGTCCTTAGGATTAGGTGATCCTATGGTCCAAATTTCATCAAATTTGGAGTTCATTTGGTTCCCCAAGTAGGAGCCTCAAAAATCCTGCTTAGAAATGGCCTGTTAACCCTAATCAATTGATAATGAACTATTCTTAACTTATAAAATCCATTAAAATGTCCTTAATTGTCCCTGATTAATCCCCTAATCAATAAGAATTGAAACCCTCTTAAATTGATATCTAGATTTTTCTTAACTTGACCCTTAGGTAATTAGGGTTTAATCAATTTTAATTAATCTAAAAAAAAAATCTTAAAAAATCCCAAAAGGGTTTTAAACACTTGTTGATCTGTCCTTAGGTCATTTATGACCTTTGGAATTGATCCCAAGGAGTTTAAGGCTCATTTGGGTTCAAATCCTTAAGCAGCTCCCTTAGTTGAGATAGTTTGATAATCCCTACGAACAAGTAAAATTTCTAAAATTCACTGTTACTTTTGGAAAATTTTGACTAATCAAACTTAATGGCTAATGACTCCAATTAGAATCTATCATTCCCTAAAAATATTAAACCTCTATAATTTGGTCAAAGTCAAGGACTCAACATCTTAGGTGACCTTAGGACAAAGTGGGCTAGAACTTCTAAAAATCATTACTTTTCATAAAAAACTCCAAGTTAAGTGCCCCACTTGTCTAACAACTCATAATTAGGTCTAGTATTTATTAAAAATCTGAAACCCTTAAGATTCACTTTAATTTTGAAAGTCAAATTTTGACCCCTTAGTAAATATATCTGGATACTCCTTTAAAATCTGTTAACTTCTCCAACCTCTAAAATTCTTTTAATAGGTTATTAAAATTCTCAACCAACCCATTAAAATCAGTAATCAATTTCCCTTAATATTAATTTACTCCTATATTTTCAACCAATTTAAAATAATTTAATTAACCCCGACTGCTACTGGGTAACCCAGGCCTACGAGGCTATTAGTTTAGCCCCAAGGAAGGTGAAATAAACTTCACGGGCTCGGTGTGAAACAAAGGTAGCAATCAATTAACTTTTAAAATACATTTAATTAAAATTCCTAATTTATTAATATTTAAAGTTTAACTCAAATCTCCCTTTTAAGCCTTAACAAACCCAGAACTTTAGACAACTTTGATTAATCACCCAATTTAGGATTTACCCCAGCCACACGACCTTTTACACACACTTTAGATGATGTGCTAGGACAACCGACTCTAGATCTAGGTTTGGTCAGTTTTTACTTTACTGCTGTGTGCCGGATTTTTCATAGTTTTCACTACATGTTATGGATGAAATTGCTTTGCTATGTCTGCTTACTTTTTTTTTGTACTCTGTAAATGGATTGATGTGTTTGGCGACTAGATTACCCTTAGGTTAGGTACGATCTGGATGTTCACATAGTTTTCTGCAGGTGGCCACGCTCATGCAGAGCAGAAAAAGGGGGCTAAATCAATAAAAATTTATTAATTATTATAAATGCTTGCATAGGTGCTTCAGCTGCTAAAGCCCCCAAACAATAAAAAGAGCATGGCCAGTGTTTTTTACTTTCCTTTTTGCATATATATAACTGCTTGGGAATAACTGCTTATCATTTATTAACTGCTTAGGATAACCCTGCAGGTGAGTCTAGATTTTATTTTTGATATAAATGTAATTTGTGTAATTGTCAAGTGTTGTGAAAGTTAATTTTGTGTTGGGATACATAGGTCCAAAGCTTGGATTCCAAAGAGGAAAGGATGCCCATTTGGGAAGTATTCTTTTTTCCATTTGGAAATCCAAATTTGGATCACACTTCTCTTATACCCAAAGAGGAAAGAGTGGCCTTACCCTTAAAAGGGAAGTGCCCTCTTATCCATTTGTGTAGTTCACCACGAAGAATCCAAGAAGTTTGAAGAAAAGGAGTCCACAGGAGAACAAGATTGAAGACTTGAAGATTGAGAGTATCCCACTAAAAAAATTACTTGCGTCATTACTAGGTTTAGAATCCGGGTTGTTGTCAGTGGTACCCGGCCACTTTACTTTATGCAAAATTCTGGTTTGTAATAAGCAAGGCAACTTTGCCTATGGACATTTATTAATTGATTAATATTTGATGTGATGAGTTGATTGCCTTTAGGATTGCTTGCTTTTCCTAGTTTTTTGGCGATTGTGTGCCGTTTTTGTTTTCTCCTAGATACGTGAGACTCGTGAGGGTGTGAAAGTTTCCTACTCATAACTTTAAATGTCTAAAATTTTAGTGAGTCTAAATAACATAGAAAGATAACAAATCTAGGGAATTAGCCGGGGATCGACCCCGGGATCGCATGCATATTTCTGCACTTCTTTTTTCCTTGTTTTAGACCCTTCCTCGCCCGCGGGGTAGAGTCTGGATAGTCTAACCTATGAGGACGAGGTGCCGGACCTGGGAAAGCTCAGTCTTCTAAAAAAAAATTACTTTTTATAAGCCTGTTTTTAAAATTTCAAGCATACTTGATTTGGAAGTCGTCGACTAGCATGCATTACATTAAACACAAATTAAAAGAGTCAAAAATTTTAATTGCATCAGTTTAGCATTTTAGTACCCAACATAAGTCAAAGGGGCCAATTAGAAAAATTTCTAGATGTCGGCCCCAATTCTCCAGAACTTTAAGTATAACGTCCCTACCACTCTTTCATAAAAGACCGGACTCATCTCTTTTAAATCGACTAGGTGGTTAGCTGGCTCCCCAATCCAGGCCGGGGTAAGCTAGGTTTTGCACTGCATTAGTTAGGATCGGATGACTGTGGTCCAGCGTCCAAATTAGATTTAGGATCCGGGGCAGATCTTTGATTATAAGACCCCAAATTTCAGGAATATAATTCCAAATTTCTAATAAAATGCTCAACTCTAATTAAATATCATTTCAATCCAAAACGTAAAGCCCAACACTTAGATTAAGTTGGGACACTTCCGGATGGTTCTGGAATCTCAAAATGTCCCCTAACTCTCTTCCTTCGATTCTGTTAATAAATGTTCAATCTTGATCCATTCCCTTTTGATTTTCCAAAAGATTCTATTCAATTTTTTTTGATATCACTCCTAGAAAATCTAGTGAAATTTCATTCTTATTTTAATCGAGAGTTTTTGTAGGGGACTTTGTCTCCCTACGATGTAATTAACTATGGGGGCTTGCGCTCGTACGAGATTTGGAACCACACACACCTGATTTCAAAATTAATCTTTTTTAAAAATCTTCTTAGATTTCTTTGGGAAATGTTAAAGAATGATTGTCATTATCATATTTGAAGAATTATCATTGAAAGGTGTTATCTCCCTTTGGGGAGATACATCCTTCTTTGATAAGGCTTTGGATATGAATTCGACAATCATACTTCTTAAATACCATAACTGGATTATTTAGCTGAACTCTACCTTGTCCCCTCAGGGCCGTGTGGAGTTCTCTTTAGAATCTAGTTATGATATTTAAGATGAATTTCATGATTCTAAGTCTGAACATCATTATGGAATTTTATTTTTGTCCTCCGGGGTTATATACTTTTCCGAACGAGTTGATTCGACTTCTATAATTAGAATTAAATCTCAATTTTAAAATTCCTAAAGAAAACTAATAGTTTTCAAAACCTGTTTTTCAAAATTCCACAAACAATACACGCACATACAAACGCTCTCAAACCAGTCGAAACATTGCAAGGAAGAAATTGAGGAAACTTACCTCTGCTCACGCCGAAGATCGCCGGCCTCCATCAACTCCAAAGGTCAAACCCGATGTTGACTCCGGCCTCACGCCTCCACCGACTGCCGAGCCCGCCGCCGTCTCCGACCCGAGCCTCCTCCCGTGCGTGAGCCGTCGCCATGCCCTAGCCTGATTGGCCTTCCACCTCTCGATCTACCTATCTCCTTCTGTTATATATATATATATATATATATGTTATAATAGTATAATATAATGCTATTTATATTATATTAATATAACATTATAATATATTATATTATGATATATATTTTATTGTAATATAATATATAATTAAAAAAGAAAAGAAAAGAAAGAGAGAAGAGAGAGGTGAAAGAATTTTCAAACAGGTGTCAAAGACCCCGGCCGTCGTACCTTAGATCCGACCGGGATGGTTTTAAATTTAAGACCCACGCCGTTGATTTTTTATCCGGACAGATGGTTTTAAAATTTGAAGACCCTGGGTCATCGTATCTTAGATCCGGCCGGGATGGTTTCAAATTTAAGACCTAACGCAGTCGATCTTAGATCCTTGTGAGATGGTTTGAAATTGAAGACCCTATGCCGTCGACCTTAGGTCCGGTAGGAAGAGCTACGGCAGTGCCGTACTGATTTCTCCCTCGGTGGGGAGGAGATGCTAAGAGGCTGCCAAAATTTTCATTAAACAACAAAAGGACTTGGACTAAAAATCTAAAATTGATTTGAACAATATATAAGTTAAACAAAAAATCAATTTTAAATCAAATTCGACCAAATAATGTTGGACTTGGACTCAGACTGAAACTCGAACTAGACTTACACAATACACACTTATATATTATTGAAATTTGTCATTCATATGTATAAATAGATGTTCAAATTCAAAAGATATTGAATTGAATGACATAACTTAATGACTCTTAAAAATATCAAGAGATAGCATGATCCATAACTCGGAGTGACTCAAATACATAGAGAAGGCTTAAAATACATGAAAATAATATAATAGCACCTCACTATACTTAACATCACTCACTATTTATAAATCTCAAATTAAACATAGTGTGGTCTAGTTTCATAAAATATAGAGTCCAAAATAATGATGATTATTATGGATACAATGCTCTACATCAAAATTTTCTTTCTTTAAGTAATTATTTTGTGACAAAATGAGTATATTGGCTCTCACAAAGCATTTTCATGATAATTATGATAGCACATCCAAAATCATTTTGGGAATTTTTAAATGATACATAAGATCTCAATTGTTAAGTTGGTAAGGACATTTGTGTGAATAATCTTCTCATAAATATATTTTGGGACTTATGTTTTGATATAAAAACAAAGATTATGATTGTAGTAGCATAAGTGTTGGTGGTGCTACAAATTTAAAATCAAAGGAACCACAATATCTGTTGGAGGCTCATTGTAGATGTTTATGTTGACTATAGTGAATAGAAGTTGAAGATATCAATTTGATTAGGATATCAAACTTGTTCATTCATGAAAACTATCCATAAGATCTACATGATATTCTGCAATCAATAGTCTTGAAGAGATCTGTTCAAAGAGTGAAAATGACACTAGGAGATGTCTCATATTGACTCAAATGCACTAGACCATTTATGTGCTACTAGCATTTTGACAAAAGCTTCATTCGTCTTCTTTCTAAAACTATCCCACAATGATTACCCACTGTCCTATCATAAAAAGACATATTACAAATACATGAGAAAGGGAAAGGATCGTGTTGATCTAGCAATCTTAGATTAACGCCACCGGATCCGCAACATATGTGCAAGCGGATAGAAGGCGTTCGTAGGCCTTTAAATGAAATCCCGGACTATTTTCTAAGCAAAATCACTTGCGCAATGGATCATATTTAAATATTTTAAAATACCCTTATATATTAAATATGATTCCTTGAATTAAATATATCCCCCTACATGTGCTTCGACAAATGTTTTAAAGTTATAAATACAAATATCTAGGAATACTACAAAGGGTCAAATGATACATCCCTGTATGTGCTCCGGTCAACATGATTAAAGTTATAAATACAAATGTTCGAGAATGCTTTGTAGGGTCAAATGCTACAACCCGCATGTGCTCCAATCGTCACATCTAAGTCCCAAATCTGACGATTCGAGAATGCTGCATGGGTCTAATATTCAAGTTTCATCCCCCTCCTAAAAAGGACTGGAGTCGACATGACTTCAAGTATAAAATGCCTCCCAAATCCTTACAAAAATAAAAGTGACATCAATGTCACCCCGATGATTGTCGTGTTAATTAAAAATCTCAACCGGAGGGGTCAAATCTCAAATCAAACAAAAGCCCAAATTCCTAAAATATAAATACATCACCTAAAAACTTAAATTAAAAATCATCCACCTCCCGCAACTGTTTGTCGGGGGTGATAAATTTGAAATTAACGTCAGCTCACATAGATCTAACGTATATCGGGTGTATCACTTTGATTCATCCTCAAATAGTCTCTTGCCAACATGGATGTGGCACGTGTCCTCTGATCGGGTGATTTTTCAACAAAATAGCACCATTATATTACGATCACGGTCAAAGCACATATGTTCCCTAAAGGCGTCAAACCCTGTAGTTATGAATCACAGGGTATATTCAATAGGCATAAAGCCCTCTGTGAGCTAAGGTAGATTCAGATATATTTCCTTAGAAAAATACCAACCCAGGTCTACAAGGTATTTTTGGACGAAGCAACCCGTGGCTACCGAGAAGGTGCCTTCTGTCAGGTTGGGTCGACTACCTTCTCTGACTAAGCAGACCAGGGAACATAACAGCCTGGGCCGACTGAACCATGGGATCTTGATTGGGTTCGTCTTTATTTCCCCCACAACCAGTTTTAAGTTTATGGTGATGAACTCTAAATTTCAAACTTTCAAATTTAAAATTTAAACCCTAAAATTATTGCTATTATATGATATGTTCATAACCTTATGACATCCTTAATGACTACCCTTAATTGAAAGTTCTCTCTCATTATCGGGAGGGGTAATTAAATATAGGGGCTTACGCCTATGGGAAACTAGAACTTGAATCAAAAAGTCCTCACCAAATGAGGGCGAAATCTCTCAGTAGTGTCTTATCTAAAAACCAATCTGCCTTCTAAAAACTCCCCGGAAACCTAATCCTTTTAAAACTCTCTGCCATCATCGTCACACAAATATATAAAAGAAAAATAGACCGATGGCGCGGAGAGGACGGGATCACATATACCATGATGGAATTTTTGGAGCACACAGATTTCTGGCGACTCCGCTGGGGAATGGTTTCTCTTTCCATCTTCGACTAGTTATACATAAAACATAATAGCAATAAATTATTAAAATTCAAAAAAGTTTGTTAAATTTAAGGTTTAAAATATGCAATCAAATAAAATTTTTTACATATATTTTTATTTTGTGTAGTCTCTGCACTTTGAAAGTGTGGGTGATGTATCAACTCCTGAATAATAACCATTTCCTTTCAATTGTGCTGAATGAAACTACAGAATGCACCTTTCACTGTCCAACTGGGATGAAGTGCTAGAATTTAGCTAGCTAATGCCGTCATCAACAATGGAGACTCTGAAGCCATCATCCTATTTGGTAGCTTAGAGTTTTCTGCAACTTTTGCAAAGGTTGTTGCAGTACCTATTCATGGCTTGACTATTCAAGGCCATCCTATGAGGCCTAATCCTGCTGATACTTATGCATTACGTGTTTATTCCTTGCCACAACCATGACTTGTTAGAACTGCTACAATTAAAGCAATTCAACAAAACATGACCTCAGTCTTTAAGAGGCTCTCTCACCCTGAAGTTTTATCTATGAAGAGGACTGATGTCAATCAAAAGACTTTGCCAATCGGGTTATCTGCACCCAGGAAGGATGATGCTGAAGCCTCCTCATATGGAGGAAGGCTCACAAGAAGACAGTGGAGAAAGAAGAATGCTAAACTTCGAGCTCAACAACAATTCTCAACTCATCCAACCAACCTGTCAGCTCAAGAGCCTGAAGCTACCATTCCAACCCAGAATGGATTTGCAAATTTGAGGCGAGTAAAGAGAAATAGCTCTGCTAGGGAACTAAAGGAATCTTTTTGGGATCAACGACCTGAAGCCCCAATCCCTCCAAGGAAGAAAGAGCCTGAGACTCTTTTAGCTCGGGTATACCGAGTCTTGAAGATCGTGAAAGAGAAAGGTTTCAAGAAGAAGAGATATCAACAGCCCTTGATAATTGAAGCTAGAAGAACTCCGCTGAGAAAATGACTATCTATTTTAACAGAGAGAAGAGAAAGATAATATACTCCGTACAATAAGCATCGGGGTGTGACACCTGAACTTCGGGTTTAGGGATCCGTCGTTGAAAGGTCCCAGCAAAATGGAAAAGAAATCTGGAAGCCAAAGCCTCGCAGAGAAAATAGAAGATAAAGAGGAACTGATTTGGGTGTGACATCTGGTGTAGCCTCCCAGAGGTCCTCCTTTCATAAAAATCGTCAACAATGGGTACCTAAGGAAAATGTTCCTATTACTGACATTTGCAATAGTCGACACCTTGGAAAATCTTCCAAGAAATCCTATTTCTAGCCAACTTTAACCTCTAAGAAGAAGATTGACTTTGATCATACTCCTCCAATTGAAGAAGTTCCTGTACTGCATTAAGAGCCAGAATTCTACTGAAAGCGTCGCTCTAAGATTCGAGTACAAGAAAATGATGAAGATGAAGATACTATGGAGGTTGAGGTAGTCTATATGATGGGGCATGGAGATGAGCCACATCAAATATGTGGCTACAGGCACTGCAATGAAGTAGTGCCCACTTCTTCTAAACCAACAACTTCAGAAGAAGATCAAGCTCAACATGAGTTGTTAGAAGAAGAAGAAGAGTCCCCTTAGACGATGGACAAAATAATGATCAGGAAGAAGAAGTACTTGCTGAAACATTGGCGCAAGCACAAAGATGTTTGAAACTTCAAATGAAAGAGAAAGATAAGGAGATATCATAGCTGAATAACAAGATGATAGAAATGATGGCACATATGACTGCGATGATGTAGTTAATGCAAAAGAACATCATTACTACTCTTGCACTTGCTTATCCAGTTGATCATCAAACATTGAATCAACCAGTTAATCAACAGATATCAAGTAGTATTCCTACTAATCTGCCAATCGATCCAATACTCTAGGTGTCTGGAATATAAACCAGAAATGAAGAAGGAAATGAGGATGATCAACTTACTCATCTATAAACTCGCCAAAATATTGCAAGTACATCTGAGCCGATGATGACTCCACAACTAGAATCAATTATCAATGAAAAGATTAAAGCTGTCATTGCCTCAGAGCATGTAGAGAAATTTGTGAGCAAGGGTCGCCCGTATCCGACTGAGTACGATCAAGTGCTCTACCCTAAGGGCTATTAAGTGCCTAAATTCAATACTTTCAATGGTACTGGCAATCCTAAACAACACTTGGCCCATATTAAAGCAACATGCAGAAATACTGGGGGCGTTGATGCTCTACTATTTTTCCAATGATTAGTAGTTTGACGCGATTGCTTTTGAATGGCACACCGAGCTTCCCAATGATTCGGTCAAGACATTTGCAGAACTAGAAAATATGATTGTAAAAAGGTTCGCCAGTGCTACCAAGAAGACTACTATCGCTGACCTTGCCTTAGAGAAATGAAAAATGGGCGAGTCGGTGAAAAAGTACATCACCCGCTGGCACAACATGAGTATGAAATGCGAACAACAATTGGAAGAGGGGCATGCCGTTCAACTGCTAATGGAAACATCGATGATAAGATGTTACAATTTTTATGCATGGCCTCTATCAGTACTTATCAAGAGCTACTAGACAGAGTAGTTAAATTTGAAAAGTTGAATCTGTCTAAGTCTGAATATCATTCAGATAGATCCCGAAAGAATAATGCTGTGGATAATAGAAGAGATGAGATCTATTCTACATCATCTTTAAGGATTGATAAAGAGAAACTATCTTCTCCTAAGGATGATAAAGGAAAGTAGTACACCAAACCCCAGCCAAAACTAGTTTTGGGAGGAAATGATAGATCTCAAACTTTTCGTGATGGAGGAGAATGTTCGAAGCCAAGAATCGGTGATCGAATCACATTCCTTAAAGAAAAAATAAATATAGAATATTCTTTTAAAAGGGAAAGTATGGCAAAACTATTCAAAAAAGTATTTAATGCTGGTCTTAAATTACCAGAGTGTAAAAGACCCGATGAAGCTAATAAAAAAGATAATCTAAATTATTTCCCGTATCACCGAGTTATCAGCCACCCTATTGAAGATTGTTATGTCTTCAAAGACTGGCTTGAAAAGAAATATAGAAATGATTAATTCATTATATAAAATAGCATTTTAGTTCACCCAAAAAAAGAATCCATAAAGATGATCGTGTCTTCTCCTATACCCCAAATTAAGGAAGGAGATAAAATGAAAGGAAAAATGACGCCAGAAAAAGATGAATGGCAGATCGCAATCTCCAAGAAGACGATGAAGATGATTAAATAACTTGAAGGGATTCCTGGTATCAAATGGAAATCCTCAACGAAATCAGTGCTTGAATTAAAAGGAAATTCAAATTCAGGTGCATCCACTTCCAGGTCATCAACTTTGAGGCATTCTAAAATGAAGTGGTTCTATAAGGCATCCCCCAAGAAGTCTAATAACTCTAGCAAGCATAATAAACAGAACAAGAAGAGGTCTGTACGTCAAAAGATCATCAATAATTTGGAGGATTATCATCAACCATCGAGGCGGCTTATAACACTTGTAGACTTTATGTCTAAGCTTCAAATATACCAATCAAAAGTGGAAGATGATAAATAAGAAGATGAAGATTTACTCCATGTAGAAACATGTCAAGTCATCTCAGTGTCATCGAACGCAGGCTAAAGATATTCTATAAAAGATTATGATAGGGGTCATATAGCAATATTTCCTACAAAAATGACTGATAAAATAACATCTGAATCATGCCTGATGGTACTACAAATAGATTATAACTCGTAAGAAGAGTTATGTTTTCAAGGTGATGATGCGTTAGATCAAAAAATAGCTTCACAAATGGAGCATGTGAAGCTGAATGAAGACTCTAAACATTCAACAAAAACTTTATCATATGATGCTGAATCGAATGAGGTGGCTCAAGTACAGTTAAGAAGCGACAAAGTACTGCCACTACCACTAAAAAGGGGTTATCAAGTAAAGATGAGGAGTTAAACAGGATGATTTCCATAAAAGAAGGCTTAAGGTAGAGAGAGAAGTTAGAGAGAGAAGGTCTGAGGAAAAACAAGTTTCTGAGTTTTTTTTTTCAAAAATTCAAATTTGCGGAATAACCACGGAATCAATGGCGACGGAAGGTCGCCGACCACCAATATCCGGTGGTCCTATGGATGCTCAGCGTTCTTCCACAAGCTTGTCTCATGGCACATCGAAGTCACTTTCCGCATCTCCACCGGCATTTGGTGATATCCCGATAAGTTTTATCCAAGGTTCCAAAGCAAAGTTCTGTTCAGGGTCTCCTCTGGTTATCAATGAGGGAGAATTGATTTTACCTCCTAAAAAATTAAAAGAAGTGTCTGGGAAAGGCAAAGGCGTACTAGAAGAAGATCCATCGTCCAATATTTTGAAGAATAAAGACCTCATTGGAGTTAGGGAGCTGGAAACTACTGAGGTTGCTTCAATCTCTCCTAAAAATGATCATGTTTTTTCTGATATTGAAATCTCTGTCAGAAGCGATTCTGAAATTTTAATTTCTGATAAAAACAAGGGAGTTCAAGATAAGGAGAATTCAAAATCTGCAATTCTGAATAATTCTGTTAATGAAGGAATTAGAAACCAAGGTTCAATTGATCTGGAAAATGTTTGTGTATGCAACAATGGAGAGCTTGGCTCTTGCAATGAAACAATTAATGTTATTGCTGAAAGGAATCGCCGATCTTACATCAAAATGCTTGGGCAAAAAAAGAACATATAAAAGTATATCACCTAGAATTAGGTGAGTTCAGATCTGAAGATGGTATCTCCGTTAAGCTCAATGAAGACAAGGTGATGGAAAATTCAAAAAAGTAACAAAATTCCATTGTTATCAAAGTTTTTGGAAGCAAAATTCCTTTCCCTGTGGTCAGTACAGAACTTAGAAGGCAATGGGCTCCTTATGGGAAATTCCACTTAACAATGTTAGGAATGGATTGGATACTTTGTTCATTCTACAATAATGAATCCTTGGAAGCTGTTTTCAATAACGGACCTTGGTTTGTTAATGGGAAAATAATAAATGGTCTCCTAATTTTGATCCTTCCTCCTTAAAAGGGTTGAGTGCGCCAATTTGGATAAGGCTTCCAAATCTACCTCTCCTTTGTTGGGATGAAATTAACATATGTAGAATTGCTTCTACAATTGGTCAGCCCCTAATGATTGATGGTAATCTTTTTTAATGGGGAAGAAGGGAGTTTGGTAGAGTTTGTGTTCGTATCAAATTAGACATTGCATTACCAAAAGGAACTTGGGTTGAAAGTAGCTCGGGCAAGTTCTATCAAAAATTTGAATATGAAAGAATCCCAGAATTTTGTTTCTACTATGGGAAAATTGGTCATGATAAGTCCAATTGTTCTTTTAACTCATATGTTATTAATTCTGTTTCTAATAAGGAAGGGGATCCTCCAAAGAATACTGAAGAAATTACCTTCAACAACAAGGTGTCTAAAGAAGCAGAAAAAGATAATTTTGGCTATGGACCTTGGCTGCAGGTTAACTATGGCAAGAAGAGGAATTTGTACAAGAATCAAGGCGTTAAAGATAAAGTAGTTGCTGGCAACAATATTCCAGATTCTGTTTCAAAAAAACAAATATGGAAGGAAGTAGAAGCATTGGAAGTTCCTAATAAAGTTGTGCAATTTTCTACTTCGGAAGGAGTCCAGGAAGATCCTATTAAGGAATCTGTTTGTTTACAGCATTCTGAAATCTCTTCAAAAATCATCTTGGAGAAAAGGTCAAATGTTCATAACTCTTCTTTTATCTCTTCTAACAAATTCAATTTGCTAGATGATCTTAGCGAGGAAGGAGAAATCATTACAGCTGAATCGGTTCATGATCATGCTTGTAAAATTCTGGAAGAAGTTTCTAATAATTCAGATAAAGGAATTATCAACAAGGAAGATCTTTCAAGTAATTCCTTGAATATTAAAGATGGTAATCCCTCTTTTATGAAAAATAAAGGCAGCAAACAACTAAAAGGACTAGGTCCTATCAACTCTACGCCTAGAAGCAGAAGAGCAGATAAAGTTAACAAAGATAAGTTGGGGTCTTCAACCCCTCTTATGCAATGAATTCTTCCATAGCTTTTTGGAATTGTAAAGGAGCTAGAAAAAGAAGAGATTCTCTATATTTAAAGGAGATTGTCAAAGAATTTGGAATTTTTTTCATAGGTTTATTAGAAACCAAAATTACTTCTTTTGAGAGAAAGGAAGTGGATACTCTTATAGGCTCCGATTGGAACTTCTTTTGTGTTCCATCAGAAGGCTTATCAGGGGGCATTCTTGTATTATGGAAAGGCAACTTTGCTTCTTTTAAAATTTTAGATTCGTCTTCCCAATTCATTGTGGGGGATTTGGAAATTCTCAATAAAGGAACTTGGAGAATTGCTTCTATCTATGGAAGCAAGGATGTTTATAGAAGAAGATTGCTTTGGGAAAGATTGTAATTCTTTACTAAAAAGGATATCCCTATGGTGATAGGAGGAGATTTCGATTGCATTCTTTCAAGTGATAATAAAAGGGGAGGGAAAAGATTTAAACTTTCCCAAGGACCTAAGGAGATGAAGACATTTCTAGCTAACAATGATTTACATGAGGTTGGTTTTGTAGGACCAAAATTCACTTGGTGCAACAACAAGCATGGGCCGGAACGCATCCTAGAAAGATTAGATAAGTGTTTTATAAACCCAGCTGCTGTTTCTTCGTCTAATCTTCTTTGTGTTAAGCACTTAGCACGTGTGGCTTCAGACCATTGTCCAATTGTCTTGAACCTTATGGTTTATCATAATAAGGAGAAGATTTTAAGATTTGAGGATGTTTGGGATCAATAAAAAGCTTCTATGGTTGTGGTTAACAAAGTATGGAAAAAGAAGTATAGAGGGAACACTGCCAACATATTGAATAGTAAAATGAAAGATTCTCTCAAATCCCTTTTCTATTGGAGCAAATCAACAATGCATAATTTACTTTCTCTTAAGAAGGATCTTTTATTTCAAATTGAAAATCTTCAAAAGAAAGAGGCTAATGAAGGATCTCTTTCGATTGATGAAAGCTGGAAGCTGAAAGCTATAGTGGGAGAATTCAACTTAACTCTTGCCAAACTTGATACTTGGTGGAAACAAAGAGGAAAGGTGAAATGGATGGTGGAAGGAGACCGAAACTCTAAATTCTTTCAATCATTTGCTTCTTCGAGAAGGAATTCTAACTTTATTTCCAAGATTAAAAATGATGTTGGTGAAGTAGTAGAAGAACAAAAGCTTATTGAAAATGTTTTCTTAAAACATTTTCAGGATAAATGGAAGCTCCGAAGATGTATTTTGGAAGATTGGCCTTCTTCATGGTGCTGTCTAGATGAGGATGATAAAACTGCTTTAAACAAACCCTTCTCTATTGAAGAAATGGAAATTGTTATCAAAAACAGTGGTAACAATATCTCTCCAGGTAAAGATGGCATCACATTTTCCTTCTTTAAAGCTTATTGGGAAATTATCAAACTTGATCTTTGGAATGCTATTAATGAATTCTTTGAAAATGCTGTAATTGATCCTAAATGGAATGAAACAATTGTTGTTCTTATTCCAAAAATCAATAATCCATTATCTCCTTCTAATTATAGACCAATTAGCCTTTGTAATTCGGTCTATAAATTGGTGGCTAAAATCCTCATGAATAGAATGGCTCCTTACATCTCTAAATTGTTTTCTTATGAACAAGTAGCTTTTATCAAAGGAAGATCTCTTAATGATCATGTGTTGATTGCCCAAGAAGTTATTCATAAACTAAGGAATTCTAAATCTTCAAAAGGCTTTGTGGTTTTCAAAATTGATATGGAACAAGCCTATGATTCCATGGGTTGGACAACCTTGGAAAAAGCTTTGCATTATTTCAGTTTTCCAGATTTCTTCTCAAAGCTGATTTTAAATTGCATTCAAAGTTCCAAATTCTCTATTTCTATAAATGGTAGCTTATCTAAATGGATTGAAGGTCAATGTGGCTTTAGACTAGGATGCCCCTTGTCTCCTTTTCTATTCATCATTTGTGCATAATTACTTTCTAATGCCTTCAAACAAAAAGGTGATGAATTGGGAATTCGAATTTCTTCAAATGGCCCTTCAATATCTCACTTATTATATGCTGATGACGTGATCATATTTTCAAAAGCTACATTGAAGGCTACCAAACAAATTAAAAAAATCTTGGATAATTTCTGCAGTTGGACAGGTTTGTCTATCAACTCTAACAAATCTTCTATGATTTTCAGCAAACTTGTTAGAAGAAGGAGAAAGAAAGCCATCATCCGTTTGTTGGGTTTTAAATCCATAAATCAATTAACCTATCTTGGAGTTACTCTAACTTTAAGAAGGTTAGCTAAACAAGATTTTCATTTTATTATTGATAAAGCTTTGAAGATGACTAACATATGGGGAAGTAAGATGATTTCATTGGCTGGAAAAATTCTGTTAGCTAAAATAGTTTTGCTTTCATTCACCACCTTTCATTGTACTAACTCTCTTGTACCTAAGAGTATTCTAGATGAGGTGGACAAAATTTGTAGAAATTTTATGTGGAACAAATCTAATGGAGATTATGGAATACACTATGTTAATTGGTTAACTATGTGTTTACCAACCAAATGGGGAGGTAGAGCTCTTCACTCTTGTTCTACTAAAGTTGGCCCATTAAGATTCAAATTGTCATGGAAATATTTATATGAGAAAGATTCATTTCTTCACAAGGTATTCTTCCCCAAATATGGAAATCTACTTGAAAAGGTAGATTTGAAAAATTCTTGCTCTAATTCATGGAAAATCTTGAAGTCTGGTGGTAAATCATTATTGCCATTTATTAGATGGAAGGTGGCAAACGGCATTGACATTGATGTTTACAAAGATACATGGATATTAGATAAAAGTTTGAATAAGTTGCCAACATTCATTTCCCCTATAGAAGATGACATATTTCCTATTTCGAACTTTATAGAGAATGGTAGATGGAATGTGGATCAAATGAGAAAGATTATGGGTGAAGATCTTGTAAATTTGATTTTACAAACCATTAACCCATTAGATCAAGAAGATGATAAAATGGAGCTATTACTTCAGGGAAATGGTAAATCTTTATCAGCCATGGTTTTTGAAAATTCGGTGAAACACACTCCTACGACTTACTACTGGAGTTGGATAAAAAAAGCAAAACTCAATCCAAAGGTGGAGACTTTTTCGTGGAGGATCTTTAATAATGCATTACCTACCAATGATTTCCTGGAACATAGAAAATTGCAAAGGATAAATCTTTGCCCAAGGAACTGTAATGTTGCTGAAAATAGAGATCATTTGACTACTAATTGTCATAAGCTGAAGGAAGTTATTACTAAAATTAAAGAATGGGGATTTTCATTCAAAGAATATCATACATTGCACGATTGTTGTAAGGATCTTTCTTCTCTAAATCCCTTCATGATCAATCTCTATTGTTCAATGGTTTTTTTAACATGGAAGTCCAGGAATAATCTTCTCTATAACGGAAAGGATGATAGCACATTATTTATAGCTTCAAATGCAATAAGCTTTGCTTCAATATCTATCCAAGGAATTAGTAAATACTCGGGTATATGGGATATCAACCAACCTTTAAGGTTGTCTTTATCTCATTGGCACCCCCCTCCACCCGATTGGCTTAAAGTGAATGTGGATGCTTCTCTTCTATCCAATTACAAAGCTGGAATTGGAGGTATTTTTCGTGATCATAAAGGAAGATTCCTCCTTGCTTTTGGTAATCCGTATATACATTGGGATATCTATTCTTTGGAATTATTTGCTACTCAACACATTAAAGAAGTAATGAAGGATTGGATGTTTAAATTCAAAGGCATAATCATAGAAGGAGATAATCATAATGTTATGGAATTCTTGAAGATGGCAAAACAAAAGGGAAATACAAGGTATGAAGATACTTATCTTTTTGGAGAATTCAATAACGTCATTTTCAATTGTGTAGATAGAAGTTGTAACAAGTTGGCAGATTTATGTGCGAACTATGGTGTGATGAGCCAGTTTATTTGGGATGACATTACTATTAATAAGATTCCTCCTTTATTTTTATCTATAATAAAGGAGGAATCAACTGCTTTGGATCTTTAGTTTGTAATAATTACTTTATTCCTTTTCTTTTCTTAATGCGATTTCTTGCATTTTCTTAAAAAAAAAAAAAGTAAAATGAGGGAAAAGATATATTCATCAATGAAGAAATCATCCCTAAAGATCATAAGAAGAAACATGATGCAAATAAAGGGATAGAGTATAATATAATTTCCCATTTGAGAAAAATCCCAGCACAACTCAGCATCTATAAAGCTCTTCTGATGTCAAAAGAACTTCGAGAAACTTTGATACAGGCTCTAACAAATCTAGAGAGATATGAAGCATATTTTGCAGAAAGGTATTTGAGTGAAGTTCTTCATACTAGAAATGAACATGTTATTACATTCTCTGAAGAAGATCTCATGTTGGAGACTACAGAACATAAACATCCTCTATATGTCAAAGTAGAAAGTGATGGTATCATAATAAGGCGAATCTTGATTGACCCCGGGTCTTCAATAAACCTCATGAGCTTGTGCACACTAAGGTCATTATCCCTAGATATTCAACATCTAGGATCAGATAAACTTATGGTGCATGGCTTTAACGAGAAAGGACAAAAAGCTGTAGGGTCATTTGTTCTTTCCCTGAAATTTGGAGAACTGTACACAGAAGCCAAATTTCATATAATTGATGCAAACCTTCATTCAAGGCACTCTTGGGTAGACCATGGCTCCATGAGAATGGTGTTTTCCATCAACTATGCACCAATGTACGAAATATCTAGAAGATGGAGAAGAGTTCCGAATCTCTGGAGATATACAACCCTTTACAGTCCATGAAGTGAAAATTTAAGATGATGCAAAATACTTCATTTCAAATGAAGTAAAGCTGATAAAACCTTTTAAAGATAAAGCATCGACTTCAAGGGATACAAAATAATCCAAAGGAGTTCAAGAAAAAGAAACGAGAAGAAAGTCACCAAATTTTCCTTAAGGGGCAAACACATTGCCTAAATCAAACAAAGTTGTACTCCATATGGGAAGTGACACAGAGGAAGATGATAATATCTCTTAAATCCATACGCATTTGATTAAAGAAAAAACATGGGAGAATACTTTACAATGATCCCTCTGTAACACTTTAGAGAAATCGTATCCCGTAAAGTTCATAATATTGAAGAACTTAAAATATTTTATATACCTCCCCTACATTGAATTAGTGGACAGGGAAGCTTATTTTACAAATTTGGAGAGTATCAAGAAGATAATATCAATGAGCTTGAGAATTTTGATGAAGATATAGAAATAATTCCTACAGAAATGCCTAGATATTATCCCAAAAGAATTCAGCAAGTAATATGAAAAACTGGAGTTCATAATATGGTTACTTGGCCACGAGCACGTTTCTTTCAATGAATGTGGTGTCATGAATTATCAAAAATGGGTAATCATGATACAAAAGGCATGGGATTTGTGGAAGCAAAACATAATGAGCGAGATGTATGTTATGCAATAAATGATAAATATCTGATTGGTGAAAATATGGATATAAGTGAAGAGAAAGATATGGAGGCTAAACCTACACCAGAAGAACTCGAAGATGGTAGACAAGCTGCTACCATGGATGAGCTGAGGGAAATAAACTTGGGAACTGATGAGGAGCCTCACCCAACCTTCATTAGCGCTCTTCTCTCCAAAAATAAAGTTAAAAAGATAAAAGTATTACTCAGTGATTTTAGAGATTGCTTTGCTTTGACATATGATGAAATGCCAGGCTTATCCACTGATATAGCTATTCATAAATTAGCAATCAAACCAGGTGCAATACCTGTTAAGCAAGCTCCAAGATGAATGAGACTAGGAATTGAAGAGTAAGTGATAGCTGAAATTAAGAAGCTCATCAAAGCAGGTTTCATTCGAGAAGAAAAATATGCTTATTGGATAACCAACATCGTCCAGGTAAAGAAGAAGAATGGCCAGATTAGTATATGCATCAACTTTAGGGACTTGAACAAGGTGTGTCCTAAAGACAATTTCCCACTTCCAATATCAGAACTGTTGGTTGACAATATATCCAATTATGATATATTTTCCTTTATGGATGGGTCTTCGGGATATAACCAAATCAAAATGAAACCTAAAGATGAAAATCATACATCTTTCAGGACTCCTATCGGCATATTCTGCTACATAGTCATGCCCTTTGGCTTAAAGAATGTAGGAGCTACATACCAAAGAGCCATGACACATATATTTGATAAGCTTATCCACCAAAAAGTTGAATGCTATGTGGATGATCTTGTTGTAAAACGTATATATCGAAAAGATCACCTCAAAAATATGAGAATTGTATTTAAAAGGATCAGGAAATATAATCTCAAAATGAATCCACTCAAACGTGCCATTGGAGTTTCTTCAGAAAAGTTTCTTGGGTATGTTATACGGCATAGAGGGATTGAGGTTGATCCTAAAAAAATTAAGACAATCATCTCCAAAAAGTCTCCGTCAACTTCATTCTTTACAAGGACAAGTTGCATTTATATGGTGATTTATCTCAAATCTATCAGGCAGATGTCAACCATTTGCAAAGCTGATGAAAAAAGATGTACATTTTAAATGGGATGATGAATGCCAAGAAGCTTTTGACAGTATCAAGAGATATTTGTTAAGCCCTCCCATCCTTGCAGCACCAATTCTAGGGAAGCCTCTTATCCTATTCACCGCAACATTGGAAGAGTCCCTTGGAGCACTGCTAGCTCAGCACAATGAAGAAGATAAAGAGAATGCACTATACTAAATCAATCAAAGATTGATCGGGATAGAAATACACTACTCTCCAATTTAGAAACACTATCTAGCATTGATTTTTCCAGACCAAAAGCTCTGTCACTATATGCTTTCTCATAAAATAACACTAATATCAAAGATCGATCCACTAAAGTTCTTGATGAAAAGGCCAACATTAACAGGTCACCTAGCCAAGTGGGTAGTGATACTTCTACAGTTTGATATCACGTATGTCCCTCAAAAAGCAGTGAAAGGGAAAGTTTTAGCAGATTTTCTTAGCGCACATCCTATTCCTGTAGACTCGACACTCAATGACGATCTGCCTGATGAACAAATTCTAGTTGATCTAGAAGATGAGAAAGCAGAAATATGGAAAATATATTTTGATGGTGCATCATTAATTAAACCTTTCCAACCTCTAAACCTCCCCAAAGCTCGAGCCGACATTGGTCTTATTTTTATACCACCAAATGGAGGGATAATGAGATTTTTATTTGGTTTAACTGAACCAAGAACCAATAATGAAGAAGAATATGAAGCTTTAATAGCGGGTCTTGAGATCGCTATTTCGATGGAAATTCAAAATGTCAAAGTTTTTGGTGATTCTCAACTCATTATAAATCAATTAATGGGTATTTATAAAATTGACAGAATCGAACTGATTCACGATCATAGGCGAGTCCTCGAGCTTATGAAGCAAATTGCAAATGTTATATTAATCCAAGTATCTCAAGCTCATAACAGTAAACCAGATTATTTAGCAAAACTTGCTAAAGAAATGACGAGCATGAATGACGTGCCGGTACTATTCAGTGTCAACACACGTCGAGTATTAGAGCCAGCAATTTTGTGTTCCTCGTAGATAGAGGGGTCAATAAATCCAAGCCAGCAGGACATAACTTCGGTTGTTCCTCAATCTCCCCAATAAATTATTCCTAAAAGTCAACAAGATAAACCTCAGATGTTTACAGGAAGAAAATTTGGTAGAGCCTCTGAGTATTGGCTTGAATGCCTAGAAGTTGAAGAGCAAAATGACTGGAGGCAACCTTTCATCGACTACTTCAAAGAAAATGAACTTCCCGCAGATAAATCATTAGCTACACAGACCAATAAGAGAGCATTGCGATATGCATTTGTCAATAATACATTATATTGAAGGTTATTTGAGCAAATGTGGCTATAATATTTAGGGAACGATGAAGCTGATAAAGTTATTTCTGAAGTTCATGAAGGACTATGCGGTGCACATTAATCAGGTCCTAAAATGGCTATTAAAGTTAAAAGAATGGGTTATTATTGGCCAATAATGGTAAAGGATTGTACCAATCATGCAGATATATGTCATGAATGTCAAATTCATGACAATATTATACATCAACTTCCAAATCCATTGCATCCCACTATAGCATCCTGGCCATTTGAATGTTGAGGGACAAATGTAATAGGGCCCATTGATCCACCAACATCTGTTGGACACCGCTTCATATTAGCAGCAACAGATTATTTTTCTAAATGGGCTAAAGCAGTTTCATTCAAAGAAGTCACTACTCATCATGTGATCAACTTTTTTACTTATAATGCTGTCTACAGATTTGGTCTTCCGCGCCGCATAATATCAGACAACGGTCCATCTTTCAAAAGTACCAAAATTTTTAAGTTCATTGAATGACATAAATTGATTGGTGATATTCATTAATATATAATTTATGGGCAAATGGATTAGAAAAAGCCTTCAACAAAATGCTCGTAAAACTGCTCAAGAATATCCTCACTAAAAATAGAAGAGAATGGCATACTAAGATGGCAGAAGCATTACGGGCATATCAAACTACTTACAAGACACCAACGAAAGCAACTCCTTATGCATTGGTGTTTGGAGCTGAAGCTGTGCTGCCACTTGAAGTTGAACTACCATCACTTCAGGTAGCTATTCAGTATGATCTTATAGAAGAACAAAATGCTCGCCTGTGAATGGAAGAGCTTGATGCACTGGATGAAGTCTGATTCTAAGCTCAACAAAATTTAAAAATTTATCGAGCAAGGATGGTGAAATCTTTTGACTGTATGGTACATCCTCGAGCATTTCAAGAAGAAGAATTGGTCATAGTGCTGAGAAAGACACATTATCCAACACCGATGAATTGGTGGTAAATTCAAACCAAATTGGAAAGGCCCTTTTTCCATTGAGAAGATGTACCATGGAGGAGCATATCAAATCATTGATATGGAAGGTCGACGACCTATGCCCCTGATCAATGGGAGATATCTGAAGAAATATCATTCTTAAGAAAAATAAGCTGAAGTTCATTCTCTTACAAATGAAGAAAATAATTCTAAGATGTCTTTGAAATTCTCCCGTAAGATAGGGGCATTTTTAAGTTTAAAAATGTTAAAAGTTTGATGATGGATGAAATTTTTCTTCAAGACAGGGAACATTTTAAATATTTATTTGGGTTATCATTAAACTCCAAGTAAATATTTAAAATTATTCATGGAGCTATTACTGCATAAATACAGAGCAGAAGCTAATGCCTTCAAGCAATCAAATATAAGATCATTGTAAAGATTGAAGATTCTTCTTCAAATTTGCCAAGATTCTGAAAGTTCAGAATGAGGAGATATTTTTATCTGATAACCTCAACAAATCAAATTTGATAAGTATGAACTATTATAATACAAGTCCAGTGCTCAAACAGATATGATATTAGTCTCAACAAGCCTATATGCGGCCGAGTCACTGATAGCTTTTCCTACTCAACAAGTCGTGATAAGAGGCTGTAGTAAGAAATCACTTATTTTGTTAGCCTGATGACAAATACTACTAAGCTTGATATTTATCAAATTTTACAAATCAAGGTAGTTCAAATTTTGAATATTTCCTCAACTAATAAATAGATTGAGGAAAAATTCAGAAGAAAAATCTCAATCAAGTCAAAGGCACCAAGCCACAATAAAAACTCCTATCAAATTTAGAAATATTATCCTTCAATAAATCTATCAAGCACAAAGCTAAGATCGAAGGAGCTTCACTTTTTCAACATGTCCGACAAAGCACAAAGCTTAGGACCGAAGAAAATTATCTCACAGTTCTTATAAAGACATAGGCCGAACAAAGAGAAAATTATTATCGTCAAAGTCCATCACGCATAAAGCCCCAGACTGATAACTATTTTCCACAGACCAAATATAAATTTAAAGTTTATAGGTCACTGATATAGATTCTTCATCAAACCCATGAAAGCACAAAGCTAGAGTAGAAGAAATGTTAATTCCTGACAAATCGATAAGATAAATCAGGGATATCTAAAGGACCCTCTATGTGACACCTAAAATTTAACTTTAGAGATCTGTAGAGTTAACCAATTTACAACAAACATGATCTGCTATATAGAGCGCATATAATATTTATTGGGGTTATTTGTTGACTGTAACTGTTGCATATAACTGGCTCCGAATCGGACACAACGATTCGTCCACCAAGATACTCATGACACAACCGCTCAATCCGTTGCTCTTCTCATGAAATAAAATAAACTTCCTCTCATTTGGTTGAGATACGCCATACACGCACACATAGACGCTCTCAGACTAGTTGAAAAATTGCAAGGAAGAAAATGAGGAAACTTACCTCTGCTCTTGCCGAAGATCGCTGGCTTCCATCGACTCAAAAGGTTGAACTCGACACTAACTCTGGCCTCTCACCTCCACTGACTATCGAGCCCATAGCCGTCTCCGACCCGAGCCTCCTTCAATGTGTGAGCCGTCGCCATGCCCTAGCCCGATCGGGCTCCCTCCTCTCGATCCGCCTCTCTCCTTCTGTTATATATATATATATATATATATATATATATATATATATATATATATATATATATATATATATATATATATATATAGTTATATATATATAGTTATAATATATAAATGTTATAATAGTATAATATAATGTTATTTATATTACATTTATATAACATTATAATATTATAATATAATGTTATATTATATTATGATATATATTTTATTGTAATATAATATATAATAAAAAAAGGAAAAGAAAAGAGAAAGAGAGAAGTGAGAGAGTTTTCAAACAGGTGTCGAAGACCCCGGCCGTCGTACCTTAGGTCCGACCGGGTTTGTTTGAAATTGAAGACCTACGCTGTTAATTTTTAATCTGGGCAGATGGTTTTAAAATTTGAAGACCTCGGGCCGTCGTATCTTAGATTCGGCCGGGATGGTTCCTAATTAAAGACCTCATGCAGTCGATCTTAGATCTTAGTGAGATGGTTTGAAATTGAAGACCCTACACTGTCTACCTTAGGTCCGGGTAGGAAGAGCTACGGCAGTGCCGTCCTGATTTCTCTTTCGGCGGGGAGGAGACGCCAGGAGGATGCCTAAATTTTCATTGAACAACAAAAGAACTTGGACTAAAAATCTAAAATTAATTTGAACAATAAGTCAAACATAAAATTGATTTTAAATCAAATTCAACCAAATAATGTTAGACTTGGACTCTTTTTCGAACTAGACTTGCACAATACACACTTATATATTATTGAAATTTATCATTCATATGTCTAAATTAATGTTCAAATTCAAATGATATTGAATTGAATGACATAACTTAATGACTCTTAAGAATATCAAGAGCTAGCATGATCCATAACTCGGAGTGACTCAAATACATAGTGAAGGCTTAAAATACTTGAAAATAATATAATAGCACCTCAATATGCTTAACATCACTCACTATTTATAAATCTCAAATTAAACATAGTGTGGTCTAGTTACATAAAATATAGAGTCTGACATAATGATGATTATTATGGATACAATGCTCTACATAAAAATTTTCTTTCTTTAAGTAACTTTGTTGTGATAAAATGAGTATCTTGGCTATCACAAAGCATTTTCATGATAATTATGATAGCACATCCAAAATCATTTTTGGAAATTTTAAATGATACATGAGATCTCAATCGTTAAGTTGATAAGGACATTTGTGTGAATAATCTTCTCATAAATATATTTTGCGACTTATGTTTTGATATAAATATAAAGATTATGATTATAGTAGTATAAGTGTTGATGGTACTACATATTTAAAATCTAAGTAACCACAACATCTGTTGGAGGTTCATTGTAGATGTTTATATTAGCTACAATGAATAGAAGTTGAAGATAACAATTTGATTAGGATATCAAACTTGCTCATTCATGAAAACTATCCATAAGATCTACATGATATTCTCCAATCAATAGTCTTGAAGAGATCTATTCAAAGAGTGATGATGACACCAGGAGATGTCTCATTTTTACTCAAATGCACTAGACCATTTAAGTGCTACTAGTATTTTGATAAAATCCTTATTCATCTTCTTTCTAACACTATCCCATGATGATTGCCCATTGTCCTATCATAAAAAGGCATATTACAAATACATGAGAAAGGGAAAGGATCGTGTTGATATAGAAATCTTAGATTAACGTCACCAGATCCGCAACATATGTGCAAGCAGACATAAGGGGTTTGTAGGCCCTTAAATGAAATCCCAGGCTATTTTCTAAGAAAAATCACTTGCGCAATAGATTTTATTTAAATATTTTCAAATACCCCTTATATATTAAATATGATTCCTTAAATTAAATATATCCCCCTGCATAGGGTCAAATGATAGGGTCAAATGATACATCCATGCATGTGCTCTGGTCAACATAATTAAAGTTATAAATACAAATGTCTAAAAATGCTTCACAGGGTCAAATGCTACAGCTCGCATGTGCTCCAATCATCACATCTAAGTCCCAAATCTGACGATTCGAGAATGCTGTGCGGGTCTAATATTCAAGTTTCATCCTCCTCCTCGAAAGGACTAAAGTCGACAAGACTTGAAGTATAAAATGCCTCCCAAATTCTTACAAACCCTGATGATGGCCGTGTTGATCAAAAGTCTCAACCGGAGGGGTCAAATCTCAAATCAAACAAAATCCCAAATTCCTAAAATAGAAATATATCACCTAAAAACTTAAAATTAAAAATCATCCACCTATTGCAACTATTGGTAGGGTGTAATAAATTTGAAATTAACCTCAGCTCATAAAGAACGAATGCATATCGGGTGTATCACTTTGATTCATCCTCAAATAGTCTCTTGCCAACAGGGACGTCGCACGTGCCCTCTGATTGGGTGGTTTTGCCACAAAATGGCACCATTATATTACAATCACGGCCAAAAACCATATGTTCCCTAAAGACATCAAACCCTTGAGTTATGATTCAAAGAGTATATTCGATAGGCATAAAGCCCTATGTGAGCAAAGGTGGGTTCAAATATATTCCCTCGATAGGCATACAACCAATAAGAGCAGATTTTTAGTTTCTGATTGATAGTGTTATGCAGAAGTTAAACTCTTGGGGAGGTAAATGCCTTTCCTTGGAAGGAAAACTTCTCCTTGTAAAGACATCGCTGCTATCTCTTCCTAACTTCGTTTCAACTCACAATATGGTACCTAAGAAAGTTCTTCTAGAGATTGATAAATGCTGCATGGATTTTATTTGGAACAAGAGAAATGGAAAGAAGGGAATGCATTATGTAGCTTGGAACACTCTATGCAAATCAACAGATAAAGAAGGGAGGAATTTGCATTCGGCTGTTGATAGAGCTGAGCTCTTAAGGCTAGATTAACGTGGAGAATGATCCAAGAGCCCGAGTCTCTACTTTCACGTGTGGTTACAACCAAGTATGGAAATGATGTTTGGAATATTAAAAACAAGAGAAATACCTCTGTTGCTTGGAAAGTGGTGAATGAAGGAGCTAGATATTTGAAACCTATATTGAGGTGGAGGATAGCTAATGGTAGAAGCATTGATGTTGTTAATGATGTTTGGTTATTAGATAAAAGTTTCAGTGAATGGCCTCTCATGGCTGATTGCTTGGGGTTGGAGGGTTTAAAGCTAAACCATTTTATTGATTTGAATGGTTCATGGAAGAAGTAGGAGTTGCTCTGTTATTTCAATGAAGAACTAATTACCTTGATTATACAAATCAAGTTTGAGCGTGAAATTCTGGAGGATTTTATGGAGGAAATCCATTCCTTGTCTGGCAAAACCATTACAACAAGGGCATATGAAGCTCACTGTAGTAGTAAGAAAGATTATGAAGCAGTTTCTGGTTTTAATAATTGGCTAAAGAAATTAAAATGATGGCTCATGTAGAAGTGTTTTGGTGGAGAGTAAGTGGAGATGTTATCCCAACTAATGAGTTCTTAAAATTCAGAAGAATCTGTAATGATGATCGATCTGTTAGATGATGTGGTGAGGTTGAAAACCTGTTGCATATAACTACTGGTTGCAGACATTTGCGGGAAGTGCTGAAGAAGATCCAGGACTGGGGTATTTTTGTTCCAGTTTTTAATTCAATGGAGGACTATCTTTGTGAACTTAAATGCCTTTCTATGACTGCACCAAATGTAGTGATCCTCTATTGTAATGCTGTGTACTGGAATTGAAAAAATAGAAATGAGGTGGCCTATGGCAAGCAGGCTAATACAGTTACAGCAACTGCAGCAAATGTGTTATCCACGGCTTACCTATCTTCTAATCCTCTCATTGCTAGCTGGGGTGCTAATCTCCCTCGGGAGTTTCAAACTTTTTGGCACCCTCCACCGCAAGGATGGATTAAGATCAATGTAGATGCAGCTCTTCTATCTTCTTATAATGCGAGCATTGGAGGTTGTTTTAGAGATGACAAAGGTAGATTATTGATTGCCTTTGGGGAAAATAGAACTCATTGGGACATTGCAAATCTTGAGCTAGCCGCTGTGAATTCAATCAGGAAATATCTACAACCGTGGATGGTTGAATACAAAGGACTCATAGTAGAAGGTGATGACATCAATGTTATCAAATTCATTCAAGATTCTTTGAATAAGGCGAAGTGGAAAAGCTACAACCGCATAGATGAAAGTCTTCTATTCTTGGCTGATTTCAATAAGGTAATTTTCAACCATATTCACAGAAATGGTAATAAAGCAGCTGACATGTGTGCCACTATGGCTTTAGATAACAATTTCTGTTTTGATAGTTTTTCTTTTTCTAACATCCCTTCTTCCTTAAGCTATCTTTTGAAGAAGGAATGTGAACATTTGCTTTAGTTTGTATCCTGGTTTTATTTCTTTCTCTTAATGCATTTGCTATTACAAGATTCAAAAAAAAAAAAAAAAGATAAATACCAACCTAGATCTACAAGGTATTCTTGGACGAAGCAACCCATGGCTGCCAAGAAGGTGCCTTCTGTCAGGTTGGGTCGACTACCTCCTTTGACTAAGTAGAATAGGGAATATGATAGCCCGGGACGACTGAACCATGAGATCTTTATCGGGCTTGTCTTCATTTCCCCCACCACCAATTTTAAGTTTGTGGTGATAAACTCTAAATTTCAAACTTTCAAATTTAAAATTTAAACCATAAATTTATTGCTATTATACGATAGGTTCATAACCTATGTGACATCCTTAACGACTAGCCTTAATCAAAAGTTCTCTCTCATTATTGGGAGGGGTAATTAACTATAGGGGCTTGCACCTATAAGAAACCAGAACTCAGATCAAGAAGTCCTCACTAAATGAGGGAGAGATCTCTGGGTACTGTCTTATCTAAAACCCAATCTGCCTTCTAAAAAATTCCCCCGGAACCTAATCTCGTTAAAACTCTCTGCCGTTATCATCACACAAATACATAAAAGAAAAAAAGACAGATGGCGCGAAGAGGCCGAGATCACACATACCATGATGGAATTTTTGGAGCCCACAATTTTATAAGCTACCCAAGTAGTAGTAGCTTGCTTATTTTTGGCTCTATTAATCCCAGAACATAAATGAGTTGATTCTAATTTTCTAACTGCAAAGGAGTGCCCATCAAGACATAATGATGCACATACTCTCCATGGACAACCTCTGTATGCGCAAGTAATAATTATTCTAGATTTGTCACTAGCCTTTATCTTGATAGCATAATTCTATAAAATTGGATTAGATCTAACTGCTTGCTTGAAACTTTCAAAATCCTGGAATTGTAAACCAACAAATAAAGTATTTGCCTCATCAGTTTAAGTTAAAAAGAACTCATCACACAAATCATTTACTACAATATCATTATTTTTTCCGATCTCTGAGCTGAACGGATGTATTTCTGTGTGAATGTACTGTGATTTGGACATATCTTCTTCGTTATATTTCACTGCAACCACCACCTCAATTATATTCTTTTCATAAGAAATTTCAATCATGTCATCTACATCTGAATTATTTGAAACCAACATGTAATTCTTTGGGGATGTTCTATTAACATGATAGTGTTAGTCGAATGGTTAACACCTTAGCCAATGACAAAGTTTTTCAACTCTTTCTTTTAGCAACAACATAGCGATTTCATCTCTCCAAAGCTTTAAACTTTTTTGGCTCCCACCCACATACTTCATTTGAGCCTCACCTTGCACCTCACTCCAATATCCACCAAATTTGAGAACAATCAAGCAAAAATGACTTGAATCCATTTTTGTGTGTGCATATAAATAATAAGTTAGACAAAGTGAAAAAAGTGAAACAAAATGGTTAGCTAAACTAATAAAAAATTTCAATTTCCTGTCAAAATTTTATTTTCCTGTTCAAAATTTCAATTAAAAGCATTCTAATCAAAGCAACCATTTGCAAAAGTAGTAGATGCTTAAGCTGGAAAATTTGAGTAAGAACAACAATTAAACCAAGGGAACTGGAACTAAATAAACGACAAGTTATCATAAGAATGAAGTGACAGAAGCTGAAGCTAGCAAATATGAGTAAGAACAATGATTAAGCATTCTAATCAAAGCATTATATGCCAGCTTAATGAAGTGGCAGAAGTATTCTAATCAATGCATTCCAATCAAAGAATTATATGCCAGTAACTTCAAAGCATCATTCAAAGCATTCTAATCAAAGAATTCTATCAGAAGAATGAAGTGACAGAAGTAATAATATCAAAAGAACAAAGAAGAATCGATGATCTGAATTTAAAATAGGTAAGAGTACCTTTTCTAGCAAAGAATAGGCGATAGGCGATCGTCGGAGAACAAGAAGGCGCGCGAAGAAGAATGCTCGGGAACAGGAAGGCGGGAGAACAAGAACGGGATCGCAAGGTCGAGTAGGGGTTTTAACGTAACGTTAACGGAGTGGTATTTGAAATTTTAGAAATGTTATTTGAGTGGAATATTAGTAAATATAACACTTTGAGTGTTAAATATGTATTTTGAAATGTTTTACGTGTTATGTATGTAAAAATCCCTTAGGTTATTTATCTAAATTTAAGAATTGAAATAATTAATTTTTAGTTATGAAATAAAGCAAATCATACCAAAAAATTCTAAGAAAAATTGGGGATATTTAATTTCATGCGTTTAACCATCCAAAATTTTCCCATGACCAAATGCAATAAACATGCATGTATATTGATTTTCTAACGATAGTTTTCTCATTGAAAAATGCTTGATTATCATAAAGAATATACATCATGCTAATCCAAAATTATCATAAGCTTAAAATGACATTTTCAACATATCTACAAAGTTTCAATATTTTAGGAAAACCTAAGATATTTAGAGAATTAAATAGTGAGCTACTCTCTTTAAATTAAAATAGGCAATAAAATTATATAGAAAATTTTTATTGGACCCCCCATGCCTAAATGCAACTATGATAAAAAATTCAAATAATTTGGTTCAAGAATGGGATGTGCAAAAAAGTTCTAGTAAATCCTTAAAATTGGGCTATGCTGTAATATTAGTTGTTGGATCATTTTTAAAAATAAAACAACAGTTACAATTTCATCTTCTACCCCACGACAATATTGAAACATGACTTTTAGGTTAGCTTGTCAATGTAAACCCATCAGATTCAAAAGAGACATTCTCCTTGCATAGCAGACCAATTGAGATGATCTACTTGGACATAGCTTATGAAGAATGAGGGTCATCTAAGGATAATAAGAAGCCATATACTTATGACCCTTCCAACTTCTTAGTAGCCTAATGCTTGATATAGGGTTATGGATTCTCACCTGTGTAACCCATTTGGTTGGTTGAATTAGATCCCTCTCTTTTACAAGATAATTTATTTAAGACTCCTAATTGAGATTTGCATAACTACACTAGATTGTCGGGATAGTAAGACACACCTTGGTTTTAGACATCGTAAGGATTGAGCTATTACTAAAAGCTCATGGGAATCTCCTTAAGCATGGAGAACATGAAGGTAGAGAATAAGAAACACATTCTTATTGGACCCCATAGATAAGCAAGACATATATAAGAAAGATAACTTATAAATCTCAACATATAGAATGTCCTCACTACTCTATGGCAGATTCATTATTCTCTAATTCCACTATAATCATCGTTATATAGAAACAACTTAATTCTTATCATTGATGTAATTTCCTTTCCTCCTTTACTCATCTTTATATAAACTAGGTAAAATAGAAAAAGTAGGTCAAGCATTGGGTTGAAAATATCTTTTCTCTATTCTCTTGATCTTTCTTGTAATTCGGTTTGCTGCGTTTCAAAAAAATTTAAATACTCCTCTTCCAAAAAATTTAGTTGAAGTGTCTTATGACTAATGTGAAATCTATTCTTAATATATAAATTACTACAAAAAATTATCCTTTATGGAAATCTTAGTTTTTGAAACTTTTCAATACAAATGGTTTTGATGGTTACCTTGATGGTTCTACTCCCAAACCCTCTAAATTTTTTTTGACTATAATGTGAGATATTTAGTTAAACCTAGATTATTATACTTGGTTTCTTGTTGATCAAAATCTAGTAGTCGTTCATTATTCAACAATTTATTTTACTTTTATTCTGTATATCTTGGATCTTGACTTATGTACAGAGATTTGGTAAATTATTTAGCTTAGATTACAGTCTACTAATTGTTCTCACATTCTTTAACTCAAAAATGAGTTGCCTCATCATATTTTAATAACAGATTAATCCATGATGCATTATCTTTGTTAGATTAAAAGTAATGTTGATGCAATTGGATATATCAAATCTCCTCAGCCATCAAAATATATTCTTCTTTATACACAAAATGGATTACCTAGCTCACATCAAGCATTTAAAAATGCTATTCATATATATTTAAATCCAATTAGGTTGGATGACTTTTATTCTCTTTTATGTAGTAAAGAATTGAATTTAGCATCTAAATTCGTATGTGAGTTAGCTATTTCCCCTTCTTCAGATTCCATACATGCATTTTATGCTCAATGTGGTCATGCTCGAGTTCATGATTTCAACAAACACTTCTTTCCTTGATCGAATCATGGTAGAAATTTGTTTGCTAGTGGATCACTTAATTCATTACCTTCTATTGAATGCCAAATATGTTGACATTTTGGGCATTCTATATTTAAATATTGGAATCATGGTGACTTATCTTTTCCATCACTAATTTAAGCTTACATGATATTGTTTGATTAAAATATGTGATTTTGAAAAATATTAATTTTCTTTCGAAAAGTTTAATTTCTGAAATAATAGTTTTGAAATTGAATGTCTTATTATGAATAATATATCGCATCAGGAGGTGAACATAATGTTCTCTAATGGGTTCAAATTTTAAAACTATGAATTCATTCTAATTATCATAGTCAAACTAAAGGAAGAATTACATATGACCCCGTAGGGTTAAAAAGAAATTTGATCAAGGAGTTGACTATATTAATCTTGATAAATGGATCATTAATTTCATAATCAAAATCATAATATTATAATGACATATCTTTCCGGAGAAAGAAGATATCGCTTATTATTAATCATTTGAAAATGATGATAATGATCGTTAGATTAGATTTTCCAAAACATAATTAATTAAAATTTTGAGAAATTGATGTTTGAAAATTTTGATCTGGGTTCTAAATCTTCTATGAGCGTAAGTCCGCATAGTTTATTACATCGTAGGGAAATCAAAGTTTTCCTATGAACACTCTTGATTAAAATAGCGGTAGAAATTTTATTTATGATTTCATAGATTGATGTCAAAGGAGGTAAAAATTGGAATTTTCAAATGTGAATGAATCAAATTTAAACACTTATTTCTAGAGGTCAAAGGAGGAAAATTAGGAGGTACCTGGGATTCTAAAATAATTCAGAAGTGCTCCAGTCTATCCTAAGTATTGGGCTTAAATTTGATTGAAAGAGATTTAGGTTTGAGTGGTCAATTTTATTAGAATGTTAGGATTTAATTCTTGTAAGTTGAGGTCTTAAAGCTTGAGTTTGCCTTAGAACCAAAGTTTAAATTGGGTACTAAAAATTAGTGGCCCAAACCTAACTAATGCAATGTAGGATCTGGACTTACCCCAGCCCAGATTGGGGAGCATGCTAAACCACCTAGGCACTTTAAAACCATATTTCTAGTCAAATTATGCAAGTGGTAGGGATGTTGTTTAAGATAAGTTTGATGAAAGTGGGGCTGGCATCTAGAAAAGATCCTAATCAACCCCATAACATATGTTGGGTAATTGATGCCTAAATAAATGCAATTAAAGATTTAGACATATTTAGATTTGTTACTAATGCAATGCATGCTAGTTGACTTGATAAAATACTTAAATCGAATATAAAGCATTTTTAAAAAAAGGCTTAAAAATAGATTTTATCCTAGAGATTGCACAAAGTCTGTTGTGGATCTATGGTTTATGATTTTGATGATAGCAAACATTCTTATTTCTATACGACTGTCTTATGTACTAACATTTCAGGTCTACACGATAAGACTGCAATTTGGAACTAGCTCAAGATTGGGTAGACTAGGTCTGAGTCAGTTTGTACTCTTTTTCCTTTCTTGAGTCTGTTGTATTTGGTGTGGCTCCTGATGCTTTGTAACTTGGAAGATTTCTGATTGTTCCCTAAAGATTTTTATTTTTGGTAACATCGTCCGGGATGATATTTATGTCGTCCTGGACGATCTGTCCAAAAATAGAAACCCTAATTAGGGCATCCTCATTAAGACAGTCGTCATAAGCTGATCGGACTGGACGATACCTGTATTGGCCAGGACGATAGTCTCAATTTAGAAAGAATCAGCCTCCATAATCTGTTTAGGTATTCTTTACTTTAGGAAATCGGCCAGGACGATATTACTATCGTCCAAGATGATCTAACTCAATTATGCCTAAATTGATCTGGTATCTTTGGAAAGCAATAATGGTTGATTGATACGATCACATCGTTCGGGACAATCGTAGGATCGGCCGAGACGATGGCCTGGATGATTTACATCGGCCAACATCTATTCCAGGCGATGATCAGGATGTTTGAAATTAGTTTTAAAATAATTGGCCAGGACGATAGTGATATTGGCCAAGACGATGTAAGCAATTTTCTTCTGATCGTCCCAATTCGTCCCGGGCTGATGAGCTGAATTTGTATTGATCGACCAGGATGATATAACTATCATCATGGATGATAATGTCAGCAACTTGCATTAATGAGCTCATTTTGAGCTTTTCTATTTAAGCTTGGCATGACACTTTGTAAAGTGTCTTTGGCAGCCATTGTAGCTTCGTTCTTGTGGGGGAGACTTGAAGAGAAAGCATAAAAGGGAGTTAGGAAAGGGTGAAGTTTGAGAGAGGGAGAAGATCCTATGAGTGGCTCAAGGGAGTGTGGAGGGGAATCCATACGGTTGCTCCAGTAAGCTCGCACATGAATACCGTAGGATTCAAGGCTTGTCTCGAGGGAAGTTCACCAAAGAAGAAGATCTCTTTGGTGTCAAAGGATCCAACAACTCCGCCGCACCGGGGAAGGTGGAAGTGATTTTGTAAGGGCTTCTCTGCCTAGCTGTGGGGGCTAAAGGAGAGACACTTGTGTTAGTGCAATACTTGGAGGGTGCCTCCAAGGAGTGGACGTAGGTCAAGGTTTGACCGAACCACTATAAATCTGGTGTGTTCTTTCTTATTATTTGCTTCCACATTTAATTTTCGCATTTTTTTTTATTTGTGGTGATTTTGGTTGGTACTTTGCTTAAAGTTTCTTCTTTACCAATTCACGACACTCTTTATTTAGCCTTGGGCCAATTCTACAGGGCTTAACATCCCTAACAAACTTTCAAATTCCTTTTGATAGATCTATGCCCTCATAAGTCAGGTGGTCTACCAGAACCCACAGGAAAGGAGGTGCCTAATGTTGCAAATCTATTTTTCATGTCTTATGTTTTGATGATTGACAAACACTGCTTTTCTTGGACAACTTGTTGCTTCTAACTTTTCAGGAATCGACGATCGGACAATCAAAAAGGAGCCAAGTTCAGGAATGCGTAGGTCTAGGGTTGAGTCAGTCTGTACTTTTATTTTTACCTTTTGAGTCCACTTGTAATAGTCAAAAAGACTGATACTTTGTAACCCTTCACACACACACTTGAGAGAATTAGAAATTCTGTTTTTACTCATATCGGCCAGGACGATATCTTCGATCGGCCTGGACGATCAGCTTAAAACAGAAAGTCTAATTAAGGATTCTTGATTAAGGCAGCCAACGTTAACCGATCGTCCTGGACGATACGTGTATCGGCCAGGACGATAAGCTCAAAACAGAAAGAAGTAGCCACCATAGACAAGTATGGTATAGCATATCTTTAAATTATCGGCCAGGACGATCCTTGTATCGGCCTGGACGATATTAACAAATTATGCCATAATTGTTCAGGAAATCAAGGAAGTAATTAAGGATGATTGATACGATCATATCGTCCTGGACGATCGCAGGATCGGCCCGGACGATCTTGTCAAAAACCTTAAGTTACTTCAGGACGATCAGTATCGGCCAGCCCGTATTCAGGGCTATTGTCAGGACGATTTTCGTCTGATTTGAACTGATCGGCCAGGACGATCGTGAGATCGGCCTGGACGATCAAGCTAATTTTCAATCGTCCTGTTTTCCATTCAGGGCTATGCTCTGGCCGATCTTCATTAATTTGTACTGATCGGCCAGGCCGATGTCCAGATCGGCCTGGACGATATTGTCGGCAACTTGCAATTAATGAGCTCTTTTGAAGCTCTTCTATTTAAAGAGCTCTTGTTCAATGTTTTTCAAGACCTTTGGCTGCTGCCTTGACCTGAGAAGACCTTGAGGAGAGAAAGAGAGAGAGAAGAGAGAGAGAGGATCTTGTGAGGGGGAGCTTGTGAGGGGTTTCACAAGGGTTGCTTCAAGGATCTCTCTGCGTCGTCTTCGTCTAGAGTTTCTCGTCCGTGGAAGGGTCGGTAGAGGTAAGGAGTTGTGCTTTTGGTTCTGGTTCTCTGCCAGCTTCAGGAGGAAGCAAAAGGAGAGAGGTTCTCTGCCTTGCCGGGGTGGCAAAAAGGAGGTTCTTGTAAGGGTTTCTCCACCTAGCCGTGGGGGCTAAAGGAGAGTCACTTTTTGTGTAGTGCAATACTTGGAGGGTGCCTCCAAGGAGTGGACGTAGGTCGAGTCGACCGAACCACTATAAATCTCTGTGTTTCCTTTTTGCTTCCGCACGTTTAAAATTCCGCATTATTTTCGTGGTGTGATTTGGTTTATGCGACTTTATTTCTTTGTTTAAAAACGAAGTTTTTAAAATACCAATTCACCCCCCCTCTTGGTTAGTTTGGGACTAAGTTCATAGGGCTTAACATCCCCATCGAACTTTCAAGTGGTATCAGAGCTTGATTCGAAAATTAAAGTTTAAAAACTTTTTGAATTTGATCCATGTCTAACTTTGGGAATCGCAACACTACGGAAGGGTATTCTATTACCCGACCTCCTCTGTTCGATAACCTACCTTTTGATTTCTGGAAAACTCGCATGTCAACTTTTTTACAATCTACTGATTATCGCATGTGGATGCTTATTCAAGAAGGTTATTCTCCACCTTCTCGTGAAATTAACGGTTTTAAAACTGAAGTTGCTTTTACCGAATGGACTTTTGATGAGCGAGATTTAGCTCAATTAAATGCTAAATGTTTGAATTGTTTTTTCTGTGCTTTAAAATCTGAGGATTACATGCGTGTTTCAACTTGCAAAACTGGTAAAGAAATTTGGGATAAATTGTGCATTACTTATGAAGGCACTAATGAAGTTAAACAATCCCGTTTAAACATTCTCTTGCATGACTACGAACTTTTTCGTATGAAACCTCATGAATCAATTTCTGACATGTACACTAGGTTTACTCAGATTGCTACCTCATTGCATGCACTAGGAAAAGAACTTTCGAACTATGAAAAAGTTAACAAGATTTTGAGATGCTTGCCTTCATCCTATGATGCAAAAATTACTGCAATTACTGAATCTAAAGATTTAAACACCTATTCTATTGATAACTTGCTTGGCTCACTCATTGCTTACGAGCAAGGGGTGAATCAAAGAAATCTTGATGCAGGTGAAAAGAAAAAGGAGAAAACCATTGCATTGAAGGCACACAAATCGGATTCTGAATCTTCCGGGTCTGAAAGCGATGGAGTTGCCTTCATCACAAGGCAATTCAAAAGCTTTCTAAGGAAGAAACAAAAGCATCATCAAAGTTGGAGAAAAGGTAAGGATCATAAACATACTAAAGGATCTTCTGATGTTGTTTGTTTTGAATGTAGGAAACCTGGACATGTAAGATCTGATTGTCCTACACTTCAAGATCAATCGAGCAAAGGAAAAGGTGATGAGAAAGCAAAGTCTAGGAAGGACAAAAAGAAAAACCAAAGGAGCTTTTGGGCAGAATCTGGTACTGATTCTTCTGAGACTGAACCAGAGGAAGAAACTACAAACTTGTGTTTCATGGGATAAGATCAAAGTGATCAAGAAGAGGTATGTGAACTTTCATATGATCAACTTCTTGAAGTTTCAGAAAAAATTCATGCATCATATAGAAAATTAAAGAAAACTCATGCTAGCTTGAAATTAGAACTTTTAAATCTACAAAAAGAGCATGAAATTTTGATTAAGGACCATCAAACAATTGATTCAAATCACATGACTTTACTTGATGAATTTGATGAATTAAATAAAAATCATGGTAAGTTAGTTGAAGAGCATGATGCATTGAAACTATCACACATATCTCTTGAATCTGATTTTAAGAAGTCAAAAGAAATAGAAAAAAATTTGAGGATTGAAAATGAAATTTTAGAAAACACAAACTTGAAGATTCAAAGTGATTTAGAAGCATGTAAGAAATCTAGGATGAATTCTACTATTAATCAATTTCCAAAACCTAGAGAGAGGCATTATAACTCAAATCACTTAAGAAATCCCTTTCCTGGAGTTAGATGTTTTTCTTGTGGCATGCTAGGACATATCTCACATACTTGTACAATTCATCATAGTTCACATTGGGTATGGAGACCTAAGGTACAAGATCCACAGCATACCACACATGCATTGCATTCTTCTCTTCATAAGAAGGAACCCAAACCTGCTTGGGTTCCTAAAACTAACATTTGATAATTTTGCAGGAAGCCTCTCACAAAAGACCTCGTGAGAGTATGTGGTACCTGGACAGTGGATGCTCTCGACATATAACTGGTGATGCTAGCCAGTTTGTTGTACTAGAATCCAGGACTGGAGGCAAGGTTACTCTTGGAGACAACACCACTAGGAAGGTGGTAGGAGCAGGTATAATCGGTAATTCCAAGAACCTTATGATTGAAAATGTTTTGCTTGTAGATGGATTAAAGCACAACTTGCTCAGCATCAGTCAATTCTGTGACAAAGGCTTCATCGTACAATTCTTCACAAATTCATGCATTGTAAGTTTAAGCAATAACACCATTTTGCAGGGAAAGAGGGTAAACAACGTCTATATGCTTGATTTAAATAGCATTGAATGTGCTGCTTCTTTTTGCTTAAAAACTGTCATTGATGATTCTTGGTTGTGGCACAGGAGGCTTTGTCATGCAAGTATGAAAACCCTTAGGAAAGTGACCCAAAAGGACCTAGTTAGAGGTGTCCCCAAACTTAAGTTTACAAAAGACCACCTTTGTGATGCTTGTCAACTAGGAAAGCAAATTCACTCCTCTTTTCACCCCATAAAGGACATTAGCACCTCTAGACCTTTAGAAGTCCTTCACATGGATTTGTTTGGACCCATTAGCATAGCAAGTTTGGGAGGGAAAGTCTATGGTTTTGTGATTGTTGATGACTACTCGAGGTTCACTTGGACTAGATTTCTTTCTCATAAAAATGAGTCTTTTGAGGAGTTTAAAACTTTTTCTACTTGGATTCAGAAGAAGCTAGGATGTGAGATTTTGACCATCCATAGTGATCATGGGGGAGAGTTTGAAAATGAAAGATTTGGAGATTTTTGTGAGGAGAAGGGCATTAGCCACAATTTTTCAGCTCCTAGGACTCCTCAGCAGAATGGAGTAGCTGAAAGGAAGAACCGGACCTTGGTGGAAGCCGCTAGAGCCATGCTTGCTGAGTATTCACTTCCAAAATACTTTTGGGCTGAAGCGGTTAACACAGCATGTTATGTGTTGAATAGGGTGAATGTTAGAGTCAAATTAGAAAAGACACCCTATGAGATCCTTAAGGGTAGAACACCTAATCTTTCCCACCTTCATGTCTTTGGTTGTAAAGTTTTCATTCACAATAATGGAAAGTCTCACTTGGGAAAATTTGATCCTAAATCTGATGAAGGAGTTTTCTTAGGATATTCTAGTGTTGGGAAATCTTTTAGAGTGTTTAACAAGAGAACCTTGATGGTGGAAGAAACAACCCATGTAGTTTTTGATGAGTCTGATCATAAGAAGCATGGAGTAGATGATGATGATGTTGGAGAGATTACAAGTGGAGTAGAAAATTTGGGGAAGGGAAATAAGCACCTAAGCAATGAAGGAGTAGAAGGAGTCACCCAAGGAATAGAAACTTTTAATGAAAGGGGAGAAACTTCACACACTTTGCCTAAAGATTGGAGATACTCTACTAGTCACCCCAAGGATTTGATCTTAGGAGACCTTTCTAGTGGAGTTAAGACTAGACATGGACTTAGGAAGGAGGTGAACCACTCTGCCTTTATCTCTATGACTGAACCCACCACCATTAACCAAGCCCTATCTGATGAGTTTTGGATGTTAGCAATGCAAGAAGAGTTGAATCAATTTGTAAGGAATGATGTTTGGGAACTTGTGGAAAGACCTAAGGAACAAAGTGTAGTTGGAACAAAGTGGGTATTTAAGAACAAAGTGAATGATTCAGGAGTGGTGGTGAGGAATAAAGCAAGATTAGTGGCTAAGGGGTACAATCAAATAGAAGGGATAGACTTTGAGGAGACTTTTGCCCCTGTAGCTAGATTGGAAGCCATTAGAGTGCTATTAGCCTTTGCTTGTTATAAAGGATTTAAGCTTTTTCAAATGGATGTCAAGAGTGCCTTTTTAAATGGGGAGATAAAAGAAGATGTGTTTGTAGAACAACCTCCAGGTTTTGAGAGTTCTCAATTTCCAAATCATGTGTTTAAATTAAAAAAGGCTTTGTATGGTTTAAAACAAGCACCTAGAGCTTGGTATGAGAGGCTTAGCACATTCTTACTAGAGAGGGAGTTTGTCAAGGGGAGCGTAGACACCACCCTTTTTCTTAAAAAAGTTGGAGATGATTTACTCATTGTTTAGATTTATGTTGATGATATACTCTTTGGATCTTCAAATAAAAATTTGTGTGATGACTTTTCTAAAACAATGAGTAGAGAGTTTGAAATGAGTTTAATGGGAGAATTGTCTTACTTTTTGGGGTTTAGCATAAAACAATTGGAAGATGGCACTTTTCTAAATCAAACAAAATACATAAAAGACATTTTGAAGAAATATGAGATGGACAAAGCCAAGCCAATTAACACTCCCATGACTTCTAGTGCTCCGTTGGATAAGGACCCAAGTGGTAAGTCTGTTGATCAGAAGAAGTATAGAGGCATGATTGGATCTTTACTTTACTTGACTGCAAGCCGACCTGACATTATGTTTAGTGTTTGTCTTTGTGCTAGGTTTCAAGCCGACCCTAAGGAATCCCACATGACTGCTATTAAAAGAATTTTTAGATACCTTTTGGGGACACAAGGATTAGGGATTTGGTACCCTAGACATAGCACTTCTTTTGAGATTATTGGTTTTTCTGACTCTGATTTTGCAGGATGCAAGGTGGATAGAAAGAGCACCTCTGGAACTTGTCAATTCATTGGACAATCCTTGGTCTCTTGGTCTAGTAGAAAGCAAAATTCTGTTGCACTTTCCACTGCTGAAGCTGAATACATTGCTCTTGGAAGTTGTGTGGCCCAAGTTCTTTGGTTGAAACAACAGGTATTGGATCTAGGAATACATGTAAGCACCATCTCAATTTTTTGTGACAACACTAGTGCCATATGCATCTCTAAAAATCCTATCCAACATTCAAGAACTAAACACATTGACATTAGGCATCACTTTATTAGAGATCATGTGACTAAGGGAGACATTGAGTTACACCATGTGACAACTGAAAACCAACTGGCAGACATCTTTACTAAACCACTGGCCTTCGACACTTTCAGCTCTTTAAGGACCAGATTGGGTGTGATTGACATAAATGCATGAAAACTTTCTTTTCTTTCTTTTATTCCTTTTTTATTTCTTTTCATGTACCTTAGTTTTAGATCTTCACTGATATGATATCTCTTGTCTTGTCTTTAACAATTTGTAGTTAATATGTTTTCATCCACTTAATCCCTAGATAATATGAATATCTTGTGATTGTGTCTCTCTACCTAACTTAGTATTAGTGGCATAGTTTTCTTTTCTAATCAAAAGTCTCTCTCAAAATAAAAGATTGCTTATGAAACTAAGATCCTTTCTAAAGCTTGCTTAAGCAAATCTATCTTATATTTACAATGATTAAAAGTTTTTTTGTCACCTCATGATCCCTCGTTACTCTTGTCTTCAATTATTAATCCTGCTTGTGGTAATTCTTCCCTATGTTAGAGAGAGAGCTCCTATTCTCTAATATCTGAGAAGATATATTCACAACTAAGTTTTTTAAAAGAGTCTAAAAGGGAATCTAGCTTGCAAAAATAAAAAATTTGGCCAATGATGCCAACAAAAGGAGCGCAAAGACGCCAAAAAATTGAAAAATCTATAAAAAGATGCGCAAAGCGCCACAACATTGACAAGAGGCATAAAATGAGCCCACTCAAAAGCAAGCTATTCTCTCTTTTTATATCTTTTAGAACTTAGAAGTTTTGATTCTCAAAGACTTGATCTCGATTATCATTCGATTGTGACAAATCTACCTCATTGTTTTATGGAGATATTTTCCTTATGCCAAGTGGTGGGTAGATTCTTTTTCTCATATCCAATTAATTATTTGAGTTAGGTTATTGATTTCAAAAGCCGATTCTACCCTAAGACAACGTTTTTGGCTAAGGGTAAACCATGAACGGATATTCTCCTATTCTATGGATTAAATGTGATTGGTAACACATTAACTCACAAATTTTTAAAACAATCACATGGAATACAATATCATTGATATGCTCAAAAAAAAAAAAAAAAAAAAAAAAAAAAAAAAAAAAAAAAAAAAAAAAAAAAAGGGAATTTCTTTACTATGCTTTCATGTACCCTCCTTTTTGATATGTCAAAAGGGGGAGAAGTTTATGAGGTTATGTTTTCATGGTTATGATTAAATCCCTTTAACATGTTTTGTCATCATCAAAAAGGGGGAGATTGTTGCAAATCTATTTTTCATGTCTTATGTTTTGATGATTGACAAACACTGCTTTTCTTGGACAACTTGTTGCTTCTAACTTTTCAGGAATCGACGATCGGACAATCAAAAAGGAGCCAAGTTCAGGAATGCGTAGGTCTAGGGTTGAGTCAGTCTGTACTTTTATTTTTACCTTTTGAGTCCACTTGTAATAGTCAAAAAGACTGATACTTTGTAACCCTTCACACACACACTTGAGAGAATTAGAAATTCTGTTTTTACTCATATCGGCCAGGACGATATCTTCGATCGGCCTGGACGATCAGCTTAAAACAGAAAGTCTAATTAAGGATTCTTGATTAAGGCAGCCAACGTTAACCGATCGTCCTGGACGATACGTGTATCGGCCAGGACGATAAGCTCAAAACAGAAAGAAGTAGCCGCCATAGACAAGTATGGTATAGCATATCTTTAAATTATCGGCCAGGACGATCCTTGTATCGGCCTGGACGATATTAACAAATTATGCCATAATTGTTCAGGAAATCAAGGAAGTAATTAAGGATGATTGATACGATCATATCGTCCTGGACGATCGCAGGATCGGCCCGGACGATCTAGTCAAAAACCTTAAGTTACTTCAGGACGATCAGTATCGGCCAGCCCGTATTCAGGGCTATTGTCAGGACGATTTTCGTCTGATTTGAACTGATCGGCCAGGACGATCGTGAGATCGGCCTGGACGATCAAGCTAATTTTCAATCGTCCTGTTTTCCATTCAGGGCTATGCTCTGGCCGATCTTCATTAATTTGTACTGATCGGCCAGGCCGATGTCCAGATCGGCCTGGACGATATTGTCGGTAACTTGCAATTAATGAGCTCTTTTGAAGCTCTTCTATTTAAAGAGCTCTTGTTCAACGTTTTTCAAGACCTTTGGCTGCTGCCTTGACCTGAGAAGACCTTGAGGAGAGAAAGAGAGAGAGAAGAGAGAGAGAGGATCTTGTGAGGGGGAGCTTGTGAGGGGTTTCACAAGGGTTGCTTCAAGGATCTCTCTGCGTCGTCTTCGTCTAGAGTTTCTCGTCCGTGGAAGGGTCGGTAGAGGTAAGGAGTTGTGCTTTTGGTTCTGGTTCTCTGCCAGCTTCAGGAGGAAGCAAAAGGAGAGAGGTTCTCTGCCTTGCCGGGGTGGCAAAAAGGAGGTTCTTGTAAGGGTTTCTCCACCTAGCCGTGGGGGCTAAAGGAGAGTCACTTTTTGTGTAGTGCAATACTTGGAGGGTGCCTCCAAGGAGTGGACGTAGGTCGAGTCGACCGAACCACTATAAATCTCTGTGTTTCCTTTTTGCTTCCGCACGTTTAAAATTCCGCATTATTTTCGTGGTGTGATTTGGTTTATGCGACTTTATTTCTTTGTTTAAAAACGAAGTTTTTAAAATACCAATTCACCCCCCCTCTTGGTTAGTTTGGGACTAAGTTCATAGGGCTTAACATCCCCATCGAACTTTCACCTAACAAAAGGAAAGAAGAGTGCAACAAAAATGCTATGCAGACTCCCGGTGGTCTGAGGCTTACTTCCTAAATTCATTAGAGTTTTTATGTTGGCTTAAAATTTTTATTATATGTTAAGATAGAAATATTTTTTTGTACCCTCACGAGTCTTCGATTGTGTTCCAGACTAAAAACAAAATTGACATACAAGAATCACCAAAAAACAACTAAAACCAGCCAATCCTATATCACAATCAATATTAAGCAATCAATATTAATAAATAAATTAATTAAAATTTAATGTCCATAGGTAAATGCCTTTTAATATTACAACTTAAAATTATAAAAAAGTTAAGTGGCCAAGTACCACTAATAATAAGCCCAGATTTTAAAACTTAAGACTTAAGTGATTTTGAGAATGAGTCTTCTCATTACCCACTTCTTCATTCTTCTGCAGTTCCTTGGATCTTCGAGTTCAGATATCAAAATGAAAAAGAAACTCTCCCTTAAAAGGCGTGTTATCTTTCATCGTTGGATATTTTAAAATCATCCAAATTTGGATCTCCAAATGGAGAGGGACTCTCCCCTAAGGATGTCTTTTCTTCTTTGGATTCCAAATTGGATTTTTAAATCTCATCTCAAATAGTCACTTTTAAAATACAACTCAATACTTAAAATAAATTACATTTTAAAAATTAAAAATCTAGTTTCAAACTCAACCTGTAGGGTTATCCTAAAAAGTTATAAATAATCTCAAACATTTAATATTTAAAATTAAATTTCTCAAATTCACAACCACTCTTAGCCATGCTCTTTTAATTTAAAGGGGTTTCTAGCATTCTGGAGTGCCTGCATAAAATATCATTAATTTTAAAAGCTTAATTATTTTTGCACCTGTTAATCAATGCCCTGTATGAGCATGGCCATCTGCATAAGATTGAATTAGTATAAATCATCTCTAACATAGGGGTAGATCTAATGTACAATCCAATCATATGATAGAGTATAAAAAGTAAGTAAACAATCACAATAACTAAATTTTAAATAATGTGCAGTGAAAATTAGAAAAAACCAGACACACAATAGAAAATTAAATACCGACCTAGCCTAAGACTAGAGTAGGTGCCCTAGTAAACCATCTAAAGTGTGGGAGGGAAGCTGTGTGATTTGGATATGTCCTAGGTAGGGTAATTAGTTAAAGTTGTTTGATGTTCTGGTTGGTTGAAAGACATAAGAGAATATTTGATTAAAGTTTAAATATTAAAAAAATAAGATTAATTTTAATATATATTTTAATTGTTGGGTGATTACTACATTAGTTAAATCAGGGTCGTGAAGTTTATTTAATCTTTCTTGGGGCCAAATTAATAGCCTCATAGGCTCGGGTATCTAGTAGTAATCGATATAGTTAAGTGAATTAAATTGATTAAGGTTTGAAAATTGATGAATTTTAATTAACATTGCTCGGTTGTTGGTTTTAAGGTTAAATTAGCCTTTTTTAGATTTTAAAATCTATTATTTAATTTTTTGGAATTATTTAATACATTTAATTGAAAGGGTCAAATTTTAACTTTTTAATTAAGCTTAAATTATAAAAAATTAATATTTTTTATAAAATATTAGACCTTAAGATGATAAGTTAGACTGTAAGTTTACTGGATTTGGATTTTTCTAAATTAGTTATGAAGGTTTGAAGTTTTGACTTGATTTTGACTTAAGTTTGACTGGATTATTACCTTTTATTTTGACTTATTTTTGAAGGTTTGATATTTTTGATAAATATGAGGTTTTCAAATAAATTGAATGCCTTTTAGTTTGTTTAATTTGGATTTTTGTGGAATTAATTATGATTTTTAGAAGTTTGATTATTGATTTGAATTTTTAAATTGGTTTAATTACGGTGCTTTTAATGATTTGAATCCAAATGAACTCCAAACTTCTTGAATCACCTCCAAAGACCAAAAATGATCTAAGGAGGGATTATAAAGTGTTTAGATTTTTTTTTCAAATTTTTAATTATTTTAATTAATTAAATTAATTAAATATCATTTTTTAATTAAAATTAAATTAAGGTTGAAATTAAAATCTAGTCAAGGGGATTTTTTTTTCTGTAATTAAGGATTAAATTCTGGTTCGTTAGAGATATTATATGCAATTTTTGGATTTAAATTTGATTTATTATAATTTTTATTAATTTTAATACTTAATTTAAAAAATTATTAAATATTTTAATGATCTTTAAAATCAGTGAATATTTTTTTATGGGATGTCCATGTCACTAAATTCATGTGCTCAAAGTTTCAAGCCAAAAGAATGTGTTTACTAATTTTACAATTAATTTAAGTTTTCTAAATAAATTTTCTTAATTATTATCCTTAATGATGTCACTAGGTTATGTAGGTTTGAATCAAAGTTTTGCTGACCTTTGAAAAACCATGAAATAAGAACACACAATAAAAATCAACTCCAAAATCTAGAAGAGTCAAAGTTATGTGCAAGTGTGTACACCATACACATGCATATAATAAAAATAATACAAATAATTAATAATGAGATTAGTGAATAATCAAATCATGACTATTCACTAAACAACTCTCCATTAATTAAAAACAAAAAATAAAAATAAAAAAAAAACTCTCCATTAATTCAATTCAAGTAGCTAAATCTATGTTTAAAATTTTAGGGATCTCTCAAAATTAAAGATTTAAATACATATAATTTTAAAAATAGTTTTAAAATATATATACCTATATAAACATATATATAAAGATATAAGTTTTAAAATAAATATAATTAAAAATATTTTTAAAATAAATGATAAGGGTTTGAGAGATCATCTAAATTTTTAAAGTAATTTAAAAATAATTTTTAATATTTTAAAAATAATTAATATAATATGACAAGATAGGCTAGGCTTGCTATGTTACTTATAAATGCAGAACGAGCAATGAATCCCCAACTAAAAATAAATAATGGGGCTGGGCATTTTTGGGGAGCAACCAACTTATTCAGAAATTTCCTGGCACGTACATTAAGGGAGCCATTGAAAGGTGACTGAAACATCGGAAATGGAGACTATCAGAAAAAAGCATGAGTTGAACCTCTCTAGCTTTCAAAACCTATATTTTTCTCCTAAAATTAGCTCGACCCCAGAACACATTCGGTAGCCTGTGCTCCTTTGATACGATGTTCAACGGCCTTTTCTAGATCACTAGCTGACTTAGAACTAACTTTAGTAATTTGTTTGCTAGGAGGCATTAACATGATCGGTGCCTTGACCCCTATCTTTCTTTCTTCTAAACTTTAGTAAAAATTAATTAAATAATAAAGTAATTAAATAATTAAAATTAATTAAAAAAATTAAGTAAATAATTTTTTAAATTAATTTTAAATAAAAATACCTAATTTCTAAACATTTTGAAGGTATTACATAGATTGTTAAGAATAAAATTGAATTTGTTTTGGATTTTTGAAGTTTAAATGATTAAATATATTTTTAAATAATTTTTAATTAATTAATATTCAAAATTATATCAAATTAATTTAAATTAATACTAAAATTATTTCTAAAATTTTAATATTATTTGAGATAATTTTATTCTACAGTTTAGAGATTATTTAAATTTAATTTTAATTAAATCTTAATTAAATATTTAAATGCTTACAAATTTTAAAATTATTTAAAATATATAATATGTCTTAAATTTACTATATTTTAAAGTTAAATACAAAAAATAATTCTATGATTATCCAAGATACTTTGAAAATATATTTTCTTTAAATTTTTAAAATCATTAATATAATATTTAATTAAATGTTAACAAACTATTAGAATATTCAAATAATTTTAATTAATTAATATAAATTGAAATTAAAATTTTAAAATTAAATTTAAATTAAGTGAATCAAAATTTCAAAATTTTGGATATATTACTTAAATACTTTTAAATTAATTTAATTGTTTTTTATTTTTCAAAGATTAAGGTTAATTCATTTATTTAAATTAATTTAAAATTATTTAGTATTTAATATAAATCTTTTATTTAAATTAAATTAAATTTTAAATGTTTATAAAATTTTAAATTATTTAAAATAATTTTATTTGAATTTTCAAAATTATTTTAAATTAAATTTAAATTAATGTTTTAATTAAATATTTAAATAGTTAACTAATTAAAACTTATTTAAAATATGAAATATATCTTAATATAATTTATTTTAAGATAAAATAATTTAAAATATATTATCTGATTTTTTTAAAATAAAATAAATTTAAATATTTGAAAATAGTTAAATTAATATTAATTAAAAATTAATTAATAAGTTTAAATTATTTAAGATGATTAAATAGGATACTTTAAATTAAAATTAAAAAGATAAATAATTAAAAATAATTTAAAATTTTATTTAAAATTTAATATATATTTAAAATAAAATTTCAAATTTTATCTTAATATTATCATTTTAACTAAATATTTAATTAAAGATAAATAATATTTAATATTTTAAGTATTCAAAATCTTTGAAATATCTTAAATTAATTATTAAATTAAATTTTTTATTTTTCTTGAAATTTTAATATAAAAAATATATATTTTTTATTATTTAAAATAATTTTTAATATTATTTTAATTTTAAATTATTTTTAAATCATTTAAATAGATTTAGCGGTGTTGGTAGTGGCGAAGTCCAAGTGGAGCCCCCTGATTCGCCCATCAAAATCGCAGGGAATTCATTGTCGGTGGCACAATAGTAATGATTGGGCAATCAATAATATGGGATGCAATTTCTTAATCTAATCAGCACTTGCTGATGATCGTTCGATGAACCGTGGTTTTGAATGGATTTCTCAGATCGAGCCGAACGTAACAATTGAATGCATGATCGGATCCATGGTTTGGAAATGCTATGGAATGGTGAGATCTCTTCTGTTGAGCAGAAGATCAGTGGTGGAAATCTCATACAATTAATGCAGACCACCAAAATGCCCTAGAATCCATTTTTTGATGTTTTTTCTCGATTGGATCAATTATTTTTAATAAAATTTTAAACCTAGATTCCTTACATAAATAGAAATCTTGGGGGAATAGTTTTAGTGTTTGAAAATTACTTTTTAGGAAGCTATTTTACACTAAATGTACTACATAGGGTTTATGTTTTAGAAGAATCTAACTGTTCATTTGAATTGATTTTTGATTCTCTGAAACTATGGTCTGTCCACGCTTATTTGTCCTTAAAAGTCGCGGTCAGAGAAGCTACGGATTAAGCTAGAGAAGACCTAGACGTAGCTAGGGCTTATGTGGTTAGAAGCTCACCGCTTCCAATAATTGGGTTTGAACTTGGAAGATGTTGAGTAGAGCCTGAGAAGCTTGAATAAAAACTGAAAGAGCTCTGGGAGAGTTTTAGTGATGAGAGAATTGGGTTTCAAGAATGAACCCTAAATCCATTCCATATTGAATGGAGGCTTGAGATCCATTTGGCTAGGCTCTAGGATGTTTCCATGTGGCTTGGGGGTTGTTAAGAGTAGGTAGATTAAAGGATAATAGTACAAGCCATATGGAAAGCTTATTTTGTCACTTAGGGATGAATATGAGCCATTTGATTTCAATCCAAGGGTTAGGGGGAGTTCCAAAAAGGTTATAGAGTGCACTTAAGCTGTTGGGATAATTTGAATTAAGGAGGATTTTCTTTAAGGGGTCACGTGACCAAGTTTGACCACCATAAAGCATAGGTTTGGCTATTTTACTGGTCCCAATGCAATATGGCAGTTGAGGTGGCATGGGGGAAGACTTAATAGCTGACTAGGATATAATGAGCCCAATGCCAAAGGAAAGGGATGAGTATTTAATAGGGTTTGACCACTTAAAGCCCCATTCAAAGAATTTGTTGACTGTTTGACTGGTTAAATAGTCAACTATGCTTAGGTAGAAATGGGGAAAGCATTGTTTACTAGTTGAGTGATTTGGAGAAGGTTTAAGGCTTGCAAGTTGGAGCTTTAAAACATTGGAAAGAATTTGAGCTATTTTGACAAGTCTTAATATGTTGACTTGGTCAGCTAGACTTGAATTAGGATGGGCAAGAATTAGGGCATACTAAGGTCATGACTTAAAGTTTATTTGAGATTTAAAATAGGTTGAATTGATTAGGATAATTGATATGAGTCATATGGGCAATTTTGACCAATCATAGAGTAAGTTGACTTGGTCAACTATTGACAAGATCCAATTGAGTCTAAACCACTAGAAGTGACTAGAGAAGTTTGAATAGATTTGAAATTTATCTGGAGCTTAATTAGATGTAAAAGGCTTAAGGGTTAATTGGGTCAACCTGAGTTAACTTGGTCAACCAAGTTGACCCAGGGCCTAGGTTTGGACTAGATGGGTTTGAGATGATATTTGGAGACCATTGGAGGTGGCCCTGAGGTCTATGTTGGTCAATTCAGTCAAAATGACTGTTTGAACCCTGAAGAGCCTGTTTGGTTAACCTAGGCTGACTTGGTCAACTAGGTTGACCCAGGGTCTGAGATTGGGACCAAAAAGTTTGGTTTAACATTTGAAAATTGCTAGAAGTAGTTCCAAGTAATTTAGGGTTCATTTGGTTTTAAATAAGTATTCAAACCCTTAAGGGGTATTTTGGTCATTTTGACCCCTTGTCAACTAGGGGTCAAAAGGGGTCCACCAAAATATAGTTTAAGGCTTAACATGTCAGGATTAAGGGTCTTGAAGTAAATTTAGAGTTTAGAGAAGGCTCCAAGATTAGGATCCACTGGGTGACAAGTTTAGTGGCATAGGCCATAAATATTTTAAGATTTTATAACCTTTGGATTTCAATTCAATTTTGGGGATTAGAAACTTTAGAATAAGCCCAAATTTGGAGGGCTGCCTCTAGATACATGTCATATAAATATGTAATTGAAAGACTCTAAATTAGTTGTCACTTGACTAGGGCGTTTAAAGGGTTAAAAAAACCTTGCAAAAGGGGGGCCTTTGAACCTTGGATTTTGGTCTAGATTTTTGGATTTGAATTAGGTTTTGAGTTTGAATGACTTGATTTGAATTATCCAAATCATTTATGATCATTTGAGTGATCACAAATGGTTGGATATGATTGAAGCTAGATTAGAGGTAGGATCAAGGTTTGAACTAGAGTTTGGATTTGATTTGGATTGAAGTCAGGATTTTGTTTGAGGTTTGAATTGAGTTGAGATCTGGATAGGCTTAATATAAGGATTTAATTTAAATCTAGATTGATTAGGATCTAGAATGATCTAATATATAGAGTGTTCCTATGGTCTAAGGACCTAGAGTCTGGAAGAATCCTATGGTCTAGAATTTAGCAGAATTCTAGAGTCTAAGAAGTCCTAAGGTTGGGGTCTAGAAGAATTCTAGGACCTAGATGGATCCTAAGGTCTATATTGATCTAGAATAATCATAGGGTCTAGAGTAGATCCTAAAGTCGGGATTCTAGGAAGATCCTAGAGTCTATATTTGGTTTATAGAAATCCTAGGGTCTAGGAAGGGCCAAGGGTCTAGAGTCTAGAAGGATCCTCAGGTCTAGATAGATCCTAAGGTTTGGATTAATCTTGAAGAATCCTAGGGTTTAAATAGATCCTAGGGTCTAAGTGTAGGAGGATCTTATAGTATAGAGTGGTCTGGAGTCTAGATTGATCTGGGGGCAGGATTGATCTTGAGTTTGGGAAAAGTCCTAGTGACCTCATAAAAAATGAGGTAAACAGATAGATGCTACATAGTATTCCACCAAATGTCTATTAGACGTTGGTGCTATTGTAAAAAATAGTAATTGATATGTACCACTTATTTACTTTTTAGTTTTTATTTAAAAAAATCTACATAATAATTTTTAATTATCTTGAAAGAAAAACTTGCACTATATTATCAACTTGAAGAAAGAAAACAATTTAGTTTTGTATTCGAATTCAGAATATGGATTATAAAAATTATCCTGAAGGATAAAATTCACCATCTCTTATCATTTCAAATACAAAATTTAAAAGTTCATTGGGTTGTTAAGCCCTTATGAACTCGTCTCAAGGCTAACCAACAGGAGGGGGGTGAATTGGTTATTTTAAAAATTCTTAAACAAAAAGATAAAATCATTTTAAATCTATTTGAATATTATAAAAACTAAATAACTTATTTGAAAGAAGATAACAAAATCAGAGATTTTCAACATAGAGAAAATTACAAAAATATACAAAAATAAAGTGCAGAAAAATAAATGAAAAGAGCAACCTAATTTTTATAGAGGTTCGGTCAACTTGACCTACTACCACTCCTTGGAGACACACTCTCCAAGTATTCCACTAAACCTTTAGTGAATCTTCTTTTTCTCCAACAGCAAGGCAGAGAAGCCCGTACAAAATCTTTCCACTATCTCGGCGAGACAAATAACCTGGAATCGTTTTCACCATGTTGGAGAAGGCAGAGAACATAGAATCCTTTTAGTCCCTCTTGGAGTTGGTAGAGAACCTGGAATACTTTTACTTCCTCTTAGAGTAGGCAGAGAACCTTGATCTGATACTGATAATTATCTCCCTTAAAGCCACCAAGGAACCATGGATGAAGCTTAAAGAAGATGAACAATTGCTTGCTTGGAGCAACCTTTGTAATTCCCCTCACAAAATCCCCCTTATAAGATTCTCTCTTTCTCTCCCAAGCTCTCATTCTCTTCTTCTAAGCTCTCTTAAGTTAGGATTTTAGCAAAAGATTTTATCATCGGCAAACAAGAGTTCTTAAATAGAAGGCTTTAAAAATGCCCTAATTTTTAAATTGCTGTCAAAGATCATCCTAGATGATCAGATTGTACTGTACGATTAGTATAAAATAGATGTTTCAACTTAGATAATCTGGTGTTCCTGTATGATCAGAACACAAAGTTTGTTCTGATTATTGGGGATAAAGTGGACATTGTCATGTACAATTAGTTCAAAATCATACATTATCATCCAATAAATAGTTCAGGATGTCTAGGAGATAAATATAGACAATATATAAAAATATAACTGATCGTCCATGATGATGCTAGGATCGTCTTGTACGATTAGTACAAAATCATTGATTATCATCCAACAGATAGTTTGGGACATCCAAGAGATAAATCTGGATAATATAAAAGATAATTAATCATCTAGGATGTTTCTGGGCTCGTCCTATATAATTAGTTCAAAATAAGTGATTATAGTCCAGTAGATAGCTTGAGACATCAAAAAGATTCAGGAGAGAACTACAATTTTTTATAAAGATCTTCCAGGATGATTTTGTGATCAGCCAGGATGAGATGATCAATCAATCTAACCTTCATTATTTTTCTTAATCACTTGACTAATTTAGGCATGATTGTAATGAATTATTCAGGCTGATATAGGATCATCGTATATGATTAGAATTAAATTCTAAATGTAAAATCTTGCCTAAATGAGTTTGGCAGATGAGAATTTTTTATTTGAATATATCGTCTAAGATAATGAAAGTATCATCTAGGATGATTTATTAAAGCAAGTTTTTTTTTTAATTAAAACCAACAGAGAGGCCTACGCATTAATATAAAAAGCGATTATAAGGTCCTTAAGAGGGACCCTCAGATCTCTAATGCTCAAAAGAGCTACAAAATAAAGCAAAAGAAAACCTACGAGTTGATAGTCCCCACTAATCCAAAAAATAAGATAACCTAGGTACATGATAAAGATGCTAAAGACAATCATAAAAAAACGATACAGATAGACACATGAAGCGTGATGTTTTTGCAAAAAAACTTGATCACAGTAATACGTGAATCCACCTGAAAACCATTACAGCTACACATAAAAAGACTACAACACAAAATAATATAGAAGTATATTTGAGAATTAACTAAATAGAATATAGAATACAAAGAGATAATATCACCCAAAAACATCTTCTGCTCAAAGAGCCTCCCATAATTGATCAAGAAATGCTCCCACCAATTATCAACAAAAATGTTAAGCATCCAAAACTAAGGATCCAAATTATTCTTACAGCAATGCCAAAAATCCCAAATCAGGAGACCACCAAAGGAATCCAAAATAGACCAGCTAATAAGGAAATCCAACCCACACAAACACAAACAATCCAAACAAAGATATAAGCATATAGATGTTAGGATTTGATGAAACCACCAATCATCACAAGGGAGAACCCAAGGCCACTATATTATACCACGAAACCCAATCCACCACAACTAAGCAAATAGAGCCCAAAAGCAACAAGTCAAACTCCCAAAAAAATTGGGCATATAACAGCACCAAAGAAAAGACCATGTGAAAAAAACCCACCAAAAAAAAAATCACACAGACCTCCTTAGTCATGACCAACAAACCAACCAGCAACGACCCCAAAAGACCACAACCAACCAAAAGAAAAGACATAACCAAAATGAGCACTAGGTTTGTTGAGATTGTTGCTACTTAGTCTAGCCTGTTTGATATTCTTGCAACTTATATGTTTTTAATGATTCCAAATATTATTACTTTGATTATTATTTCTCCTAACATATTTTGGAAGAATTGTTTTGCTCTTATGTGTACTAACATTTCAGGGAAATCATACTTTAGATTTTTGAAAACTTTAAATCAAGATCAATTTATAGTTTATTGTAATTAACGTCTATATTTTCTATTTTATTAAGTCTGAGATACTGTGATTGTAATTATGTAAGTAATTACACACAAATCGGGGGAGAGTTTAAAATATATATTTTTTAAACTAATAGTACTATACGATATTACATCGTACGGCAGTTATTTTCCCTGATGAGCACTGAACGAACATAAATAAATTTTTTTTGAAGTATGGATCATACGGAATGATCTCAGTTCGTACATGCTTTCACAAGTATGAACATCTCGGGTTCTAGATAGCATAAAAATAATTTTCCTAAGTATGGATTGTATTGTATGAACCTAGTTCATACATGCTCTCATAAGTACAAATGTCTTGGGTCCTTTCTCGCTCAAAAATATTTTTTCTAAGTATGGATCGTACGAAATGAACCTAGTTTGTACATGCTTTCACAAGTATAAACATCTCGGGTTCCAGGTCACATAAAAATAATTTTTCTAAGTATGGATTATACTGTACAAACCCATTTCGTACATGCTTTCACAAGTATGTACATCTCAGGTCCATTCTCGCTAAGATTTTTTTTCTCTAAGTATGGATCATATGGGATGAACCTAGTTCGTACATGCTTTCATGTGTATGAATGTCTCGGGTTTTTGGTCGTGTAAAAATAAATTTTTAAAGTATGGATCATACTGTACGAACCCAGTTCGTATATGCTTTCATGAGTACGAATGTCTCAGGTACTAAGTAGTGTAAAAATAATTTTTCTAAGTATGAATCTTACTGTACAATCCCAATTCATACTTGCCTTCTAGAGTACAAAAATGTGAGTTCCCATTTCATTCCAACTTTTTGTACAGACGAATTTTGAAATTTTTTAATTATTCGTCCAGAATGAACTTCATTCATACTTGATAATGATCGAGTACAAAATAATTTCATATCAATTCATAATAGGTTCATACATAATAGTATTTAAAATTTTCATACATACAAAATTTGATCATACTGTATGATCGTGTACACTCAAAATTGAGAAATTTATTTTTCTAAATGGTTTTTCGTGTCTTTTGTATAAAAGGTTCATTAAAATTTGATATAAAAGTCTTATCTTCTTGATTTTTGAAGGGCAATTGAAAGAAAGAGTTTGAGAGAGATTTATTGCTAGTGGAGTGTGAAGGGTTAATAAGGTTACTCAAAGGTAAGGATCTTTGTGTAATTTGTGTTTTTCACTCTTCCTCTTATATTTCTAGATTGGTCGTGAGAAGATCTTTGAAGAAGATCTGATTTTTTGCTGGCACTTAGAGAGTGTGAATAGTTGACGGTTCTCTACCAATCTTGGAGAGTGTGAACAGCCGAAGGTACTCTGCCTGCACTTGTAGGGAGTGAAAGATGAAAGTTTTCGACCTATATTTAGAGGGTGTGGAAGGATGATGGTTCTCTACCGCACCGGGGATTGTTGGAAGAGAGTTTTGTAAAGGCTTCTCCACCTTGTTGTGGGGGCAAAAGGAGAGTCACTTTTGGTAATGGTGCAATACCTGAAGAGGGAGTCTTCAGGGAGTGGATGTAGGTCATATTTGACCAAACCACTATTTATTTTTGTGTCATTTAAATTTCTATATTTTATTAACTTAGAGTTTTTATTTTATGGTTGAAATGTTTTATTTTAAAACTTTAATTAACTTACTTCGTAAATCAATGGTTTCAAATTTTAAATCCAAGAGATTTTTTTTAAATTATCAATTCACCCCATCTTGGTTAGCCTTGGGACATTAGTTTAGGTTTAACAATCTAATCTAGATTCAACAAGAATCAATAAGTGGTATCAGAGTTTTATTTCAAATCATAAGTCTAGACTACTTTTTGAAAAATAACCATGGCTACTTTTGGAAACCAAAATACACCTGAAGGGTATTCGATCACTAGACCTCCTTTATTTAATAACATTCCTTTCAATTTTTGGAAAGCATGCATGTCTACTTTTTTACAGTCACTAGATTATTGTATGTGGATCTTAATTCAAGAAGGTTATATAATACCAACTAGATTAGTTGATGGTATTAGAATTGAAACGCCCTTTGTTGATTGGACTGTAGAAGAATATGACTTAGCACAACTTAATGAAAAATATTTAAATAGTTTCTTTTGTGGACTTAAGTCAGTAGACGACATGTGAGTTTTCACTTACAAAAGTGGACATAACATATTTGATAGACTTTGTATTACTTATGAAGGGACAAATGAAGCAAAGAAATCCAGATTAAATATCTTGTTACATGATTATAAATTATTTCACATGAAACTAATTGAATCTATTTCTGAAATGTATACAAGATTTACTCGAATTGTCACTTCTTTACAAGCATTGGGTAGGGAACTAACAAATGCTAAAATAGTTAATAAAATTCTTCATTATTTGCCTATTGCATATGATGCTAAAATAACTACTATTATGGAGTATAAAGATTTAAATATTTACTCTATTGATAATCTCCTTGGTTCACTAATTGCCTATGAGCAAAGAGTGAGTCAAAAGAAGATTAATATAGGTGAATAGCAAAAGGAGAATAATATTGCATTGAAAGTAGAGAAGTTAGAGAGTGATCTATCATAACCTGAGGATTAGGATGATGATGCCTTGATGATTAGATAATTTAAGAGCTTTCTTAAAAGGAAACAGAAGATATGCCAATAATGGAACAAAGGTAAGTTTAATAAGAATGTTATGGTTTATAATGATGTAATTTGCTATGAATACATGAAATCTAGACACATAAAATTGGATTGCCCAAACCTAAAATCCACTCCTAGCAAGGAGAAGGTTGAGGAGAAACCAAATATGTAGAAGGGAAAAATGAGATTCCAAAGAGCTTTTTAGGTGGACTCGACTTCAGATTTGTCAGAAATAGAAAAGGAGGAGGAAGTCACCAATTTGTGCTTAATGGGCGATAATCTTGACCGGTCAGATCAAGAAGAGGTATGCGGCTTAATCTATACTAAACTGTTAAAAGTTTTAGAAAGAATTTATGATGCATATAGAAAATTTAAGAAAATACATGCTAGTCCGAATTTAGAATTGGAAGAATTGCAAAGAGAACATGAAATCCTTAGAAATGATCATGCATTGATAGATAACAACCATATGAGCTTACTTGATGAATTTGATGACTTGAATAAGAATAATGAAATTTTGAAATCATCTTATACTCAATTGGAAAAAGAATTTAAGGATTTTAAGGATGAATAAAAAAATAGAGAGCATTTTTTGAATTACAATAAGAATGTGTTAGAATATTTGAACATATTTTTTAAATTAAAAGTGCAAGCTCTAAAGGAAAATAGGAAACCACCAACACTTGAAAATGTTACTAATTCTATTTTGTATTCAAAATTTTTACAACTCAAGAAGAGATAAAGTAATCATAGAAGATTGAAAAATTCATTTCTTGGAGTAAAATATTATTCTTGTGGCATGTTTGGACATATAGCACACACTTGTACCTTGGATAGGAAAAATCATTTAGTGTGGAAACTTAAGATGCAAAAACCTAGATATATCATACATGCATCTAGTTTTATTTTTTCAAATGGAGAACCCAAATTTATTTGGGTTCCCAAGTCTAGCATTTGATAGTTTTGTAGGCATGCTCTGATACAAGGCCTTATGAGAGAATTTGGTACCTAGACAGCGGTTGTTCAAAGCATATGACTAAAGAAAATACATAATTTATAATGTTGGAAGCCAGGAATGGAGGCAGGGTTACACTTGGAGATAATACCACTAGGAAAGTGGTTGGATTAGGTATGACTAGAAAGTTGCAAATTTTTTTCATTGAAAATGTGTTACTTGTAAAAGGCTTAAAGCATAATCTATTGAGTATTATCCATCTATGTGATAAAAGATATAGTGTAAATTTTTTTCCCACTAGTTGCATATTAAGCCTAAATGATAATAATATTTTGCATGGATTAAGGATAAATAACATTTATATGCTAGATTTAAATTATATCGAAACTCCTAATGCTTTTTGCTTTTGAAAACTATTTATGATGAATTAAGGTTATGACATAGGAGACTTTGTCACTCTAACATGAAAAACTTTAGGGAAATTACCCAAAAGGAGTTGGTTAGAGATTTATCAAAACTATACTTTACTAAGGATCACATTTGCGGTGCATGTCAGTTAAGAAAATAGGTGAAGTCCTCTTTTCAGTCCCATAAGGAAATTAGAACTAGTTAACCTTTAGTGATTTTACATATGGATCTTTTTGGATCAGTTGGAATTGTAAGTCAAGGAGGGAAGGTATATATATTTGTGATTGTCGATGATTTTTATATATTCACTTGGGTTAAATTCTTATATCATAAGAGTGAATCATTTGAGGAGTTTAGAGATTTTTTTACTTGGATTTAGAGGAAGTTAGGATGTGAGATTTTAATAATCCAAATTGATCATGGAGGAGAATTTAAAAATAAAAAATTTGAAGATTTTTGTAAAGAAAAATAAATTGTTCATAATTTTTCTACACCTAGAACACCTTAGCAGAATGGGGTAGTCAAAAGAAAGAACAAAACATTAATTGAAGCCGTTTGAGCCATGTTGGTAGAATATTCACTTCCTAAATATTTTTAGGCTGAAGCGATTAGCACTGCATGTTATGTTCTGAATAGGATGAACATTAGATTAAAATTAAATAAAATACCCTATGAGTTTCTTAAGGGGAGAACACCTAATTTGTCATATTTTCATATTTTTTGATGTAAAGTGTTCATTCATAATAATGAAAAATCTACCTTAGAAAAATTTGATCCAAAATTAGATGAAAGAATTTTTCTTGAATATTCTAGTATTAGAAAATCTTATAGAGTATTTAATAAAAGAACTTTGGTAATTTATGTGATCATACATGTTGTATTTGATGAATCTGGAATTTTGGAAGAGCCAAATTTGGATGAAAATGAAATAAAAAATAACTCCCAAAGGATTGAGAAAGTTAATTAGGAAGAAAATTTAGAGTTAGAAAACCTGTTGTCTAGGGATTTGAGATTTTCTGAAAACCACCCTAAGGAATTGATTTTAGCTGAACCTAGTGAGATTGTTAGGACTAGGCGTGGACTAAGCAAAGAAGTCAATCATTCTATTCTTATTTCAATGATAGAACCCACAAATATAAATCAAGTACTTTTAGATGAATTTTGGATTTTAATAATATAAGAAGAATTAAATCAATTTGTGAGAAATGATGTTTGGGAATTAATTACAAGGCCAAAGGATCAAAGTTTAGTTAGAATTAGGTGGGTTATTCAAAAACAAAATGAATGACTTAGGAGTTATCATTAAAAATAAGGCTAGATCGGTGGCTACGGGGTATAGTCAAATTGAACGGATTGATTTTATGGAGACTTTTGCCCTTGTAGCGAGACTTGAAGCAATTAGGATTTTATTAGCCTTTGCCTATTTTAGAGTATTCAGTTGCAACTCGGGCTTCCGAGTTTATGATTTTGATGATAACAAATAATATTTATTAATCTTTTATTTCTCCTGGTATTTGCAGTGCATATTTCTTTCTATGTTAACTAATATTTCAGGTACATCATGCACCATTCTTTGAAGATTCAAGGCTAAAGATTGCGTAGAATTGGTCGTATTAAATGAGTCTGTAATTTTCATTTATTGAGTCAAGTATTATAATGAAGTATGATAGTTTGTTGATCATGCACACACACAGAGGAAGAAAAAAATGATTATGAATATTTTAACTTTTCTGTTCATCGTACTGTACAAATTTATTTCGTACTGTACGATCTGGAGTAACAGAAATAAATTGAAATATTTTTTTTTCCTGAAAAAATTAATTTTGAATATAACTAATCGTACTGTACGATCACCACATCGTACTATACTATCTGTTATAATTAGAAAGTCTGCCGTCCATTAAATTAGGCAAAAAATTGAATTTGAACAGTTGTACAATCGTACTATACGATCATAATCATATGGTACGATGTTTGAAATATTGCCTAAGTTAATCCTGAGATTATGCAATCAAAACGGCTGAAATTTGTTACTTGGATCGTACTATACGAACTGGATCGTACTGTACTAACTGGATCGTACAGTACTAACTGGTCAATTTCTGCACATCGTACTGGACGATCTTGAGATCATACGGTACGATATTTGATGGCTGAATTAAGTATTTTAGGGTTTTTTGAGCCCTCTATTTAAGCACTCTCATAAGACTTTGTAAGAGTCTTTGGCAGCCATTGTGTCTTCATTCTTTTGGAGAAAACTTGAAGAGAGGACTTGAAAGGGAGAGAGGAAAGGGTGAAGTTTGAGAGAGGGAGAAGATCCTTGGAGGGGGTTTCAAGGGAGTGTGAAGGAGATCACACGGTTGCTCTGGCGAGCTTGCACCTCAGTACCATCGGATTCAAGGTTCGTCTTGAAGGAAGTTTTGGGAAGAAGAAGATCTCATTGGTGTCAAATGACCCGGCTCCTCCGCCGCACCGGGTTAGGTGGAAGTTATTGTGTAAGGGCTTCTCCGCCTAGCTGTGGGGGCTAAAGGAGAATCACTAAATGTTTAGTGTAATACTCAGAGGGTGCCTCCGGGGAGTGGACGTAGGTCATGGTTTGACCGAACCACTATAAATTGGTGTGTCCTTTCCTTTATTTTTTTCTGCACTTTATTTCCGCATTTATTTTTATTGTGATTAATTGCGTGGATGAAATTGATTATCTATCTTTTTATTGTGAATGAAATTCACTTCCGCATAAAGTCATAAAAAGATATTTCTTTTCATTAAAGAATTTTTTAATCATCCAATTCACCCCCCTCTTAGCGCATCTAGTAATTCCAATTGGTATCAGAGTAATTTCAATTTGTATCAGAGCGGGTTTCAAAAATAGTGTTTTAGAAAACCTTGAAAAAATCGATCATGGCATATTTTGGAAATCGTAACATTGCGGAAGGCTATTGTATCACACGACCACCTTTATTTGAAAATATTTCTTTTAATTTTTGGAAAATTCGCATGTTAACATTTTTGCAATCAATTGATTATCGAATGTGGAATATGATTCAAACTGGCTATTCTGTACCTTCACGTATGATAGATGGAGTCAAAATTAATATTCCTTTTACTGAATGGAGTAGAATAGAACTAGTCAATGCAAAACTAAATGCTAAATGTTTGAATTGTTTATTCTGTGCATTAAATTCTGACGATTGCATGAGAATCACTACATGTACTACTGGGAAAGAAATTGGGGATAGATTATGCATTTCGTATGAAGGTACTAGTGAAGTCAAACATTCTAAATTGAATATTCTAATGCGTGATTATAAACTTTTCTGCATGAAGCCATATGAGACTATCTTAGACATGTTTACTAGATTTAATCAAATTGTGATGTCATTGTATGATTTAGGTAGAGAACCTTCAATCTTTGAAAAAGTTAGTAAAATTCTACGTTCTTTACTTGATAAATTTGATGCCAAAGTCATGGCAATATGTGAATCAAAAGATTTGAATGCTTATTCTATAGATAATCTAATCTGCTCACTCAATCCCTACGAGCAAAGTGTGAGTCAAAGATTTTTGGATGCAGGTGATGAGAAGACAATTGTGCTAAAAGCCAAACACACAGATGAATATGGCTTAGTAGACGATGAAAGCAAGGAGATATCATCGATAACAAATAAATTTGAAATTCTATTGAACCACAAGCATGAACATCAACAAAAGCGGAGTAGAGGTAAATATTATAAAAATGTTAAGTTTTGTTCTGACATAATTTGCTTTGGGTATAGGAAACCCGAACATTTGAAGCATGAATGCCCCAACTTAAAAACTCTTCCTACAAAGGAAAAGAGTAAAAATAAACCGTTTGTAATTTGGGGAAAAGATAAAAAGCAAAAAGTCTCCTGGGCAGACCTAGTTTCTGAATCATCAGAACAGGAGCAAGATGATGAGGTATAAGTATGTTAAGGTTTGTTTGTGTGTTTTTGTTTATGTGTTTTGTATGTTTTTTTTATTTTTGTATGTTTAACTTATTTTATATAATCGTATGTTTTTGTTTCGTTATTATGTTGTTATTTTATATTTTATTTTATCTCTTCTTTTTGATAATGTCAAAGGGGGAGAAAGTATTGTAGTTTATTGCATTTTGTTTTAATTTTTACTGTTATTTCTTTATCTTTTTTTTTTAAAATAAAAATTTAAAAAGGAAACTTTCCCCTAATTTTTAATATAATTCTTTTACTGAGGGGGAGTTTAGGAGAATTTTTTTTTTAATTTGCAAAGTCAACCTATATTATTTGACATCATCAAAAAGGGGGAGATTGTTGCAACTCGGGCTTCCGAGTTTATGATTTTGATGATAACAAATAATATTTATTAATCTTTTATTTCTCCTGGTATTTGCAGTGCATATTTCTTTCTATGTTAACTAATATTTCAGGTACATCATGCACCGTTCTTTGAAGATTCAAGGCTCAAGATTGCGTAGAATTGGTCGTATTAAATGAGTCTGTAATTTTCATTTATTGAGTCAAGTCTTATAATGAAGTATGATAGTTTGTTGATCATGCACACACACAGAGGGAGGAAAAAATGATTATGAATATTTTAACTTTTCTGTTCATCGTACTGTACGAATTTATTTCGTACTGTACGATCTTGTGTAATAGAAATAAATTGAAATATTTATTTTTCCTGAAAAACTTAATTTTGAATATAACTAATCGTACTGTATGATCACCACATCGTACTATACGATCTATTGTAATTAGAAAGCCCGCCGACCATTAAATTAGGCAAAAAATTTAATTTGAACAGTAGTACAATCGTACTGTATGATCATAATCGTATGGTACGATGTTTGAAATATTGCCTAAGTTAATCCTGAGATTATGCAATCAAAACGGCTGAAATTTGTTATTTGGATCGTATTGTACGAACTGGATCATACTGTACTAACTGGATCGTACAGTACTAACAGGTCAATTTCTGCACATCGTACAGGACGATCTTGAGATCGTACGGTACGATATTTGACGGCTAAATTGAGTATTTTTAAGGTTTTTTGAGCCCTCTATTTAAGCACTCTCATAAGACTTTGTAAGAGTCTTTGGCAGCCATTATGTCTTCATTCTTTTGGAGAAACCTTGAAGAGAGGACTTAAAAGGGAGAGAGGAAAGGGTGAAGTTTGAGAGAGGGAGAAGATCCTTGGAGGGGGTTTCAATGGAGTGTGAAGGAGATCACATGGTTGCTCTGGCGAGCTTGCACCTCAGTACCATTGGATTCAAGGTTCGTCTTGAAGAAAGTTTTGGGAAGAAGAAGATCTCATTGGTGTCAAAGGACCCGGCTCCTCCGCCGCACCGGGGAAGGTGGAAGTGATTGTGTAAGGGCTTCTCCGCCTAGCTGTGGGGGCTAAAGGAGAATCACTAAATCTTTAGTGTAATACTTAGAGGGTGCCTCCGGGGAGTGGATGTAGGTCATGGTTTGACCGAACCACTATAAATTGGTGTGTCCTTTCCTTTATTTTTTTTGCACTTTATTTTCACATTTATTTTTATTGTGATTAATTGCGTGGATGAAATTGATTATCTATCTTTTTTATTATGAATGAAATTCGCTTCCGCATAAATTCATAAAAAGATATTTCTTTTCATTAAAGAATTTTTTAATCATCCAATTCACCCCCCTCTTAGTGCATCTAGTAATTCCAATTGGTATCAGAGTAATTTCATATTCAAATTATTTCAAATGGATGTTAAAAGTTTCTTTTTAAATGGGGTGATTCAAGAGGATGTTTATGTTGAACAACTCCAAGTTTTAAAAATTCAAAATACACAAATCATATTTTTAAATTAAAAAAGGCTTTGTATGGATTGAAACAGGCACCTAGGGCTTGGTATGAGAGGTTGAGCACTTTCCTGCTTGATAAATCTTTTGAAAAATCAAGAGTAGACACCACTCTATTTTTAATAAAATTGGGAGATGATATACTCATTATATAAATTTATGTTGATGATATCATCTTTGGATCTACAAATAAAATTATGGTTTTTCTAAAATAATGAGTAGTGAATTTGAGATGAGTTTATTGGGAGATCTTAATTATTTTCTAGGGTTTAACATTAAGCAAATTGAGGAAGAAATTTTGATTATTCAGTCAAAGTATTTTAAGGACATTCTAAAAAGTATAAAATGGATAATGCTAAACCTATTAGTACACCTATGAGTTCCTCAGTTTAGTTGGATAAGGACCCAAAGAGAAAATATGTTGATCAAAAGAAATTTAGGGGAATAATTAGATCTTTGTTTTACTTGACTGCTAGTAGTCCCGATATTATATTCAGTGTTCATTTGTGTGCTAGATTTCAATTAGATCTAAAAGAATCATATTTGACAGTAGCAAAATTTGTTTTTGAGATATCTCCTTGGAATTCAAAACTTAGGGATTTGGTATCTTAAGTTTAGCTCTTCATTTTAAATAATTATATATTTAGATTCGAACTTTGTAGGTTGTAGGTTTGATAGAAAGAGTACTTCTGGAACTTATCAATTTATAATTTTTTTTTTAAATTTCCTGGTCTAGTAGAAAACAAAACTCTATAGCCCTATCTACTACTGAAGCTGAATGCATTGCCTTAAGAAGTTGTGCGGCATAAGTTATTTGGTTGAAATAAAAGTTGATTGACTTAGGATTTACAATATGCATAATTTTAATTTAATTTGATAACACTAGTGCCATTTGCATTTTAAAAAAACCTATTTAACATTCTAGAACCAAATATATTAACATAAGGCATTATTTCATAAGGGATCATGTATCCAAATGAGAAATTGATCTAAACCATATTTCAACTGAAAATTAACTTGCAAATATTTTTACAAAATCACTAGCCTTTGATACTTTTAGCACTTTTAGATTAAGGCTTTGTGTGATTGATCTTAATACTTAATTAACATTTTCTATAAACATGATATGTGTCCTTGAGTGTTTTTGTTTTTGTGTTTTGTTTCTAATTTTCTATTTCCTTGTTTTTTATTTTTTTTTTGTTTTTGTGTGTTTTAGACATGTTATTAATACATCAGATTTCCTATTTCTGAACAATCATGAAGATTTTTTAAGTGTTCTATTCATACTGTACGAAATTATTTTTGTCATGTACGAATTCTGTAGCATGTCGATTGTTGTTTTGAACTAATTTCATAAAGTTTTATTTTTTTCAATACACATCATACTATATAATGTTTATATCATCCTATATGATTTGTATTACTTTATCTGTATGGATGTAGACTATTATATGGGCAGAATAAATTTTTATAACTGATCGTACGTATGAACCTGTAGTTCATACATATGAACCATGTGTCATTCTGTGTGGGGGACAAACTTAACCGCCTTTAAAATGATCTTAAGTAATTGATCGTCCTAGACGAACCTATTCGTCTGTACGATTGTCTAGTCAAAAAGTATATATGAAAGGATGCTTCATAACTTACGTGATTTTGGAAAGTCATTTCATTTTGAATGTATTCCTTCGTATATATGAAATTTATTTCTTTATGTATGAATCCATCAATCATACAGTACGAATCCCTTATTTGTACATACAAAAGATCATTTTTTCTTTAAATAGGAGGCTTTAAAATTCCTTTTCATTCACTTGAATAGCCTTTTTCAATCCTTCTCAACTTAATAATAGCCAGTTCTAGCATGCGGGGTAGACTCACTAAGGGGTTATCTTCTAAGAGTGGAGGACAACTTTCTTTCTAGGGCAAATGAGGATTATTTCCTCAGGTTTATTTCTGCCGAAATTACTCCTTCAAGAATCCTACTTTAAGAGGATATCACTTCCAAGTGATGCCACTTTTTGCCACCACTTAATTTTCTTTTATCCTGACTTTGATTCATGCCTACAACAAAGAAACCTTTCACTATTTTATGGCAAACATGTCTTTTAGTGTGGATGAGAGTAGGATTAGATCTTATGTTTTTAAGAAAAATGTAGAAATCACTAAGGAAGATTTGTGAACCATTTTGTATTTAAGAACTCAAGGAATTAGATCCCACAAAATGACTTCTACATCTATTTATGACTAGACCAAAATAAACAAAATTATTAGAGGGATTGAACAAGTATCCCATTTGCCTAGGGTTTATACCTTAAACAAAAATGCAAGGGTCATTCAGCATGTTATTAGAACTTTTATTATTACTAAAGCTAGCGACCGCATTAACATTACTCCTCTTTTGTCCACTGTTACCTATCTTATCATGACTGGACAACCTATAGATGAAGCCCAACTTATTCTTGACTATATTCATAGACTTTTTGAAATTGGGCATGTCTCTCATAAGAGAAAGAAGAACATTGCTTTAGGACACCTAGTGACCTATATCCTAGAGAAGAAGTATAATCTTGTTCATCCTGATCCTCTACTTGAATTATCTATCTACTTCACAGATGCTTAATTTTGAGCAGTTTTTAGGAAAGATAATAATACAAGTGAGGATTTTGAGGGAGAAGGGGGAGAACCAACACCTGCACCTACACGTATGCATGCTCATGGACCTAATTTTTAGGAGATGGTGCAGCATTTTGACTGACTAGTGAGTTATTTTGATCAGTACTTTGATCAAATTAAGGCTCATCTACATCGGCAGGATGCTTAGTACCAACAAGACAAGGGGTGGATTTAAGGACAGTTCAAATCCATGAACACCAACACGGCTATAATGAATATCTATTTTTCTACCTTTAACCAGCCACCTCCTCAAGACTAAGGCCCCTTAGATTTATAGATATACTTCTTGTGTGCTGTCTTTGTTAGTTATTTGAGATGTTTTTTATTTTTGTGATATTTTTCAATGCGTTGAGCACTTTTCTTATTTTTAAATGTTTGATGATGTTGTTGTTATGTTATCTTATTTTGAGACATATGATATTGATATCATATATGCTTTATTATATTAGTTTTCCAATATGATAATCCTAACTTAATTGATCTAAAAAGTATTAAAAAATAAACAACAATACAAAAATTAATTTCATTATAAAATTTAATTTTTCAAAACTATATATTAATTTATAACTCGATCAAGTTAAGGCTATCAATATCTTTTTCTTTTTAGGCATACATTATTTTAATATTATTATTGTAATTTTGATATCTTATTATTTTTTATTTCTCTTTTTAATATATCTAATGTATAACTCGATCAAGTTAAGGCTATCAATATCTTATTATTTTTTTATAACTCGATCAAGTTAAGGCTATCAATATCTTATTTTTTATTTCTCTTTGTACTTATAGAAGTTTGAGTTTTTAGATTATTGATTTTAGAAAGATTAATTTAAAAATGAAGAAATGTACAAAGGTAAAAAATTGAAAGAATGAGTAATGGTTCACAAATTGAAAATAGGCACAAAATTAGCCCAACTATATAAAGATGCACAAAGTGTGCCACAAATATTTGAAAAGATGCACAATGTCGCCAAACAACTGTATTAATAATGTTCTTTTCTCCATCTTTTAATCTTCAATTTCAAAACAATCTAATGTTCAATTATATTTTGTATTGGAATAAAATTACTAGCAAAGAAATCTAGAATAACAAAAAAATATCATTATTAATAATGTGCCAAGTTTTTTGAAAAAATTGAGGTGTAAAACCATCAGGCCTAGCTACAAGGCACTATTCATACCAAAAGAGTCTCTTTAACTTCCTCAAGAGAAGGAAGTTTAAAAAGATTCTTAGTATCCCCTTGGGATATAAGGCTAGGAATAAAAGAATGATCAATAATCTGAGCCGGACTAAAAATCTTATTGAGGTGATTTTGTAAATATTGAACATCTAAATTAGCAATTTCTATAGTACTCTTAGTGAAAGAACCATCCTCTCATTGAATTTATTAATACAATTTTTATCCCTTTTTCTCTTTAACAATGCATGAAAATATTTACTATTATTATCACCTTGAACCAATTGCTTAGCCACATCTTTCTATTTCCAAAAAACCTCCTCCTGAGCTAATAATTTAAAAAGCACCACTTTAGCATTTCTTAAAAGAGTGAAATTAGCATCAGAAGGATCAACTTGACAAGCAGATTAAATATTATCAACTTGTTGCTCAGCTATCAAAATGTTAGAAAAAGGATTTTTAAAAACATTATGGTTCCATTAATTTAGAACCTGCTTAAGCCTTTTCATATTAAACCAAAGTCTCCTCAAGCCAAAACAAGAATTATTTGGATGTAAAAAAGATTGCCAATTATTTTGAACAACATCTAAAAAGAGTTATGAAGTAACCACATATTTAGAAATATGAATTGAGAAGAAACATTAAATTATCTAAAATTAATGTTAATAAGCAAAGGAGAGTGGTTAGAAAGAGTTTTGCTAAGATGCTACACATTAATGGAGTTAAAAGAATTAAGCCAAGAATCATTAAAGAGCACTCGATCCAAACGTTACCATAAGTGACCCCTTTTCCAAGTGAAGTTATTACCAGAAAAACCAATATGACTTAAGTTATAATCCAAAATCATGTTACTAAAATCCTCCATAGAGCGATAAGAAGGAGAAGAGCCTCCTATCCTCTCAGAAGGGTTAGTAATAACATTAAAATCCCTTGCAATGAACTAAAGTAAATTGCAAATATTATTAAAATTACTTTTTGACCCCAAAGCACTTTCCTAATGTGATAAGAAGAAGTAGCATACATAAAAGAGGCACAATAATGAAAATTAAATACGTCAACTTTATAATGCATCCCTTGAGTAAAATCACCAATAACATTAATTTTAATAGGATCCTTCTGAAAAACCCAAATCTTGTTAGCCACATTCAAAATAGCATAATTAAAACCCAAAACTCAAGAGGTGATAATCAACCTAGTAAAAGAAATAAGAGGCTCCAGCAAAACAAGAATGGAAACATTGGGAACACGACATAAATTCTTAGCGTGAATTCTAGAAGAGGGATAACCAATGCCCCTCACATTCCAAATAATAGAAATAAACATAAAAATCATAATTAATGAGTAATATGCGAGTGAGTGGTCCTAGGAGATTGCAATATGACATGTTGTTTCTTTCTTCCTCTTTTACTATGAAACTTAATGAAACTAGTATCATTATCATATTTAGCAAAATATTTAAGAACAATTTTCATATCCTCAGTTTCAGTAAAAGCATCACAATTAGAATGAGAATTTGAAGGAATAATATCATCATTTTGTTGGACCCGTTGACTAACCTGTTGAGGACATTCATCCTCTATAAACATACCATCATCCTCCATATTACCTTTAATCCCCATAGCAAGGCCTTCAATGCATTCCCTCAGAGGAGGGTTATCCTCCACCAAAACTAATTCACCCTCCTCCAACGGGTTAACATTTCCATCACCATATTTATAAGATAATTCAATGGCTGCATTAACTTCAATCTCATTCTCCTATTCATTCAAAATTAATGGATTAGAGAGAGTGCTAGAAATCAGATTAACATTCAAATACAATAATTTTTTGTGAATCATACAAGGATGGATGGAATCAATTAACATTACTTTGGACATAAATATTAGGCAAAGTTTGCTCCACCCTATTCTCACAATCAGCAGAGGATATGAAAGAGATTTTAACATTAACTCCCTCATCATGATTTGAAAAAACTGTATTGGGAATAGTTCGTTCAAGATCATCACCAGTTAATGACATAGGCTCTTCAATAATTTGAGACAGTTTAGAGATATTGTCCTCTACGATCAAAAGGGAACTTCATGAGTCAAGTTGGCCTTAAACCCATGCATTTGTTTGGATGAATCCTTCTCTTTATGATGGTGGGGATGCTTTCGAAAGCAATCACTAATACCATGATCGTACATCTTACAATAAGAACAAAAGATTGGTAAATTTGAAATTCTGCTTTTTGGAAATAACCCTTCACCTCCGACACAATCCATATCTTATTTGGTTATTTCTTAGAAACATCCAATTCAGCCAAAATCCATGCCATAGAAGGCCACAAAATAGAAGTAGTGGCTTTGTCCGTTTGTAACAGCCTTTCAAAGATTGAAGCCAAACCAAATAATATTTGAGTATTAAATAAATGAATTCTCAAATTATGGAAAGAAATTTACACCACTACAATAGGAGATTCCTCCCTAACTTCAAAATTCGGAGTCCATTTGAGTAAACGTATTTGAAACGCTTTTATATAATAGAATATCCTAGCAAATATACGGCTATAATCATGGTCATTAGAGAGTTTGATAGTAACATGCCTTTGATCGAATAAGCCAATATGAAACGACCCAAAAAGTTTTACTAAATGAAAAAACTTCCATATAATGTTAAGATTCGGATGCCTTAAGATGAATTTACCCACCAGTGTTAAAGTATATGGAGTATCCAACTATGTAGCCACAGAATCCTCAAACAACAAGGTCGGACAACCTTTAAATGAAGAATAAATGAAATGCAACTTAGAAGAAGCTGATGAAGAACCAACCAACACATCTTTGAAAGATTGAGATTTCCCCTTAATAAGAGCAGTAGTCGACAGGTTAGATGACGACTGAGTCATCTTCTCATAGAACCAAAAAACCTAGAAACAACCTCAAAAATCAATGAAGGAATGTAAAAGAAGGAAGGAAAGCAAATGAAATTAAATGAAAAATGAAAAAAAAAACTTACCAGGAGGGCAAAACCAAACACGATAGAGAAGGAGACCTATTTCTCCTTGGAATCGCCTCGGATACCGGAGTAGAAAGACGTTGCAAATTTTCTTAGCTCTGATTTAGTTAAGCAAGTTTGCATGACCTAGATGCCCTAATTAGGATTTCTATTTTTAACTAACTATCTAGGATGATTTTGGATCATCATGTATAATATAATAAAAAAATAAAAAACTTTTAAACTTACATAATTTCTCCTCTTGAGTTTGTGTGTGCAAGCTTACTTAGCATCAAGATCCACCTTACTATATTTGACTGAAGACAAAGTAAAAACCATTGGAATTAAAATTACATACTGTCTAAGTCCTAATCTACCTAATCTTGAGCTAGCTTTAATTATAATTGATCTCGTGGACTTGAAAAGGTAGTAGGTAGGACCAAAATAGATAAACAATTGTAACAGTGGTAGAGAAACACGAATGTTTGTTCTCATAAAAATTATAATACTTGAATCTAAATTTGCAACAATCTCACCCATTTAGATGATGACAAATATTTGTTAGATAATTTTAAATCAAGTAGATTAAAAAAAATGAAACATAAAATAAAGGAGAACATAACAAGTCAAATTTTACTAAAATAATATAATAATAATAACAATAACACTACTCCCCCTTTTGACATCACAAAAAGGAGGAAACAAAAAAAAATACAAAATAGAACATATAAATTGTTATCAAAAAAATGAAAATTTTGAGGATGGATAGAGTTGATCAGAAGAGGCCTAAAAAATAATAAGAACATGTAAACATTAAAAAAGAAAATAATAAAAAGATGATAAAAGCACTAAAAAGAGTAGAAAAATAAAGTTTTTTTATCAATACAAGAACTTGATAAATTTCCCATGTGATTGAATTAAAAATTTATTAAAATTTAATTAACATTACCAAATTCTTAAAAATGGTAGAACAACTAATCCTATTAACCCTAGCTCTTATTCCTTACAGGGTAAAATTTTTTTGAGAACAAATATCTAACTCAAAAGAAATCAGATAAGAAAAGTGATATATTCAAAAAATTATTTTAGAAAAAACTATCTTATAGAATTATATAACCAAGTAATTAGTCACGTTTAAGAGTTTCAAAAATCAAGTATTTGAAGATATCAAGTGATGAATTATTCTAATATTTAATGGTTTGAAAGAGAAGGAAGCTTGATTTTTTGTGGGTTCATTTTAAGCCTTTTATTAATTATTTAGTACACTTTATGCATCTTTTGATTTTTGATACACTTTATGTATCTTTTAAATATTTGGCGATCATTGAGCATCTTTTTAGTTTTTTTTGGGCTCAATTTATGCTTCTTATCATTTTTGTGAGCTAGCTCCATTTCAAAACCTTTAAAGACTCTCAATTATAAAAATATCATTCAAATAATATAGAAGAAAAACTAACTCTCTAATATAATAAAGAATAAATCACAAATCAAAATCATATTCATATGATAAATGCAACAACTTAATCAAGAAAGCTTGAAAGTGATTTAATGACTTTGGACATTATTCATATGAGATAGATTACTATAAGAAGATAAAAAATATCTCAAATTCAAAGTCTAATTTTTTATTTAAAAAAGTTTTTTTCTTTAAAAATAAAAATGTGCTTCTAAAGGAGTTAAAGGAAGGAAAATAATCAACAGTGTTTCTTTCTTTAATTGATTTAGGGATGACAATCATTATTTTCAAATTTACAGAAATAAAAATAAGGCAAAAAAAGTAAATTCCAAAAATGACCAATAAAAATAACTTAAGGGAACAAACAAAAATTAAATAAATAAAATAGCAGTACATAAACAAAAATAAAGAAGTAAACAAAAATAAAAGAAAGGTCATAAAATAAAAAAAATTAGAATTCAATAATCATCAAGTTCGTGCATTTATGTCTATAACACCTAATCTGATCCTTAAGATGCTGAAAATGTTAAATGTTAGTGGTTTAGTAAAGATGTCAGTTAGTTAATTTTCAGTTGCTACATGGTATAGGTCAATGTCTCCTTTAGTAACATGGTCCCTAATAAAGTGATGCCTTATGTAAATATTTTTAGTTATAAAATATTGGATAAGATTTTTAGAGATATAGATGGCACTAATATTATCACATAGAATTAAAATTATTTCTATAGGTAATCCTAAATCTAGAATTTACTGCTTTAACCAAAAGAATTGGGCCACAAAACTTTCTTAGGCAATGTACTCAGCTTCAATAGTGGAAAGTGCAATAGAGTTTTATTTTCTACTAGACCAAGAGACTAAGGATTGTCTTATGAATTAATATGTTCCGGAGGTGCTCTTTCTATCCACCATATATCTTGCAAAATCAGAATCAAAATATTCAATAATTTCATATGAGGTGCTATGCCTATGATACCAGATTTCTAAGTTTTGGGTTCTTAGGAGATATCTAAGGATTTTTTTAACTGTAGTTAGATGAGATTCTATCAGCTTGATATCTACCATAGAGATAAACACTAAATATTATATCAGGTTGGCTAGTTGTTAAGTAAAGTGGTGATCCAATTATTCCTCTGTACTTCTTTTGATCAATAGATTTTTAATTTGAATCCTTATCTAATTAGACACTAAACTCGTGGGAGTGTTTATTAGCTTGGCTTTATCCATTTTGTATTTCTTCAAGATGTCCTTAGTGTATTTTGATTCATTAAGAAATGTTCCATCATCCATAGTGTATTTTGATTCATTAAGAAATGTTCCATCATCCATTTTCCTTATGCTAAACCTCAAAAAGTAAGATATTTCTCCCATCATACTCATATCAAATTCCTTACTAAAAAAGTAAGAAAATCCATCATACAAAATTTTATTAGAAGATCTAAAAAGTATATCACCAATATAATTATGTATAATAAGTAATTTATCTCCTACTTTACTTAGAAAAATGATGGAGTCTACTCTCCCCTTAACAAACTCCCATTCCAGTATGAATGTTCTAAGCCTCTCATACCATGATATGGGTGACCATTTTGATACATACAAAGCCTTTTTTAATTTGAAAACATGATTTGTTATTGGGAATTCTTAAAACCTAGTCGTTGGTATAAAAACACATTTTCTTTTATTATCCCATTTAAAAAGGCTCTCTTGACATCCATTTGGAAAAGCTTAAATCCCTTATAACAAGTAAATGCTAGTACCACTAATGGCTTCCAATCCAGCTATAGGGATAAAAGTATCATCAAAATCAATTCTCTCTATTTGGTTGTACACCTTAGCCACTAATCTTGACTTATTTCTAGCCACCACAGTAGAATAATTCATTTTATTCTTAAAGACCTATTTGGTTTCTACTATACTCTAGTTCTTAGGTCTTTATATTCATTCCCATATATCATTTCTAAAAAATTGGTTTAGTTCCTCTTACATGGCTAGGATATAGAATTCATTAGAAAGGGCTTGATTGATCCAGTCATTGAAATAAAGATAGAGTGATTTACTTCCTTTCTAAGTTCATGCCTAGTTCTAACACCTTCAGAAGGGTCTCCTAAGATCAGTTCTTTAGGATAACACAAAGAATATTTTCATTCTCTAGGCAATGGGTTTTTAGGTTCTACTCTTTTCTCCAGGTTTATAGATTCTAATATTTGGGTGACTTCTATAACCTCCTCTTCTACCCTAGACCCTTCAGAATTATCAAATTTATCAAACACAATATGGGTGGTCTCCTCAACTACTAGTATTCTTTTATTGAAGACTCTATAAGATTTCCCAACACCTGAATAGCCTAAGAACACTCCTTTATCACATTTTGGGTTAAATTTTTCTAAGAGTGATATCCAATTATAGTTGAGAGAGGTTATGTGTCCTACCGTTCAAAATTTTATTGGGCATCTTGTTTAGTTTGGATCTAACATTTACCCTATTCAAAACATAACAGGTTGTGTTCACCGCTTCTACCAAAAAGTGTTTTGGAAGCGAATACTCAACAAGCATGGCTCTAGTGGCTTCCACTAAGGTCCTATTCTTCCTTTTAGCTACCCCATTCACTTAAGGAGTCTTAGGAGCTAAATTTTTTGACTAATTCCTTGCTCCTCATAGTAAGTTTCAAATATTTTATTTTACAACACTCCACCATGATCACTATGAATGGTTAAGATATCACACCCTAGCTTTTTTTGAATCCAAGTGGAGATAGATTTAAATTTAAAAAAAAAATTAGTTTTATCTGACAAGAATCTTACCCAGGTGAGCATCAAATAATCATCAACTATCATGTACCCAAAAAATTTCTCTACTAGGCTTGAAGTGCTGACTGGTCCAAAGAGATCCAAGTGTAGGAATTCTAAGGGTTTGCTTATATTTATGTCTTTGATTAGATGGAAGGAGGATTTGACTTGCTTTCTTAGCTAACAGTCATCACACAGGTGGTCCTTAGTGAACTCTAATTTTGGGACACCTCTCACTAAGGCTTTTTGGATTGCTCTTTTAAGAATTTTCATGCTAACATGACATAGCCTCCTATGCCACAACCATAACTCGTAAATAATAGTTTTTAAGCTAAATAAAGTTGCACATTCAATATTATTTAAATCAAGCTTGTAGATATTATGGATCCTTTTTCCCTACAAAATAATATTATTATTTAAGCTCATAATGTAGTTGTTTAACAAAAATTATATGCTAAATCCTTTATCATAGAGCTGACTGATGCTGAGAAAATTATGTTTTAGTCCATCCACAAGAAAAATATTTTCAATTAAAAGGTTCTTAGAGTTTATGATTATACCTATGCTAACTACTTTCCTTATGGTGTTATCCCTAACTACTTTCCTTATGGTGTTATCTCCAAGAGTGACCTTGCCTCCAGCCCTGGCTTCAACAAAAAAAATTGATTAGCATCTCCAGTTATATAGTGTGAGCATCTACTATCTAGGTACCACATGCTCTCCTCAGGTTTTGTGTGAGAGGACACCTATAAGATTATCAAATGTTAGATTTAGGAACTCAAACAAGTTTGGGTTTCTTCTTATGGAAAGAAGAATGCAATGAATGAATTATATGGTGTGAGTTTTGAACTTTAGGTCTCCACACCCAATGTGAACTATGGTGAATGGTGCAAGTGTGGGACATATGTCCTAACATGCCACAATAAAAACATCTAACACTAGGAAAAGGGTTTACTAATCTATTCAGATTATAGTGCCTCTTCATAGGTTTGATTGATGAATGCTGATCAAATGGATTGTGAAACTCAAGCATTACGGGAGGTTTTTTATTTTATTTGAAATAAAAAAATTGAGTTTTTAAAAACTTATTTTTATTTTCAATAATAAAAATTTCTATTTTTAAAGCTTGCTCCTTACTATCTAAATTAGTTGCAAGAGTATCCAAAACCTTGTATGCAGTTTCTAGTTCAACACGCAATGCTTTCAACAAATCATGCTCAATGATTAAATCAAAATGCTTTTTATTTAATTCATCAAATTCATCTAGTAATGTCATTTGATTACTATCAAATGTAGAATGATCTTTCATTAAAATTTCATACTCTTTTTGCATATTCAAGAAATCAGTTTTAAGGCTTGCATGCAATTTTGTTAAGCTTCTTGTATGATGAATGAATTATTTAAAAAATATTAATTATATGTTAGGTCACATACCTCTTGTTGGTCAGAGTGACCATGATGATCATCCTCCATCAAATACAAGTTTGTTGCCTCCTCTTTAGCTTCAGTTTCAGAGAAATCAAATGTAGAATCCACCTAGAAAGCCTTTTGGATCTTCTTCCTATATTTTTTAAACTTAGGCTTTTCTTCACCCTTCTCCTTACTTGGGTGAGCTTTCAGAGTTGGGTAATCAAAATTCAAATGACTTGGCTTCCTGCATTAAAAATAGTTAAAGCCAAAAGAAACTTTAGAACTCTTTTGGTTCTTACCTTTGTTCCATTTCTGATGATGCTTTAGTTTTTTGTTTAGGAAACTCTTGAATTGTTTAGTAATTAAAGCAACGTAATCACTTTCAGAACTAGAAGAATTAATGTCCAATCAATAGCCTTTAAGGCAATAGTATTCTCCTTTTTCTTCTCACCTACATCAACCTTTATTTGGTTCACTCCTTGCTCATAAGCAATTAGTGATCCGAATAAGTTATTGAATGAGTAAATATTCAAATTTGTGGATTCAATTACAGCAGTAATCTTTGCATCAAAGGAAGAAAGCAACATCTCTAAAAATTGTTAAATTTCTCATGGTTTGTTTGCTCTCTTCTTAAGGCATGCAGGGAGGTGAAAATCTGTGTAAATCTAGTGTACATCTCATAAATTAATTCATTTGGTTTCATGAGAAAGAGTTTATAGTTATGCAAAAGAATGTTCAGGCTAGATTTTTTAACCTCATTTGTTCCTTTATAACTAATACATAATTTATTTTAAATTTCTTTTCCAGTAGTACAAGTGGAAACACGCATATAGTCTTCTGATTTTAGGACACAAAAAAAATAGTTCAAATATTTAGCATTAAGTTGTACTAGATTTCTATCATCAAAAGTCCATTTAAAAAAAGGAAGTTTAGTTTTTATGACATTTATTTCACGTGTTGGTGTAGAATAACCTTCTTTTATAATCATCCACATGTGATAATCTATAGATTGCAAAAAAGTGGACATGAGAGTTTTTAAAAACCAAAAGGTATATTAATAAAAGAAGGTGGTCTAGTAATAAAATATCATTCTGCGCTATTTTTATTTCTAAAGTTAGCCATGGATCAAAATTTAAAAATTTTCTAAAACTTGATGTTATGAATCCCATCCGATACCACTTGAAAGTTCATTAGGGTTGTTAAGCCCTTATGAACTAGTCTCGAGGCTAACCAAAAGAGGGATGAAATTGTTATTTAAAAAATTCTTAAATAAAAAGAGAAAATCTTTTTTTAATTTTTTGAATATTATAAAAATTAATAACTTATGCGGATGCAGACAACAAAATTAGAGATTTTCAACACAGAGAAAATCACAGACGTGCAAAAATTGAAGTGCAAAAAAATAAATGAAAAGAGCACACATTTTTTTTCATAGTGGTTAGGTCAACTTGACCTTCGTCCACTCCTTAGAGACACCCTCTCCAATTATTGCAATTATACTTTAGTGACTCTCATTTTGCTCCCATAGCAAGCCATTGAATCCCTTACAAAATATTTCCACCATCCTAGTGAGGAAGAGAACTTGAAATCCTTTTGCACCCTGCTGGTGAAGGCAGAGAACCTAAAATCCATTTACCAAGGAACCAAGGATGAAGCTTAAAGAAGATGAATGAATTCTTGCTTGGAGCAACCTTTGTGATTCCCCTCACAAACTCCCACTCACAGAATTCTCTCTTTATCTCCCAAGCTCTCCATCTCCTTCTCTAAGCTCTTTTAGCTTAGGATTTCAGCAAAAGATTTTATCATCAGCAAATAAGAAAGCTTAAATAGAAGGCCTTAGCACATGCCTTAATTTTCAACTTGCCATCAAAGATAATCTAGAATGATCAGATCATTCTATAAGATTAGAAAAAAATAGCCATTTCAGCCAGGATAATCTAGACTTCCTGTATGATAAGAAAATAATATTTATTATGATCATCAAAGATGATGTGGACATCTTCTTGTATAATTAGTTCAAAATTTTATATTATCGTCAAGTGGATAGTTCAAGACTTTGAGAAGATGAATCTAGATGATATATGAAAATATAATTGATCGTCCAAGATGATGATATGATTATCTTATATGATTAGTACAAAATTAGTTATTATCATCCAACATATAATTCCGGACATCTAGGAGATAAATTTGGATGATATAAAATATAACTAATCTTCTAGGATGATGCTGGGATCATCCTATATGATTAGTTCAATATAAGTTATTATAGCCAACAGATAGTTTGGGATGTTCAGAGGATTCAGGGGAGAACTAAGGTTTTTTATACAAATCATCCAGGATGATCTTGTAATTAGCCAGAATAATATGACCAATCAATCTAACTTTAATTACTTTCCTTAATCAACTAATTAATTTATGCATGATCGTAATGAATTATCCATGATGATATAGGATCATCCTATATAATTAAAATGAAATTCTAAATATAAAATCTTGCCTAAATGAGTTTGGTAGTTTAGAATTTTTTATTTGAGCATTTCATCTAGAATGATGTAAGTATCATCTAGGATGATATGCTTAAGCAAGTTTACATGACCTATATGCCCTAATTAGGGTTTCAATTTTTAACTGCTCGTCCAAGATGATTTTGGATCGTCCTATACGATATGATCAAATATAGAAAACTCTTAACATAAAGAATTTCTCCTCTTGAGTATGGGTGTGTAAGGTTACTTAGTATTAGGATCTACCTTATGAAATTTGACTCAAGAAAAAGTAAAATCCATTAGAATTAAAATTATAGACTGACTCAATCCTAATCTACCAAATTTGAGCTGGCTTGAATTACAAATTAACTTGTGGACCTAAAACGTTAGTAGCCAGGGTAAACAAAATACAAGTGAAGTAGTAACAATAGTAAATTAATATTAATGTTTGTTATCATCAAAATTATAATGCTTGAATCGAGATTTGCAATAAAATTAGCCATGGATTAGCTTTAGTCGATGTTTAGAAGATTTTTCTTCTATCTTAGTGAACTAAGACATGGTTTATTTTATAAAGGAATCTTGGTTTCCTATAAAGGAAGCCTCAATAAGAAATTACTTCTCTAAAGAGAAAACATTTGATTAAAGTGGATAATAAACTCATAGAGTTACCTTATATAATTTGAAAATATCAATCATTTCCTTAAAAATATCATTAAATTTATAGAAAATATATCACTTTCTTGGAATGCACTATCATCTAACAACCTAATACATAAAAAATCATCCAAGATGTAGTACATAATACGATCAGCTCTATCCTTTAATATTAAAGGATGAATTAGACTCTAAATTAATAACTCAAGATGAGTATTTTTAACTTTATGTTTAAATGAAAATAATGAAATGAATCCCTAAAAACTCTAATTTTATCTTATTTAATTTACCAAACTAAATTCTACAATCACCAAGAACTTTCAATAGCATAACGATCCTATATAAATAGGAAAAACCTAGCATCCTCCGAGCACAGTGAGGACCTAGCTATCTTAACCACGATGGGCATAAAAGTCCTAGACTCTAGCATGCATAGTAGAAATAAAATGTTTCATATATGTATTCATGGATAGGTTAAGGGCTGGTGTCTAAAGTACCCAATGTTATATCATCATAGAACTAGTATATATGTTTCTACAAAGTTTAGAACTTACAAAAAAAAAAAAAATCTTAGAAAACTCCTACATGCTAATATAAGTTATCACCCATATGAATACAATGTACAAAATGATGTAAATAAAAAAGATTGCATATATAAAATAAAATTTATACATTATTGATTCAAATATTTATAGTAGACTCAAAACGTGTTGCATATGCTCTGAAAATTCATGACTCAACTTCTGTGCGACCCTTTCTTTCTTTGGGTCGATCAGGAGAGATTTAATGTTTAAGCTTCAAGGAAAATTTTTAGAAGGCAAAATGGGTTTAGAATATGTCATTACCCAAAGATTTCACCTACATGTTTCAAGGACTTTATGATTTGATTTCAGGTTTCATATAGTCATAAGCCCTTATAATTAATTACCCCTCTCTATAAAGAGAGAGAATGTTTGATTAAGGGTAATCATCAAATAGATGCAGAGTATCTAGCATATAATAACAGCATGATTTAGGTGTTTTTAAATTTAATATTTAAAATTGGAAATTCACCACCTCGCACTTAAAGGGGCAGTTGGGGGAGTGATGATAGACTCGATCAGGATCCCATTATTTTGTCATCCCAAGTCATCATGATCCTTAGTTTACTTAGAGTAGGTAGTCAACCTAACCTAACAAAAGGATCCTTATTGATAGTCATAGGTTTCTTCATCTAAGGGTACTTTATATATATGGCATGAATTTTTATCTAAGGGGATAAATTTGAATCCACCTTAGCTAACACATGACTTTAATTCATTACTAAAAAATTTGAAGCCATTGGGGAACATATGGCCTTTGACCATGACCATAATTTAATGGTTCCATTTAGTGGAAAAAGTACCCAATCAGAGGGTCCTAGTAATAATCAATTATCTGTGATAACATTTAAATGGCAAAACTATAAGTAAGAGGATACATGGCACATCCTTAGCGGTAAGAGATATTTTAAGAATGAATTTTAAAGATATTCTTGATCAAATATTTAATCTTTATGCGATGAAGTGATTTTTAATGTTTCCACCTCAACAAACTATTAAGGAGGGTGGATGTGTATTTGGCTTTAAGTATTTTTATATTTTATATCAATTTTAAATATTTTAGATTTTGGCAATTTTTTAATTTTGAAAATTTTATGGGAATTTGGGAGGCATTTTTAAATGTTTAAGGTACCCTTCAATTGAGATTTTCTATTACCATGGCCAACATTAGGGTTTTATGGGCAATTTTATTTTGTTGGTCAAGCCTTGTCAAACCTGTCTACTTACCAATAGGGAATCAGTTTCATCGTCATCTTTATGCCTTTATTTATATGTTATAAGCCTTGAAGGCTTAATATAAATGTATAAAATAAATATCATGGTCGATACCACAACTGCATATATATTTGAGAGTTTGAGTACTGCCGGCTCCTATTTATTCACAAAGATGGATCGAGCTCAAACTTAAGTTTATTTTTTGACCCATGTAACATCCTTATATGTCATATATTTGTATAAAAAACACTCATAAGGGCCAATACAAGTATATACATTTATATGTATTTACATAATGTATTTATGTGGTGGTTATATGTATATGTGTCTTGGAATATGTATTTTGATCATACAAGATGTGTTTTATGTTTTGTAATGTGTATATGCATGATATGATTGTATGTTAATATATACTCATGGTGTAATGCATTTTATATATTAAATGACATGCTTGCATTATATATTTTTTGTTGCAAATTTGGATTCAGGAATTATAATTTTGATGATAACAAATATTTCTGACACTTTATTTTCCTATGTCTGCCTTGCCTACTAACGTTTTAGGTCAACAAGGTCAATTGTAAATCTAGTCAGCTGAAGAATGGATATATTAGGACTGAGTTATATTGTAATGTATGTCAAGTGTCTTTTAACTTTTATTGAGTCATTTGTAATAATATGGGTCCTAATGCTAAGAAACCTTGCACACACATACTCAGGTGAAGAATTCTGACTATTTTAGAGTTTTTTTATTTTGATCATATCATTCAGGACGATCCCAAATCATCCTGGATGATCAGTTATTTTTTCATCATCTAGGAAGAATTCTTTCTATTTTAAAAATAGAAACCCTAATTAGGGCATCCTGGTTAAAGCAGTTTTAATTAAGCAAATCATCTTAGACGATATTAACATGGTCCGGGATGATAGGCTCAAATAAAAAAGAATCAGCCACCATATCTGTCTAGGCATGGTTTATTTTTGGACATCGTCTTGGACAATAAAGTATAATTATTCCTAAATTAGTGTGGTAATTAAGGAAAGCAATTAAGGTTTGATTGAACAATCATATCATCCAGGATAATCGAAGGATCATCCGGGATGATCAATAAAATAAAACTTAGTTTCTTCCTAGAAAACCAGAATGTTGTTCTGGATGAAGTGTATTATTTTTTCACTAATCGTTCGAGATGATCCTAATCGTTCTAGAAGATCAATTATTTTTCCATAGTCAAGACATGCAATCAGGGCGATGTGCTGGATGATATTTGTCTTTTTTAATTAATCATCCGAGATGATCATGAAATTATTTGAGATGATCAGTTTACTTTTCTATCACCCAGGCATGCATTCAGGGTGATGTTCTAAATGATACTCAATAATTTTAACTAATCATACAGGATGATCCATAGATTGTCCTGGACGATAATGTTAGTTTGTTGAAATTATGAGCAAATCCAAAGCTCTTCTATATAAAACCTTTTATTTACCCAAGATTACATCTTTTGCTATTGTCTTGGCCTGAGAGAGCTAAGAGGAGAGGGAGAGTTAGAGAGAGAGAGAGAGGATCTTGATAGGGGGAGTTTGTGAGGGGTTTCATAAAGTTTGCTCCAAGATAGGATCTGAGTCATCTTGTCCATCATCATCCCTAGTTCCTTGGAGGTTTGAGAGAGGTCTACTTCAGCGATTGATCAAAATTCTCTACCTACATAAGGAGGAAGCTAAAGGAATCAGGTTCTCTGACTACTTCAGGAGGAAGCAAAAGGAGTTGGGTTCTTTTCCTCATCAGTGTCGGTGGAAAGGAGGTTTATACAAGCTTCTTCTCCTTGCTGTGGCATCAAAATGAGAATCACTAAGTTTAGTTCAATACCCAAAGGAGAGGCTTCGGGGAGTGGTCATAGGTCAAGTTGACAGAACCACTATAAATTTCTGTGTGTTCTTTCTTACTGCTTTTCCACATTAAATTTTTGCACTTTCATTTTCTTGTGGTGATTATTGGTTTGGTTTAAGATTGTATTTTTATTTGAGGAAATTTAAAAATACCAATTTAACCCCCCTCTAGGTTAGCCTTGGGCTAGTTCACAAGGGCTTAATATCCCTAATGAAGTTTCAAGTGGTATCAAAGCCTCATTCATAAAATCAAGTTTTTGATAACTTTTGAATTTTGATCCATGGCTAACTCCAGTAATCGTAACACTGCGGAATGGTATTCTATTATCCGACTAAATTTGTTTAATAATATTGTTTTAAATTTTTGGAAAACTTACATGTCTATATTTTTACAATCAATTGACTATCGTATATGGATGCTTGTTAAAGAGAATTATTCCCATTTGTCACATGAAATTAATGGCATTAAAACGGAACTTCCTTTTACTGAATGAACTTTTGATGATAGGGATTTAGCATAACATAATGTAAAATGCTTGAACTATTTTTCTATGCTTTGAAATTGAAAGATTATATGCTTGTTTTAACTTATTCTACTAGTAAAGAAATTTGGGATAGATTATGTATTACTTATGAAGGAACAAATAAAATTAAGAAATCAAGGTTAAATTTTTATTACATGATTACAAACTTTTTTAAATTACTATTGGGCGGAGATTCTAGAGAGAGATTCTAGAGAGATAAGCTGTGGGAAATTCTAGAGAGAGAAGATGGTAATTCAAAACTCAAATTTGGCGGAGAGGCTCGATTTCTCGGTGATGGTGTCTGATCGCCGATCATCGTCGAAATAGGTACGAGGAAGTTCATTCTAGGAATACCTAATTCTACAAACCAAAGTTTTTTCAAATCATCTCCTCTTACATTCGGCGAAAATGTCTCGACTGAACAAGCAGTTGGTTTCAAAGGCCGCTTGAACCCTGGTAAATTCAATCCATTGGCAATCAATGAGGGTGGACTGCTAAATAAAATGAAGATTGTTCCTGATATCAGAAAAAGCAAGAAAGTGTTGATCAATAACAAAGAATATCAACCAATGATTCCAGTAAGTTCTAAAGGCTCCTTTTATAATGGAGTTAATTCTACAAGAGCATCTGCTGTTTTGGCAATAAGCAAGAATTTTGTATAATCACTGAATGATTCTACTACATCAATAGGAAAAGCACAAACTATGGAGGAAGGATCAACATTGGTTGAAGGAGAAGGAAGACAAACTGATGACAAAAATGTGGTTCAAGAATGCAATTCTAGAGAACTCAATATATGTATTCCGAATGAAAGCGCCAAAATTTCAAACAACATAGAGCCTACAGTTAAATTTCCTTCTAATGTTTGGATTAAAAAGCCAAACAAAAGAGTTTCTGAATTGGAGTTGGGAAACTTTCTATCGGAAGATGGAAATGCTGTAAAATTAGATGAAGACAAGGTGATGGAGAATTCAAAAAAATTACTGAATGCTTTGATGGTGAAACTTCTTGGAGAAAATATACCAGCATATGTTGTGAACACTGAACTAAAGAGACAATGATCTAATCTGGGAAAATTAAACCTTACCTGGCGCGGTAAATGATGGATGCTATGTGCTTTTAATAATGAGGAAGGACCTTACTCTATCATGTCTAATAGACCTTGATATGTAAAGGGACAAATCATAGGTGTGGATAAGTAGTCGTCTCTATTTTCTACTGAATCATTAAGAGGACTTATAGCTCCTATATGGATTAGGCTGCCAACTTACCTCTACATTGCTGGGATGAAATCAATGTATGCAGAATCACATCTAAGGTTCGAAAACCTTACTTAATTGATGATAACATGTTCCAATGGGGGAAAAGGGAATTTTCAAGGATTTTTGTCCATATTCAAATTGAAAAGAAACTTCCCCTTGGTCTTTGGGTGGAAAGCAATTCGGGAAGGTTTTATCAGAAATTTGAATATGAAAAGATCCCCAATCTCTATAATAAATGTGGTACAATCGACATTCAAAACATAATTGTTCTGAATTGATAACTGGAAGTAAACAAATGACTTCTATAGAAGTAGAGGCTCCTGTACTCAAAGAAGTAAGTCCAATAAGTTCATCTATTAAAGGAAAAAGTAGTGATCCTTCCAATACAAATGGCAGTTATTATGGTCTATGGATCCGCATACATTATGGGAAACAGAAGTCTTTTAATCAAAAGAAGGTCAATTTTCAGAAAAGAAAACAAGTTTTGAAAGATTATGTGATAAAGCATGATGGAAACATTGACAAAGTAAAGCTGGTTGAGGAAATACTAACATTGGTAGTAGAAAGATTTGGCACTAGTGTAGAAGATCTTGTTGAAAGAACAAATCAAAAAACAATTGATTCCAGAATTCAAAAGATTAGCTGTGATAACAATGTTTTATTGGAAGGAAGTAATAAATTTGTTTTTTTATCATTGAAGAAGGGGAATTTGTCTTAGAAAAGAATGTAGAACCTGTTATCTGGGAAGCTGGGAAGGAGGATGAAGTTAATACAAAAGAAATGATCAATTTTACTAATCAACAAAATTTTATAGAAGCTGCTCTTCTTATTACTAAAGAGAAGATGGGAAAATTCCTAAGAATATAGTTAATGGAATCACTTCTGCTTCACAGGATCAGGATAATGTTTCAGCAAGGGAAGTTCTTGAGGATGGATCTTCAAACTCTAGGGTCAAACTTGCTAAGGAAATCAGGAACTTGGGGCCTATTAGGCTGCTTTCCAGAAATAGGAAGAAGGATGGTGAAGGGAAAGACAAGGTGGGGGCTTCTTCCCCCATTATTCATTAATGGCTTCCATAATGTTTTGGAATTGTAGAGGGGCTAAAAAGAAACAAGCCTCTCTATATCTCAAAGAACTAGTAAGAGTTAATGGTGTAGTTTCTGTGGGATTATTAGAAACCAAAATATCTTCTTTTAGTAGATTGGATATGAAGTCACTTATTGGAGATGATTGGGACTTCTTTCAAGTTCCATTCGATGCCTTGTCAGGAGGCATCATTGTTATATATTTTTTTTGAAGAAATGCAAATAGCATTTAAAAAAACTTAATACAATCTAGAAAGCAAAAGTAAACCTTTTAAAACTATCATAATGGATATGCGATCCACTAGATCCCATTTTAGATCCATTGGGGTGATGGGGATACCAAATATTAAAACAACCAAAAAGGTTGGTTAGTATCCCAGCTTTCCCAAGAGATGGAAAATGAAACCTAGTAAAAATCCCATATTTCATCATAATGGCTTTAAACAGGTATAAGAAGCCTAAAATCAAAACAAATAAAGGATAACTAGATACAAGAAAAATAAAAGCAACTACTAAACCAGCTATCCAAACTTCATTCAGACCCCCCCCCCCCCCCCCCCCCCCCCTCAAAAAAAAGGTCCAACAAGTTCCAAAGAAGAGTAGAAATTAATGTTGTAGCATCAACACAACCGACAATAGCCACCAAGAACAAACTAATCAATGACAACAAAGTCATAACACAAACTCCCTCCTCGATAGTCCAAGAATCAGCCTCTCCACAAGAAAAGTCATACCAATTGCAAATCATCATCACACCTGCCGCCTCATTGCAAAAGCCATCAAAACTGATACTCATCACCACTCTCATCACATTGACAAGAGAAAAACTAAAAATCTTCAAATCCTTCAAGTCTTTAACCAATAAGACTTGATCTTCAAAAACAATAGAAAAACATGTGGCCAAACAACCACCTCTATATTACAAACATCAACCAACAAGAATTCCCTCAACATAGACGATCCACGGCCAAACCCTTTAGACAATCCAAACGATGTTGATAAAGCAATAATAACAGCTCCCAAATCCTCTTTCCAAATGGATGCATACTCAGCTCCAAGCAAACCATAATTGTATTCTTCCACAACTAACGGACTCAAAATCATCCACCAGACTGACTTGATTCCAAGAGTCTTCCAGAATCCAAAAGAAACTGGATCTTTAAAATAACAAGAACATCCTTTAAAATCCAAACACCCAAACACCATCAACTTCATAATCATCAACTGATCACTCTTCAAGAATCTATTCAAACCAATTATGGAATCAAGAGAATCCATAAACCAAATCAGATCCGAAATCCAGTAAACGTATGTTAGAAGGAATTTAGTCCCAGCATAGACTTCGTTTCCAATATTGTTGTAGGAAACAAAAAACCAACGCAAAAACTGCTCCAAATCCACCTTCAGATTTGAAATTTAACAAAAAAATAATCAAGAATCTGATACTAGTAGGATAGACACATCCCACATTATCGGAAGCCAAACCAAACTAATGGAGATACATTGGCAAGCAGAAATCATCGAAAACAATTTTCAATTCCAAAAAAACACCTAAATTGTTGGTCCAAAAAAGAACCTCTATCGGATAAATCTTCATCTTCATCGCATCTCTAAACAAGATTGAGATGACAGAACCAAACAAAGGTGCTCCGTCGTCCATACCAGGCCGACAGAGAACCAACGATCTCCACCGATCTGCCAAAATCGCCCTTCTCGTCGCAACCGTCGATCTCGCCCTTTTTTCTCCCCTCAAGTTAACGCATCATTGTTCTATGGAAAATCAATATAGATTTTTTCTTTATAGTTGATTTCTCTCAACCAGCAATCATTTGAGATCTCAGGATCCAAAACAAAGATCTTTAGAGAATAGCAACTGTGTATGAGCTGTATGAGAAAAAATTGAAGAATTCACTGCTACAAATGTTCTAATGGCTATTGAAGGAGATTTCAATTGTTTGCTTTTGAAAGAAGAAAATAGAGGTGGAAAGAATTTCAGGTTCTCAACTGCTTCCAAAGAAATGAAAACATTCCTAGTGAATAATGATTTTCATGAAATCAATTTTATTGGACCAAAATTCACTTGGTGCAACAATAGTGGGTGGAGCCATAATTTTAAAAAGAATTGATAGATGCTTTCTAAACACTGAAGCTTTGAAATCTTCAAATAGAATGGTGGTTAAACATATTGCTAGAGTGGCTTCAGACCACTACCCGATCTTACTATGTTTTTTGGAAGAAAAATTCAAATCAGATAAGATAATCAGATATGAGGAAGTTTGGGCTTCCTATCTAGCTAAAAAAAAACATTGTTAAAGATTCATGGACTAAAAATTCAAAAGATGACTTTGCTGAAATTTTGAATAAGAAATTCAAAAGAACAATGAAAGCTTTATATTTTTGGAGTACGTCCAAACATAAAAAGTATGAAGTCTCTAGAGATGAACTTAAAGCAAAAATTTGGGCGCTTCAGTTGAAAGAATCGGAGGTGGGTTACCTCTTAGATGAAGACAGATGGCTTCTCAATTCAAAGGTGGCTGAATTGAATACTATTCTAGCAAGGCTGAACTCTTGTTGGAAACCGAGAGTGAAAGTGAATTGGATTTCAGATATGGATAGCAATACAAAGTTTTATCATTCTTTTGCTGCAGCTAGAAGATACAAGAATATAATAATTAAAATTTAGAATGAAAAAGGGATAGTTATGGAAGAACTAAAATAGATTTCAGAGGTATTTTCAAAATTCTTCAAAGAAAGATGAAGATATAGGTGTTGCATTATCAATAATTGGCCAAGTCCAAACTACACGAAGGATGAGATAGAGAATAACAAGTTGATGGAAGATCTTTTGCTGGAAGAGGTAGAAGAGGTGGTTCTCAATTCTAAAAAGAATATTTCACCGGGTAATGATGGTATAACATATTCTTTCATTAAAAATTTTTTGTGCTTTGTTAAGAATGATATATAGAATGTTATTCATTATTTTTTTCATTCAGGAAAAATGAATGAGGGATGGAAAGTAACTTTAATAGTGCTGATCCCAAAAGTTAAAAATCCCACAACCCCAAGCCATTATAGTCCTATTAGTCTTTGTAGGTCTATTTATAAGATAGTGGCTAAGATTCTGCTAAATAGAATGAAAAGATCTATTCATAAGCTTGTTTCAGAAGAACAAGCATTCATAAGAGGAAGATCATTGATGGATCATACTATCATTACTCAAGAAGATTTTTATAAATTCAGATATTTAAAAGCATCTAAAGGTTTGGTTTCATTCAAAGTAGTAGATATGGAACAAGCATACGATAGTATGTGTTGGGAGACACTAAGAAATGTTTTGGTATATTTTGATTTTCCAATAGTATTCTCTGATTGGATCATGGAGTGTGTCCAACAACCAAAATTCTCCTTTATGATTAATGGAAAGCTCTCTAACTAGATTGAAGCAAATAGTGGATTCCACCAAGGGTGCCCATTATCCCCATATTTATTCATTATTTGCTCTCAGCTTTTGTCCAACATGTTCAAATAGATAGAAGATGATTTGGCGATTACTTTGGATGCAAATAGCCATAAACTTACTAATCTACTTTATGTAGATTACATACGTATATTCTCTAAAGCTAAAATCAAAATAGTCAAAGAAACCAAGGAATGCCTTAGAAAATTTTGTGTTTGGACTAGACAAAGCATCAACATAAAAAAATCTTTCATCAGTTTTCGAAAACATATGAAGAATAATAATAAGAAGGCTATCGAGAGTATCATAAAGTTCAAAGTGGTGAAAGAATTCAACTATCTTGGGATCAAAATGAATCAAGGAAGGTTAGTAGCAGCTGATTTCAATATTATTATTGATAAAGCTATCAAACTAGTTGATATATGGGGATCCAAGCAAATTTCCTTAGCTGGCAAATTCACACTTATCAAATCAATTTTTCTTTCAATTCCTGTATTCTATAGTACTCTTTCTCTTGTCCCTAAAAGTATTTTAAAGGAATTGGACATAATATGTAGAAGATTTATATGGAACAAAGCAATGGAAATATGGGCATTCACTATGTTAAATGGAGTAATTTATGTTTGCTTGTAAGATGTGGCGGAAGAGGTTTGCATTCCTGTACTAGTTTGGCTGGGCCTCTTAGAGCAAAATTAACTTGGAAATTATTCCAAGATAAAGAGACTTTGCTGTATAGAACCATTGGAGCAAAGTATGGACTGTGTGATACTGGAATCACAGTAAATAATAAAAGTTTAGCTTGCAAAATTATTGCAAATGGTTTAGAGAACCTGAAGAAAATTACTAGATGGAAGATTGGAGATGGTGCTTCAGTGAATGTGTACAAAGATATTTGGATTTTGGAGAAATGTCTAAATGAATGGCCAACTTTTATGGCTACGCCAGAACAGGATGAGCTCACGTTGGATTATCTATTAACAGACGTAAACTAGAACCTTACCAAGTTTGAATTATTATTTTGTAATGAACTCATATGCTTGATTCATAATGTTTCAGTCAACAGGGGAGAAAAAGTGTTTGGAATTGCTTTGCTAGAATTTGGGTAATTCAATTTCTTCTTTAGCTTTTAAAGCATCAATTGAAGCTTGTGATGATTGCTGGTATTGGAATTGCTTCAAAAAGATTAAACTCCTGCTGTGAGTGGAAGTTTTTTGGTGGCGTATTCTTAATAATGAAATACAAGAATCTCATTACTTTTATAATAGAAGACTCCAAGTGGAAGATGTTTGCCCGAGAGAATGTAATGCTCCAGAAGACCTGGAATATATCTTGCTTAAATGCTTGAAGATTATAGTGGTCTTAAGCCAACTCAACATATGGGTGTTCGGTATTCCAACATTCCAATCTTTTCTTGACTATTTTAAATGGATAAAAATTAATGGAATAGAACAAAGCTTCATCACAAATCTGTTTTGCAATTCAATCCTCTTCTCATGGAAAGCAAGGAACAATCTAATTCATGAAGGTAAAGATGAAAGTGCTTTGATGATTTCCATCAATTCAATTAACTATACTTCTATATCAATCAAGTGTGATAAATTTAAATTGGGAAACTGGGGTACTAATCAGTCTTATAGACTGTTGAATCATTGGTACCCCCTCCTCCTGATTGGATCAAAATTAATGTGGATGCACCAATATTGAAATCTTATTGAGCTGGAATTGGAGGTGTTATTAGAGATTACAAAGGAAGATTTATTATGGCTTATGGAAAATCATGCATTCATTGGGATGTTGCTTACTTGGAACTTTTGGCAATAAAGTTCATTAAATAAATCATGAAAGATTGGATGGGATCATTTAAAGGTCTTATTATTGAAGGAGACAATCAAACTATTATCAATACTTACAAGACTTGAGAGGTAAGTGGAAAGAAGATCTTCAATTCTTAAGTTCGTTTAATTTTGTTATTTTTAATTGGGTTGGTAGAGAAAACAATAAATTGGTGAATTTATGTGCCAATTTTGCTATTGCCGGGGAGTTCATTTGGAATGATTTTACTTGCAATAAGATTCCTCCTTCTTTTCAAAATTATTGAAGGAGGAATCGAATCTTACTTTGTAATATCTTTAAATTTTCCTTTTTCTTATTAGTGCAAGCTATTTGCTTTTCTTCAAAAAAAAAAAAAAAAAGATTACAAACTTTTTTGAATGAAACCTTCTAAATTGATTTCTAACATATATACTAGGTTTACTCAAATTATCACCTCATTGTAAGCCTTAGGAAGAGAGCTAACTAACTATGAAAATGTGAATAACATTTTGAGATGCTTGCCTTTTTCCTTTAATGCAAAGATTACTGCAATTTTTGAATTTAAGGATTTAAATACTTATTCTATTGATAACTTACTTAGATCACTCATTGTTTACGAGCAAGGGGTGAACCAAAGACAACTTGATGCTGGTGAGAAGAAGAAGGAGAAAATCATGGCGCTAAAGGCTAATAATATGAATACTGATTCTTTTGAGTCTGAAAGTGATGATGTCACCTTAATAAATAGGTAATTCAAAAGCTTTCTAAGAAAAAATCACCAGCACTATTAGAAGTGGGAAAAAGGTAAGGATAGCAAAATTTTTAAAGGTTCTTCTAATATGGTTTGATTTAAATACAGGAAGCCAGGAAATGTAAGAGCTGATTGTCCTATACTTAAAGCTCACCCAAATAAGGAGAAAGGTGAGGAAAAACCCTAGTTCAAAAAAGACAAGGATAAGAAGCAGTTCCAAAAGACATTCTGGGTGGATTCTGCATTTGACTCCTCTAAGACTAAAGTTAAGGAGGAGACTACAAACTTGTGCTTTATGGCAGTCAGTCATCTTGTAGAGTCTGACAAATAAGAGGTATGTGAACTAAGCTATGAACAATTACTTGAAGTTTGTGAGAAAATTTCTGCATCATATAAGAAACTTAAGAAATCGCAAGCTAGCTTGAAATTGGAGTTTTTAAATTTATATAAAGGGCATGAAGTGATACATAAAGATTATTCCCAAATTGATAGCAATCATATATCATTACTTGATGAGTTTGATGAATTAAATAAAAATATTATGAGTTGATCATTGTGCATGATTCATTGAAAGAATTCTACACTGCACTTGAAATTGATTTTAAAACATATATTGATGAAGCTAAAAGTAGGGAGCACTATTTGAAGTTTAATAAGGCTATCTTAAAAAGTGCTAACTCAAAGTTTAAAGCTGAATTAAAATCACTTGAAAAAAATAAGACTACACCCACACCTGATCAAATGTTTTAAAACCTAGGAAGAGGCAATATTTCCTGAACAGATTAGTAAACACTTTTCTTGGTGTTAGATGTTTTTCATGTCATATGCTTGGACATATTTCACACACTTAAACTATTCACCATAGTACACATTAGATATAGAGACCCAAATTACATGATTCACATCATAACACACATGCATTGCATTCTTCTTTCTATAAGAAGGGACCCAAACTTATTTGGGTTCCTAAATCTGATGTTTGATGATTTTGTAGGCGTGCTTTCACAAAAGTCTTCATAAGAGCATGTGGTACTTAGATAGAAGATACTTATAACACATGACTGGAGTTGCCAACTAGTTCATTTCACTGGAGGCTAGGGCTGGAGGCAAGGTTACTCTTGGAGATAATAACACCAGGAAAGTGGTGGGCACAGGTATAATCGAAAACTCCAAAAAGCTTTTGATTGAAAATGTTTTGCTTGTAGATGGACTAAAACACAACTTACTCAGCATTAGTCAGCTTTGCAATAAGGGCTTCAACATAAAATTCTTACCAAATACTTGCATTATTAGCTTAAATAATAACACTATTTTACAGGGAAAGCGGATCAACTAAGTTTACATGCTTAACTTAAATAATATTAATTGTGCTACTTCATTTTGCTTAAAAATTATCATTGATGAGTCATTGTTATGGCATAAGAGGTTATGTCATGCCATTATGAAGACCTTTAGATGAGTGACCTAGTTTGGGAAGCAAGTCCAATCCTCTTTCCATTACATTAAGGACATTAGCACCTCTACACCTTTAGAAGTCCTTCACATGTATTGGTTTGGACCCATTAACACTGCCAGCTTGGGAGGAAAAATTTATAGATTTATGATTGTCGATGACAACTCGAGGTTCACTTGGTTTAAATTTTTGTCTCATAAGAGTGAGTGTTTTGATGAGTTTAGATCCTTTTTCACTTAGATTAAAAAAAAGCTAGGTTGTGAGATCTTAACTATCCATAGTGACCATGGGAGAGAGTTTGAAAATGAGAGAATTGGAGACTTTTGTGAGGATAAAGGGATTAGCCACAACTTCTCAGTTCTTAGGACCCCTCAGTAGAATTGGATAAATGAAAGGAAGAACAGGACCTTAGTTGAGGCTGCTAGATCCATGCTTGCTAAGTATTCACTTCCAAAATACTTTTGGGCTGAAGCGATAAACACAACTTGTTATGTGTTGAATAGGGTGAATGTTAGAGCCAAACTAGATAAGACATCCTATGTGATTTTTAAGGATATGACACCCAACCTTTCCCACCTCCATGTCTTTGGCTGTAAGGATTTTATTCTTAATAATGGGAAGTCACACTTAGGAAAATTTGACACAAAATCTGATGGAAAATTCTTAGGCTATTCAAGTTTTGAGAAATCCTTTAAGGTGTTTAATAAGAGGACATTGGTGGTGGATGAGACTACTCATGTAGTGTTTAATAAATTTGATCCTAAGGAGTCTAGAGTTGATGATGAAGATGGTGTTAGAGAGATTTCCCAAGGAGTTAAAAATTTGGAGAAGAGGGTAGTGCCCCAAAATTTTGAAGGAGTAGGTGAGATTACCCAAGGAGTAGAAAATACAAATCTACAAGAAAGAGTATAACGTACACACACTTTGCTTAGAGATTAGAGATATTCTTCGAGTCATCCTAAAGAACTGATCTTAGGAGATCCTTCAAAAACTATTAAGACTAGGCATGGACTTAGGAACGAGGTGAACCACTCTGCCTTTATCTCAATGACTGAACCCATAAATATTAATCAATCCCTGTCTAATATGTTTTGGATCTTATCCATGTAAGGGGAATTAAATCAATTTATTAGGAATGATATTTGGGAGCTTGTAGAAAGACCAAAAGGATAAAGTGTAGTTGGAACAAAATGGGTCTTTAAGAAAAATATGAATAATTTTGGTGCGGTGGTTAGGAATAAGATAAGATTGGTGTCTAAAGGGTACAACCAAATAAAGAGATTGATTTTGAGGAGACCTGTGCCTATTATAAGGGATTTAAGCTTTTCCAAATGGATGTTAAGAGTGCCTTTTTAAATTGAGTAATAAAAGAGAATGTGTTTGTAGAGAAACCCACAAGTTTTGAGAGTTCCTAATTTTTGAATCATATTTTCAAATTAAAAAAAGTATTATATGGATTAAAATAGGCACCAGAGCTTGGTATGAGAGGCTACACATTCTTATTAGAGATGGAGTTTGTTAAGAGGAGCATAGACGCCACCTTTTGTTTTTAGAAAAGTAGGAGATGAGTTACTCATTATTCATATCTATTAAGAAGTAAAGAGGAATGATTGGATCACTGCTTTACTTGACTGTTAGCCAACCTAGTGTATTGTTTAGTTTATCTCTATACTAAATTTAAAGCTGATCCTAAACAATCCCTCCTGAATATTGTTAAGAGAATCCTTAGATATCTCTTAGGGACCAAAAACTTAGGAATCTGGTAATTGAGTCACATCACTTCTTTTGAGATTATTAGATATTCTAATTTTGATTTTGTAGGATGTAAGGTAGATAGAAAGAATACTTCTAGGACATGTCAATTCATTGGACAATCTTTAGTCTCCTTGTCCACTAGAAAATAAAACTATATTGCACTTTCCACTACTGAAGCTGTGTACATTGCCTTAGGGTGTTTTATGGCGCAAGTCCTTTGGTTGAAGCAACAAATTCTTGGTTTAGGATTACCTGTAGGCACAATTTCAATCCTTTGTGACAACACTAGTGCCATTTGCATATCTAGGAATCCTATCCAACATTCAAGGACCAAACACATTGACATATGATATCACTTCATTAGAGACCATGTGACTAAAGGAGACATTGAGTTAAACCATATAACAATTGAGAATCAACTGGCTGACATCTTTACTAAACCACTGGCCTTCAACACTTTCAGCATCTTAAGGATTAGATTGGGTGTGATCGATTGACATAAATGCATAAACTTGATATTTTCTAAAATTATGAATTTTATTTTTCAATCCTTTTTTTATTTTTTTCTTTATGTTATCTTTTGTTTTATTAGTTTATTTCATCATTTTTTGGGTTTTCATTTATGCAATTTTGATTTACTTATTTTTTCTTTGATCACAACTGAAATGATATTTTTTGCCTTATTTTTACTTTTGAAAATTTGTAGTCAATGTTTAACATCCCTAAATCAGTTAAAAGGAGAAACACCATTGATTGTTTCCCTTCCTCTAATTCTTTTAGTTGTGTGATTTTCTTTTCTAAATAGAAATCTATCTCAAATTAATGACTAGACTTTGTAATTGAGATCTTTTGTATCTTGCTACAGTAATCTATCTTATAAAAATATATTCAAAATCATTAAATCACTTTCAATTTTTCATAATCTTGTCATTGCATTTATCATATAAATTTGATTTTTCTTTATCATTTACTTCTCCTTATATCATAAAGTGAGTTTTTCTTCTCTAATATCTTGAAGATATTCTCACAACTAAGAATATTTAAAAGTTTTGAAAGGGTTCTAGCTTGAAAAAAAAGGGAACTATGAGGGCATAAAACGAGGCCAAAATGAAAAAAAAAAACTAATAAGATGAATAATGACTACAAAAAATAATTGAAGATACGCAAAGTTTATCAAAAATCAAAAGATGTGCAAAGAGTGTCAATCAATTAACAAGAGGCATAAAATAAGCCCACAAAAAGAAAGCTTCTGTCTCTTTCAAATCTTTAAATATTAGAAAAATTCAAGTGTCACTTGATACTTTCAAAGACTTGATTTCGACTTTCGTGATTGTGACTAAATATTTGGTATATTATTCTATAAGATATTTTTCTGAAACCAAGTTTTGAACAGATCTCTTTTTCTTATCTAATTGATTTATCTGAGTTAGATCTTTATTTTTAAAAGATAGTTTTCCCTATGAAAAGTCTGAGCTTGGGCTAACAGGATCGATTGTTCATATATTTTTAAGATTTCGAAGAAGTTAACTCATTGATTCTTATAAATTTTTAGTTCAATCATATGGAGAATTTATTATATTCATGTGTTGAAAAAAAAACCACTTATCTTTATTCCTTTTGTCTTTGGTTGAAGTTTATCTATTAGCCTGCCTATTTTATTTTTAGTTTTTTACTATTTTTTGTTTTCATGGGCCTTCTATAATCATTTCTATCCATCTCCAGAACTCCTCCTCCTTTTTATGATATAAAAAAGGGGAGTAGTGGTAGTGTTTCGTTGTACAATTTCTGTTTAGTATTTGTTTTAGTAAAATTTGAACTTTTTGATTTACTTTTTTTTGTTAAACGGTTTAAATTATTTTTTATTTACCATCATAAAAAAGGGGAGATTATTATGAATCTAGATTCAGGAATAATAATTTTGATAATATTAAACTTTTTTGAAACTTTTATTTTTTTATGACTGTCTTGTCTACTAACATTTTAGGTTTACAAGGTCAATTACAAATCAAGTCAGCTTAAGATTGAGTAGATTAGGATTGAGTCAACTAATAATGTACATCAAGTGTCTTTTATCTTTTCTTGAGTCATTTGTAACAATGTAGGTCCTGGTGCTAAGCAACCTTACACATACATACTCGGGGGAAGAATTCTTACTGTTTTAGAGTTTTTTAATTTTGATCATATTGTTCAGGGCGATCAGTTAAAAATAGAAACTATAATTAGGGCATTCTGAATAAGGCAGCAATAATAAAACAAATTGTCTTGGACGATATTAGCATCGTCCAGGATGATGGGCTCAAATCAGAAAGAATCAGCCGGCAGTTCTATTTAGGCATTTTTTATTTTTGGACATCATCCTAGATGATGAATTACAATTATGCCTAAATTAGTATAGTAATTAAGGTAAGTAATTAAGATTTGATTGAATGATCATATCATATGGGATGATCGCAGGATCGTCCGGGATGATAAGTAAAACAAACCTTAATTTCTTCTTGGATGACCAAAATGATGTTCTGGATGATGTGTATTATTTTTGTACTAATCATCCAAGACGTGCCCTAATTATCATGGACGATCAATTTTTTTTCCATCATTCAAATATGAAATCAGGGCGATGTGTTGGACATTATTTTTCATTTTGAACTAATCATTCAGGACGATCATGAAATCATCCAGGATGATCAGTTAACTTTTCCATCATCTAGGCATGCATTTATGGTGATGTTCTAGATGATACTCAATAATTTAAACAAACCATATAGGATGATCCGTAGATCAATGTGGATGATAATGTTAGTTTGTTCCAATTAATAGCAACTATAAAGCTCTTCTATATAAGATTGCTTGTTTATCCAAGATTGCATCTTTTGCTGCTGTCTTTAACTGAGAAAGCCAAGATGAGAGGGAGACTAAGGGAGAGAGAGATAGAGTAAATCTTGTGAGGGAGAATTTATGAGGGATTTCACAAAGGTTACTCCAAGCAAGGATCCTTGTCATCTTCTCTGTTTGTCATCTCTAATTCCTTGAAGATTTGAGAGAGGTCGACTTCAGCAATTGATCAAGGTTCTCTGCCTACTTCAGAAGGAAGTGAAAGGAGTCAAATTCTCTACCTACTTCAGGAGGAAGCAAAAGAAGTTGGATTCTCTGCCTCACTAGTGTCAGTGGAAAGGAGGTTTATATAGGCTTCTCGACCTTACTATGAGAGCAAAAGGAGAGTCACTGAGTTTAGTACAATACCCAAAGAAGAGGCTCCAAGGAGTGGACGTAGGTCAAGTTAATCAAACCACTATAAATTTCTATGTTTTCTTTCTTACTGCTTTTCCGCATTAAATTTCTGTACTTCAATTTTTTTGTGGTGATTATTGGTTTCGTTTAAGATTATGTTTTTATTTTAGAAATTTTAAAAATACCAATTCAACCCCCCCCCCTCTTGGTTAGCCTTGGGCTAGTTTACAAGGGCTTAACATCCCTAACAAACTTTCATTTTGCATATTGTAATACATGTAGAAGGGCATTTTAAAAGTTTTAGTGCTAATCAACTGCATGAATGATGGTGATTTGAGTGTGCACATTACTTTATTTAGAAGCTGTTGACCTCATTTTTGTATGAGGTCACTAAGACCCATCCAGAATCCAGATTTAATCCTAGACCCTAGGATCCACTCTAGACTTTAGGATCTTTCATAGAACTAGACTTTAGAGCCTATTCTAGAGCCTAGGATCCCTTTAAATCCTAGATCTTAGGATCACTCCAACTTCAAATCAACCTCCACCTTTGATCAACCTCAATTTTAAATCAATTCCTATACTTAATTCACTCCAATTTCAATTTGATTCCTACCTATGACCAATTTGAATCTCAAACTCCATCCAATTCAAATCCAAATTAATTCAAACTTCAAATCAAATCCAAACCCAGAGTTTAAACTCAAATTCAAACCCTTAAGGCCCTGTCCTAAACACCCTTTTCAGAGATTTTTCAAACATTTCAAAACCCAGTCAACTGGCCTCTGATTCAGGGTCTATCACTTGCAAAGTGATGAGACATGTCTCTAAAGGCTACCCTCCAATTTTGAGCTCATTCTGAGGGCTCTAACCCCAGAATCTCAATTAAAATTCAAAGGTTGTAAAACCTTCAAATATTTACAGCCTATGCCACTGAGCATAACCCTTTTGAGATTTTGACCTTGGAACCCTTATCCAAGCCTTCAATCACTTCCAGACCTTTGAATTTAACCCATTGAGCAGTAAACTGCATTTTTTTAGACCCTTTTGACCTTAATTGACCCATAGGTCAAAATTGACCAAAATGCCCCTATGGGGCTCAAATGGGGATTTCAAACCAAATGAGCTCCAAATGGGATGCAACCACCTTTAACAAATTTCAAATGCCATTTCAAAACTTTTGAACCTATTTCCAACCCTTGAGTCAACCTGGTTGACCAAGTCAACTGGTTTGACCCAAGAGGCCCTTTAAGGGTCCAAACATGTGTTTTGACCCAAATGACCTCTCTGAGTCACCCAACCACTTCCATTGACCTCAAAATATCATTTTAAACCTGTTGAGCCCAAACCCAGACCCTGGGTCAACCTGGTTGACCAAGTCAACCCAGGTTGACCAAACAGGCCCTTAGGGGCCCAAATAGGGATTTTGATCAATTTGACCTCCCCAGACCCAGGAACCACCCTCAATGGTCTTAAAATATCTTTTCAAATTTGTCCAGCCCAGATTCACCCATTGGGTCAGCCTGGTTGACCCAGTCAACTTAGGTTGACCCATTAGCTCTTAGAGGGTCTAAATGGGTTAAATCAACTCATCTGAGCTCTTCAACCCCTATTACCTACTCAAATCAATTCTTGGTTAAGGATCAAGTGTCACTTGACATTTGGTCAACTTGACTCAACTTGAGTTGACCAAGTCAACCCTCAATTCTTAGTGACATTGGCTCCCATTTTCCCTACCCTTGACTTTTGACTTTTGACTTTTAATCAAACTATCCTAAATGACCTTTTACCTCTTCAAATGCCACATCACTAGCTTTGACCTTGTTGACTGGTCAAACCAAGTCAACAAAGCCCTAAATCCCTCTTTGAAGTGGTCAAACTTCCCATTTTGACCTCAAGGAGTGTGAGATTAGGCTTGGAAGCTCTCCCATTGGCTGCTCCTACTTCCCTTCATGCCACATCAGCTCCATTGACCAGTTGACTGGTCAACTTGGTCAAACCCAAGCTTAAACCTCTTCTAGAAGGTCTTATCACATGCCAAACCCTTTTCCTTGATTTAAGCTGCTTTAGGCCGACCCCTTTATGCCCTAAAGCTCACTTGGAGCTCCCCTAACCAAGCTCAGGGCCTGGTTTAGCCATAAGTGGCAATCCCTCCTCTCACTCATCCCAAGTCCACCCAATAAGAGCAAGGCTTGTCCAGCCCTTTCCGCAGCCTTCCAGCTTTCCCAGGGAGAGGTGGCATCATCTGGAGAGCCCCTGCATCAATCCTAGCCGTCCAATCTAGCCCAGCCCGTTTGAATAGGGAGAAAGGCACCTTTTGAGGTTAATTGATCAAGGCAGCCTCTCTCACCAACCCTAGCCTCCCAGACCGAGCTCTGAGTTCGTTTCGAACCTCCAGAGTTTCCTCTACCTCCCCACTACAAAACCCAGGTGGTTGCACGTCACCGGCGGCGAGTTCTCCGGCGAAACCACCACCTAGACCGTCCCAAGCCCATAGCAGCCGATCCAGACGCGTTCGAGCTTGGATTTTCGCTGGGGATCTTCACTTGGACAATCTACAAGCTCAACCATCCAGAAATTCCGAAGATCTAACGGTATAACTCCCTAAAACCCTAGATCTAGGTCACACTAGTTGGATTTAAATAGCTTCACGCTTTTAGGGATTTAGCTAAAACTAATTATTCCCCACGGTTTCTGTTCATCCCCTTAATCTACGTTTAAAATTTCAAGTGAAATGATCGATCCGATCGAGAGAACGAGGCGAAATACGTTTTCTAGGGCGTCACTCACGGTCTCCGGCGAGTGTACGTTTTCTGGACCGTTGATCGTTCGATCAACGGTCCAGATCGAGCCCTTCCGCGGTCTGATCCGACCGCGCGTTCGATCTCTCGCTCGATCAGCCGTCCGGCGAGATCTAGGCCGTCCATTCGGAATAGCGGGATCGAATCTTCGCCGTCTGATCTTCTCCTGGTGAAATCAGACCGCGCGATCTGATCTCAGCCGTTGGATCGAACCCGTGGTTAATCCAACGGCTGTAGCGCGCCGCTGACGTGGTTAAGTGGAAACCGCGTGAAGCGGCCAGCGACCGACACGTGTCCCCGCCGCCGCGCGGTTTCGATCCCGCCAATCCTAGCGCGCCGCGTGTCTGACCGCCGCCATTTAATTAAAAATAATGTATTTTAATTAGTTTTAATTGCTGAAACTTAAATAAATCATAGTAAATCAAATATATAACCAAAAATTAAGTATAATATATCAAACTTTTCAGTTTTTTATCTAGTTTATTTTAAAAATAAAATCAGTTTATTTTGACCATTATTTTACTGGTAATTTAAGAAATACAGAAATGTGTATTTCATTTTTAATTAATTATATACAAAGTATTTTTATCTGAAATTTGGCATGCATGTTGTTGAGTGCATGGCTGGTCTCATGAAAAATTTTCAATACTTTTTGAATAGGTTTTGAAGGTAATTTGAATTATTGGAGTATTTTCATCCTTTCTTTATATTTAATTAAATATTAAGTATTTGAAAATTACAAGAAATATATTTTATTACTTCCAAACTTCTATGGAGATCAGTGGATCCTTCAACCCATTAACATGTATTTTGATAATATATTTAATTATTTTATAATATATATTTCTATTTATATATATATATAATTCATTTATATTTATGTATTTTAAATATCTATTTTGAAATTCTATATATATATATGTAAATTCTTAAGTGTTCAAGAGTCATTTGAGATCTTAAATGTTGATTAAGCATGTTTGAATAGAAATGAAGGGGATGATTAGTGAATAATCATTCTGTCTTAATTATGTTAATTAGTTAATTGCATGCTTAAGGTGCACACACCACTTAGTCTAAGGCTCTCCTAGATTTAGGTGTTGATTATGTTTATGTGATTCATGCATGTCATGTTTATTCAAAGGGTTAGAGGAACTATGATTTGAACCTATTCAAAACTAGTGACATAATTAAGGACAATAATTAAGGACTCATGTATAGAAAACTTAGAAAAATTTCAATAATTAGGATTCACTTCCCCTTGAGTTGAAACTTTGAACATTTGAACTTAGTGACACCCTCAGCCCTAGGCAAATTTTCACTGATTTTTGAGGTCTTTAGGTCCCCTAATTAATTTTCTAAGTCTTAAACCCTTAATTAAGCCTTTAAAATTTCTAAAAATTGTAATAAATCCAATTTAAATCCAAAAATTACATATAAACCCTCAAACTGACCAGAATTCAGTCCTTAATCTATGATAATTAAAAGCCCCTTGATTTGACAGCAATTTAAACCCTAATTTAATTTTAAGTGAAAACCAATATTTAATTAAGATAATTAATTAATAATAATATAAAAATCCAAAAATCTCCCAAACACTTGGGGATCCCTCCTTAGGTTGTTCCTGACCTTTGGAGGTGTTTTCAAGAGATTGGGAACTTGTTTGGAGCAAAACCGCAAAAGAGACCCTCTAATTAAGAAATTCCTAAAATCCATTAAAATGTCCAAACTTCGATAATTCATAACTAATTCAAATAAAATCCAAATCACCCAAACTCACTTGCATTCAATTCCTAATAAGGTCTAATATTTGTTAAAAATATTAAATTCCAGAAATTTGCAATATTTTAAAAAGTCAACAAATCGGTCAACTCTAAGTCAAAACTAGTTCAAAACTTCAAACCTTTGTAATAAAATGTAGAAAAATCCGATTTCAACGTACTTACCTTCTAACTGATCGTAGTAAGGTCTAGTATTTGAATAAAATGCAAACATTCCAGAATTTGAACTTAATTAAAAAGTCAATTTTCAACCCCTTAATTAAATCATTAAAATATTCTAAAAATTCATAAAGCTCAAATCACTCTAAAACTCCAGAAAATATTGGTTTAATGTTTAAAACACTTAACAAATCCTTTAAAACACAACAACCACCCTAAAGTTGAAGTTTATTGGCTGGACTACTCCGGGCTGCGGGGCTAAGTGTCCTAAGGAGGCTGGTTCCTCGAGCCTGGTGGCACAACGCCACGAATGAATTCTAAAGGGTGTCAAACCTTAAAATGAATTAATTCTCAATTATTTAACATTCTAAAAATCCCTAATTCAATTACATTAATTTGGTTTATCGGCTGGACTACTCCGGGCTGCAGGGCTAGGTGTCCTAAGGAGGCTGGTTCCTCGAGCTTGGTGGCACAACGCCACGAATCAATTAATGGCAAACTTAAATTAATCAAGCTTTTAAAATCAGTAACTAACCTTTTTTTTTATATAACTAATTCACTTTTTTAATTCTAACCAACTTAAATAACTTAATCAACCCCGATTGCTACTGGGTAACCCAGGCCTACGAGGCTATTAGCTTAGCCCCAAGGAAGGTGAAATAAACTTCACGGCCTCGGTGTGAAACAAAGGTAGCAATCAATTAATTTTTAAAATATATGTTAATTGAAATTCTTAATTCATTAATATTTAAATTTTAATCTAAATCCCCTTTTAAGCCTTAACAAACCCAGACTTTTAGATAACTTCACTAATAACCCACTTTAGGATCTATCCCAGCCGCACGACCTTTCTCACACACTTTAGATGATGTGCTAGGACAACCAACTCTAGATCTAGGTTAGGCCGGTGTTTTACTTTACTGCTGTGTGCCGGATTTTTCGTAGTTTTCACTGTATGTTGTGGATGAAATTGCTTTGCTGTGTCTGCTTACTTTTTCTGTACTCTGTGGATGGATTGATGTGTTTGACGACTAGACTACCCTTAGGTTAGGTACGATCTGGATGTTGACACAGTTTTCTGCAGGTGGCCACGCTCATGCAGGGCAATATAAAAAGGGGGCAAATAAAAAATGCATAAATATTATAAATTCTTTGCACAGGTGCTTCAGCTGCTAATGCCCCCAAATCATAAAAAGAGCGTGGCCAGTGTGTTTACTTACTTTCTTTTGCTCATATACAACTGCTTGGGAATAACTGCTTTTTATATATTAATTGCTTAGGATAACCCTGCAGGTGAATCTAGATTTTTATTTTGATATAAATGTAATTTGTGCAAGTGTCAAGTGTTGTGAAAGTTTATTTTGAGTTGGGATACATAGATCCAAAGCTTGAATTCCAAAGAGGAAAGGATACCCCTTTGGGGAACACTCCTTTTCCATTTGGAAATCCAAATTTGGATCATACCTCTTCCTTACCCAAAGAGGAAAGAGTGGCCTTCCCCTTAGAGGGGAAGTGCCCTCTTGTCCATTTGGGTAATCCACTACGAAGATTCCAAGAAGATTGAAGAAAAGGAGTCTAAAGAAGAATGAAATTGAAGATTTGAAGATTTGAAGATTGAGAGTATCCCACTCAAAATAACTTGCGTCATTCCTAGGTTTAGAATCCGGGTTGTTGTCAGTGGTGCCCGGCCACTTTACTTTCTGTAATATTCTGGTTTGTAATAAGCAAGCAACTTTGCCTATGGACATTTACTAATTAATTTTGTATTTGATTTGATGATTTGATTGCCTTTAGGATTACTTGTTTTTACTAGTTTTTTGGCGATTGCATGCCGCTCTTTGTTTTCGCCTGGATACGTGAGGCTCGTGAGGGTGTGAAAGTTTTATACTCATAATCTTAAAAGTCTAAAATTTTAGTGAGTCTAAATAACATAGAAAGATAACGAATCTAGGGAATTAGCCGGGGATCGACCCCGGGGTCGCATGCATATTTTTGCATTACTCTTTCCTTGCTGTAGACCCTCCCCGCCTGCGGGTAGAGTCCGGATAGTCTGACCTATGAGGACGAGGTGCCGGACCTGGGGAAGTCCAGTCTTCTAAAAAATTATTTTATAAGCCTGTTTTTAAAATTTTCAAGCATATTTGATTTGAGGTTGTTAACCAGCATGCATTGCATTAGATACAAATTAAAGAGTCTAAATTTTAATTTCATAGTCCTTAGCATTTAGCACCCAACATAAGTCAAAGGGGCCAATTAGGAAAATCTCTAGATGTCGGCCCCGCCTCCCAAAACTTTAATTATAACGTCCTACCACTCTTTCATAAAAGACCGGATTCATCTCTTTTAAATCGGTTAGGTGGTTAGCTGGCTCCCCAATCCAGGCCGGGGTAAGTCCAGACCTTGCACTGCATTAGTTAGGATCGGACGACTGTGGGCCAGTGTCCAAAATAGATTTAGGATCCGGGGCAGATCTTTGATTATAAGACGCCAAATTTCGGGAATCTAATCCAAATTTCTAATAAATGCTCAACTCTAAACTAAATATCATTCAAATCCAATATAAAGCCCAACATTTAGATTAAGTTGGGACACTTCCGGATGGTTCTGGAATCTCAAAGTGTCCCCTACCTCTCCTCCTTTAACTCTGTTAATAACTGCTCAATTTTTGATCCATTCCCTTTTGAGTTTCCAAATTCACTTTCTTTTTTGATATCACTCCTAGAAATTCTAAACAAAATTCTGCCATTATTTTAATCGAGAGTTTTCGTAGGATATTTTATCTCCTACGATGTAATTAACTACGAGGGCTTGCGCTCGTAGGAGTTTGGAACCCCCCACACACCTGATTTTAAAAGAAAACTCAATTTCTAAAACTTCATGATTTCTTTTTTTGGGAAAAGTTAAATAATGATCAGTCATAGTTGCATTAGAAGGATTATCGTTGAATTGTCTCATTTCCCTTTGGGGAGATACACCCTT